>CM067377.1:6195474-6285852 GCA_034510155.1 Eucriotettix oculatus | reverse complement strand
AAAAGGCTGAGGAGATATTTTTGATGGAATAATTACGGATTTTAGCATATAGTAAACGGCAAACAAATAGCAGATAGAAGATGGCAGATGAGCGTCGCATTTGACCTAAGATGGAGAGCGTAGGGTTTAATAGTGCTTTCAGCGGATGGACAAAGATAGCCTTTTGGAATTATTGGTTCTTGAACGCCAAAAAATATTTCGCCAATTTACTAAAATTTGTTACTCAAATTCTCCAATTAAAATTATGTCACTTGCCTGGAAATGGATCACAAGAAGATTCCATAAAAAAACCAACTACCTTCATGTGATCCCATTACGCACAATACAAAATTTCCGTAAATAAAATACAACTCAATCTATTATGCGTTGGAATTAGAAATATACGCAGTAAAAATGCGCTGTTTCTTTTTTTTTCTCTATGGCTCTACAGCCCATTGAGGGCATGGGCCTACGGAGTCGACTGCGGACTGTCATCTTACATGACACATTCCGAATTTGGAGTGACACGTGGTCAGGGTATCGATCCTCCAACAGTCTTAATCCGGGTCTTCTCGGCCATGACCAACACAAATATCCAAGACCATGCCAGAATTCGAACCAGGGACCTCTGGGTTGTAAGGCAGCAACTATAGGCTAGCCACTACACCACAGGAGGTCGGCTTTGTTTCCTATTAGAAACATGAAATCCCCGTTTTAATATAAAACTCGTATATGTATACACTCTAAATAAAATTAATTTCGGGCATCGAATTTCGCCGTAATTGTCAAATAAAATAAATATAACTCTGCATTTAAAAGTAATTAGAATATATATGGAGAATTAAAATATATTATTTAATATAGTACAACGTTATTATGACTGTATTGAAGTGTATTTAGAATATATTGCCATGTTTCTGTACGATCGTGAGTAGCCCACACTGCTTCAAGTTATTTACGTTTATTTAACACGAAGAGTAATACAAAGGCTCGTATAGCTAAAGACTGACTCCAATTCGTGATCCAGTACAATTTATAAATTATGGAAAATTCCAGAAAGAGAACATTCTCGAAAAAGAAAATACTAGAGATTAAAGGTAAACAAAGTAAAAAATAAAAATGGTTGTGTCGAGTGGAACTCGAACCCGAGTGCACATATCTGCAGTCCAGCTCTATACCCATCAGATATAACTGCATGTTTATAATTGTGGAATTGATCCCTCCTTTGTCACGCTGTTAGATCTGTGCTGCCTTTGAGTCCTCTAGACAGCATCGTTAGCCCTATGTAAGGAGATCCAGTTCTTCCTGGTGCTACATCTTCGCCTCCCTTATTTCGGCGTCGTCGGGATGCGTTTGTTTCTTCAACTTCCCGTTGAGCGTTGGGTTCATGATATGGCTTAATTCTTAGTCACGGCTCTTAATTCAACGGTGGCTTGTAATTCATCTTGCGAAATTTCTGAACGTTTCCAGCCAATTACGGATTGACAGCTCTTCAAAACGTCCCATCCGAGGATGACGTCTTGGATCCATTGTGGCTCAACAATGATTTAGAAGACTGAATTCTATTATTAATGTTTAAATATTTGCCATCCGCTACTCTAGCGATCTTTGTTTTCTTCAGTTGTCGTTAAAACGTCTCGGAGATAACAGAGAAAGATGCAGGAATCGACTCGACTAGGACTCGTGCCGACTTGTCATCCAGGATTACGTTGATATAATTCTCTGACATTTTGGCGACGGTCGTAGACGGAGGTGGCGTCGCGTCGCCTAGTTTGTCATGTTACGTTGCCTAGGTGATTATCTAGAACGCCTGATTGGCGACGTGAAAGAGAACGTCTTCTCCTTGCGGTGGGATGCGGCGATGATGACCTTTATCGTCCGGTGAATAATTCAGTTCGTTGGGTTTGGTCGTATTGCCGTCCGTCGTCGTAAACATCCAGTCCACGTCCAGCTCTTGCGTCGTTGAATACTCGTCTCCTCTCCTTGCAGTACCTTACGACCTATATCTGAAGGCCACAGTGGAAACAAACAGATCTATTGCCCTGCGTTCTCCAGACGTCTGTTTTCCTGGGAGAGTCTAATTTGGCATAGGTAGGCTTCAGCTTTGGAACGACTTTTCACCCAGAAGACATTGGTGTAAAGATTGGAGGAGATGAGATACGGTTGGATTTTTATGTATGGCCCAAATAACAGCAAAGCATATTCTCTCTGTCGTCGAATAGTTCCTCTCTGCCTTGCTAATTGTTCTGAAGGCGTAGTTTATAAATTTCTCCTTGCTGCCGATTATCTGTACGAGTACATCTCCAAGTCCTTGACGGCTGGCGTCAGTATGCAATTCCGTCGGGGAGGTTTGTTCGAACAACCCTCGAACGGCGTCGGAAACAAGAGCTTGTCGCAGCGTGTGGAGAGATTCTTGTTGCTCGGTGTTCCAGTTTTATTTGGCTTTCCTTGCAACAGCTTGTGTAGCGGTCGTCACGTTTCCTCTGAAGTATCTAAAAGAACGCCTATAAAAAGGGTGAAGGTAAGGAAACTCATAACGTTAGGTAGACTTCTTGTTTGGGTAAAGTTTGCTATCGACCTGATCGATCTCTGGATCGGGATGTATGCCTTCTCGTCAGTCTGGATGCCCGAGGATCTTTTTATTTCTTTGGCACCGAACGGACACTTATTTGGGTTTAATCTCAACCCTGTTGTATTTCAGACACTCGAGAAAGTTTCGTAGTCGGTGCAACTCGTCAAGAAGACTATGATGTACATAGACCATTTCAAGTCGCGTAGCAAGTTGTGCATCATTCGTTTCAAAGTTACCGGTGCGTTACACAACCCAAACGGCATAACTTTTAATTCGCAGAGTCTGTCTGGTGTAATCAAATTGGTTTTCTCTGGATCGGCTTCAACCTCTTCTATCTGTCAGTAGACGGAGTGAAAGTCCATGATGGAGAAAAGCTGCGCTCCCTTTAGAAAATCCAGCGTATCGTCGATTTTCGGTAACCATAAAACATATTTTTCCGTGATCTTATTAAGTATTCTATAATCGACGAAAAATCGTCAGGTTTGCATTATTTTTTTGTGACAAGGATGACCACAAACTCTATGATGGCCGAGAAATTACTTGGCCAAGGATCTTATTCTTTTCTTCTCGAATAATGAGTTGTTCTACTGATCATAATCATAAAAATGTTTGGAGTTCTACCATAATTGGTGTTTTTTTCCGGATTGTTGTGTTCACATCACTGAATCGCCCATGAAATAAATTTGCAAAAATTTGTAGTCACTATCCGGCGTTGGCAATAAGGAACCTGTTCGATGATATAGTTGACCCTGAACCTTCAAACGTAAACAGATGTTATATAGATAGCGAAGTGTTTGTGGCTGGCAAAATACGTTGGCAGCGCTGCCATTCACCCATCAAGTTCTGTAAATACACTCACTTCAGGTTGCTTTTGGCAATTCATAGCTACCAACGTACTTTACACCACGTCAATTGAAAGCTGCCAACTTATTTTGCACCAGCCACATAGGGGTAAAAGTTTTTTTCACATTGAAAGTCGGCATAAAGTTATCTGGTATAACTTGAGTTGCCCCAAATGACGTCATTTGAAAGCAATTATTGTATTGCTGGATATGAGTAATAAATGTTTAGAATCAGGTCTATTTTCGGAGGCCAATGAATGTAATGGCTCTGGTGGTGGTACCAATGGCGTCAATTTGACTTGGCCACTGGCGCAACGCAATCCAGATGCTTCATTTTTAAACTTTAATGCATTTGCAATTTGGACACACAACGTTCATTGGTCCAATACCAACGATTTGAAGTGAACTGTAATCGATGGCCACGTTATAATTGAATTCAGTTCGATAAGAAATAAACGTAACATTTCTACATTGTTGATTGCGATTCCATCGATTCCGTTCAACTTCATTTCGCGTTTCGCATTGCTCGTCTGTTTGACTTGCAGCATTGCGAGTTCTGCGACCTAAGTAGTACCAACTTAATTGGTGGCATTTTGAAGAACGAAATGACTCCCTTAGTTTTTCTTTATAACCACGTATACCACGTGATAAGGCGTGGGCAATATGGAGGGGGAAATGGAAGGTCATTCAGGCGGGGGAGATAGGCAACCCACATTCAGATTGGAAATCCAAAAGCGTGGAAGAAGAGTAGTCCTCTCGTACTTCATTTTTCTGAAATTTTCCAATTTTCTGAGCAATTTTCTAAATTTTTCTTTCCGTAAGAAATCGGTAAAGTCCTTCTCAAGGTATGGCGTGACCAAGGGAAATAGGAGTTCATTTTTATATATAAAGATGATTTCATCAATTTCATTTCGATGGTATCAGCCCCTTTGATCCCTGGCAGCTGTGGAGCTAGGTTCGGTTGAGCTTCTTCCTTCGTTTTTAAAATCTGAAAATCGGTGGAATAGGAGCTGTGTCGCCAAGGTTGCTGCAATCTTTATACCCATAAAAGTTGGTGATATTAGCCCCTGAAACGTCTTTTAAGAGGTTAGGGATGAGTTTAAGTTTCGTCCCCCACATGCTCTTTACATATTCTTTGGTGTTGTAGCGGCGCTAATCCGGGTACTTTTTTCCGATGAGGCAACTCTAGTTGCCTCTTTAACTGTACATCTGAAATTTTATATAAGTGTAATGACTAGATCAAATGTAATGTAACAGTGCTATATTAATGAAATACAATTTGTTTAATTTTAGGTATTTGATGAATATTATCAGACCAAAGATCGAAAGTACTGTAGAAATAAAATAACTGTGACCTTATAAAGGTTGAATCGTTTTTTATTAATCATATCACAGTCAACATTCTAATGATGACCCCTCCTTGGGTATTACTCCCCAGAGATAAAACAGGCCTTTCCTTCGGGGAAAAATGCTCTCCCGTCATCCGAAATGGCGTAATGAAAGTACCAAATAGTCAGACCTACCTGATGTAGGTTTTTTAGGGTTTACCCTGCATCAGTGGCAGGTAAATATCGGGCAGGATCCTTAAACCATAGCTCGGGGACCCTAGTGTGGTGTTTGGTCTTCGTTCACAGCGCAAAAATATTATTATAACAAGGAATTGCTAAATAATAATAAAAAGTATATTTAATTTGAATATATTCCATTTAATTATGATGATATTACATTATAAAATTTCCAAAAGAAATATAACTCAAATTAAGTTTTAGTAAAAAATATAAATTTACGAATATCAAATTGGCTCAGTCGGTAAAGCAAAAAGAATCTATGCAGCTTCTAAAAGGCTTCTCCAGGGAACGCGGGTGACTAACGATATAATTGAAATAAAACAATCGCGATCAACGAAAATGGTTTAAGTGGAAACCGGGTAAAAATACCGTTACCAGATGTTCTGCGTGGCGACGTCGTTCTTGGTTTGCCGTTGCCGGAGGTTCCTTTGCTGGATCACGCTCTCTAGCGCCTCTTCTACAGATTAAATCTCCATCAAATGTCATCTTTTTGTTTTCCGTACTCCAATCAAATGAATCTTCTTTCTCAAAACATGCCGAATTTAACTTTTACGCATGTTGTTTCCCCAGCCAATGCTCTCTCATCCCGTCTTTCTCAGGACAGCTCCCCGGACCAATTGTTCAAATACAATGCACTCCAGGCAATAAATAATGTTGTAAACGGCAACGTTTCCCACCTACTCGGCCTCACCAAACCACCCTCGTTTTTCGTCCTGCTGTACACAAATAACAAAAACTCAATTATTTTTGCTTTACCGTTTAAATGTAGAGGTCATGAGTCACCACACTAGTCCACCCATTTCAATTCACACCCATTGTTATTAAAGGGGAGTTGCAAGTTTCTGGATAATCCACATTTAGTCTTTTTCCCCTTTCACTTTTTAGAGTTCTGAAATTTGCGATTCGTTAGAATTCCTGACGCGATGTAAGGAGATTATAGTCACTTTTAGAGTCAAGCCTAAAGCATTCATGTGAATAAATTATTTTAATTTTATTTAGGTTTTATGTCGTATCAACCCGACGGTTATTCGCGATTATCCAATTACATCGTACTTTACAATCAATTCGTAAAAAACCATTTAGCAATTGCAAGAATATAAAAGCCGTTACTTCTTATTAAAAATAATTACATTTAAAATTGAATTTAAGGAAAGATATTAAATACATATTTAAAATAAACTGATCACCTAGACATTGTTTCAAACAGAAAAATTAACAAATAAAAACAATTATTTACTTATATTAATTTAATCAATAATTAAATGTTAAAAAAGATGAAAGCTCAATCGTTGCAGGCTTGTATCATTTATTAGGTTTGAACTTCACAGGTTGAATAAATATATATGTGGTCTAAAAAAGTAAAAGCTTGTGAATGATTCCGAACTAATAAAGCATGGAGGAGCTTTAAATCTGTCGCCGTATTGCTGTCGGAACAACTAGACGCCTTCATTCGCCACGGCCCACCCACCTGCATTGAAATAAACACTCCCGGCGTATAACTTTCCACAACAGTTAAAAATGCTTTCCATGCATGAAATATTACAAAGCCTTGAAATATTTTAGTCATCACCAAAAAGGATGTTTGATTGATTTTATTTGTCAATGTTATCAAAACAGAAAGTGATAACAAAAGCTTCTCTTCGAGTTTTCCATATTTTTATGCGTATTATTTGATAAATTTGATAAAAAATTATAGGAGTAAGATACAAGCATCGGAAATGAGATATCTTAGATCTGTGAAAGGATACTCCCGGAGCGATAAAATAATAAATGAAGAAATAAGGAAGCAGCTAGATATATTCACACTGCATGATAGAATTTATCAATAGAGCAAATTGGAAAAGCCACGTTCTGAGAATGGATGACAATATAATACCAAATCTCGCCCTATTAGAAAAAGGGATGTCGGTCGTCATAGAAAGAGATAGAATGAATATTGAGGTCGGAATAGGCAATAGCCTAATCCATGAAGAGGAAGTAAGTATTTGATAAATATGTTAAACAACAATTTATACAAGATACTTTCTTGAATAACTTTGTGTTTTATTAGAAGCTATAGTTCTATGGTTCAAACGTTTCCCAATGGAAAGATCAATTATCCATGCGTGATTTTACTGGCCTTACAGTCAATCTATTGACAGTCAGTACGGAACTGAAGGAAATGTATTTTATTTCGGAAAATATAAATTCAGTCTGGAAATATAGGATAGCGGAAATACAAGAAATTATTATCATCATCAACTCAACACGTCTTTTAGAGTCCTGGCTTCCAGCAGCAGCCTCTCCCACTCAGCCCTATCCAGGGCTACTGTCCACCATTTCCTACCACCAAGCTTTCTTTCATCACTGTTGATGGCATCTAACCATCTAGCCCTTGCTCCCCCCCCCCCTACTCCTTTTGCCACTTGGTTGCACAGTTGCAGAGATTCGTTCTTCACAATTTTTTATTAGATGTCCCGCCCAGCGCAATCTTGACTCTTATTGTCAAGGATAATTTTTGTTCGTTATACAACACACAACTCGTGCAGCTCTGCATTATGCCGAATTCTCCAAATTCCATTTCTTGCACAAGGCCATATATTTTCCGCAGTATTTTTCTTTAAAATGTTTCCAGTCTCATCTCTCGTCTGCTTGCTAAAGTTTCCTACACTCCGCTCCATGTCTCACTTGATTTTTGTACAGTATTTTCTTTGTAGCTCTGGACATAATTTTTGACTTAAATGATTTTAAAGGTTAAAGTAGAAACGCCTGTTGTTTGTTTTAGTTCCTAAATATGTGAATGAAGAGACTTGCTGGAATACACACACTCTCCTGCCCGCAGGAGTCATTTCTTCCCGAAATGACCATATACTTGGGTTTTTCTCCATTTATTAGTAACCCCATTTTTTTAGTGCAAGGAAAGCATCAATAAGCTATAACTTCCACTTAAGCTGTATATGCCTGTAGCTGAACAAGAATTTTTTATGTCCCAGAAAAAAAGTACTAATATTATTTCTATACGAGATACACAATTTAATAAACTTATTAAATTCTTAATTAATAACTAAGGAAATTAATATTATTTTATTTATTAAGAATAAAATCATAAAAATTACTGTATATTGACAGTACGAGAATGGGGATTTCTACCCCACAGCTAGCATATGTCGTAATTAACAAGAGACACTAGCTCCCATGTCTTCATAACATCGGCATACATGGCTCTCAAAACAGAAAGATAATATATATGTAAGTGAGTGACACGTCTGCTTACACATTTAAACCTCTCTTTTTACTGATTTCCCTTATCGTCCGTTTCGGTTTCCCACGATTTTTGGAGATAATTTTTTTTTCGGATTTCCTTGGCAACGGTCGACCCATTGTCCTACTTCTTCTAGTTGTACATGCACCTTGCAAAAGCGATCAAGCTGCCTCGACATGTGAGACCCTCAAAAAGCCATAGGGAGAACGACGCATCCACGATGGTAAGCCCCAGAATCTCTCTGGAGAGAAATATCTGCGAGCGGGTGATCTTGAAACAGGAAACTCCCCTTTAGTATCATAGTATCATTGAAAAGGGGGGATGTGGAAGAGTTGATTAGGGCCGGGTTGTAGTTTAAGGATCCCACCCGGTGTTCATCTACAAGAGATTTTATCCCTATTCTTTCATCGTCGTCAAAGAAATTTTCCATAAAAAATACTTCAAAAGCAAAAGACAGGAAATGTGTTTGCTGATATCGGCCGAATGAACGGGATGTCGTCATCGACAGGAAACTCGATTGTGGCGTAAAAGGAAGTAATCAAGGAGGGTGAAACGTGAAAGTGTTATCAATGCGAAGATCGCAAACGATTGAAGAAGTTGGACAGTTCTTCAAATTTGGATTAATCACAACGGTTAGAGGGCGGTTCTATTCTGAGGCCAGTATATATGAAAAGGCAAGCAGTTATATGCCGTTGCGTGTTCAATCCCCCACCAAGATCATGGCTTTTTCTTCTTCCGAGCGGGAGGCAGTTGATGACCAATCAGGTACTGTCGGACAGTATGGCCAGTGTGCCGTGCTGTGCAATTCCCAATTGGAGATTACATTTAATTCATGTAATCTTTGAAATCGGTTATCCATATTTTAGAATCTTTCCTCTGAGTAGTTCATTAATTAATCTAAATTATTTATTATAATATTCTCATTCCTATTTACTGTATGGATAGTTCCGAATCTTGGACTCTGATATATAATTTATAAAAGACGATTCAACATTTATAAGGTCACAATTATTTTAGTTCTACAGTATAAATACACAGCAACGTTCGATCTTAGGGCAGACGATATTCATCGAAAGCCTAAAATTGAATAAATTGTATTTCAATTAACATAATACTGTAACATTAAATCTGATCTAGTCATTATACTTATATCTTATAAAATTAACAGATTCAAAATGTATTCGTAGTCATATTATATATGACGATATCTCAGTATGGCTACAACTATATTTTGAATCTATAGGAAATCCAAAAATTCACGACATATATTTCGGGAACCAAAACAACGCTACTGACGGATCATGAGGCACAATTTTTTTTCAGCATTTTAAAACATGGGAATTGAAAACGTGAAAGAGTTAAATAAACTTGCAGCAGGCTACTTGAGACTTTAAATGAGTTCACTAAACGGCCACGTAAGGTACACGAAGGGCAGAGACATTACTCGCACCCATTAAGGCATTTCAGGAAACAAATCATACATTGCTAGCAACAATATGAAAAAATTAACGCATTCAGAAGAAAAGTAAGGAACAAAATCAACGACTGTCTGGTACAGTAAAATACAAGTTGCATGAAGGCATTGTTTTCAGAGAAATCGCGCTGGTTAAAAATAACGGCGTTATCTGGGTGCTCCAGTCACGCGTGTCTAAAGTGTTAGAATTGTTACACGACGAAAAGGGAGGCGCGCTGGGGAAACAGATACGCAAAATTGAACTAAAACATGCGAGAAATGGCAAAAATCTAAATAGCCTAATAGAACTCGTCTAGCTGAAGGTAAGTCTGTTATACCGAACGGCCCAAACATGTTAGTTAAAGAAAAATTTAATTATGTATACTTACGAATTGCAATGGATGCTAATGGTGTACTGACATCTGATCTTTCACCATATGCAAGAAATCAGTGTTATGTTTCTCTAAATCAGAGATGCGTTTGTTATAATCGACTGCATCCGATTGTCTTAACGTTCCGAATAAAGACTTGGCAAATTCTCCCACTAAATTTAATACTCCCCGTTTAACTCGTTTCCTTTGTACATCCAAATTCGTACAAAAATATTTACCAATTAGCGATTTTAAGTTATCTAAATATTTTATTTTATTTGCTTCATATTTTTCAAATACTTCACACAGAGTAAGATATCCAGTAAACCTATTTCAACTTCTCACAAGCATCTAATCTTATTGCAACTTAAAATTGTTTTCAGATTGATATAATTAAATACATTCCATTGTACTGGATAGAATAAACCAGTTCCTACTTCGTCGTAATAAATTCCTGTTTTTGAACTAAGTTCTTCGATTTCTTCAGCCCAGAGATTGTTGAAACATGTTACAAACAAAATTGTTATTGCTGCTTTTATCCTCATTCTGCTTCTCAGCATCGTTTTATATCTACAAGGGTGAGTATGCCTTAATTCGATTGGTGCTTACGTTTTCCAATGTTTTGGATTTTAGAATTAACACCATCTATGTCTGTGATTTAATATGGACCCTCCCATTATGGTTCTAACTACCTTCAGCAAAACTAAATCATCGACTTGAAATTTAACTCAGTTTGCCTAAATTTTTCCAACTTATCTTTAGCGTCTTTATGACAATATTGCATTCTGAACTTCACTACTCGCACAATGTCATCAACAAGAGTTATGGTGTCATTTTTAAGGTACATGGTATGTTACATCTTTGCCCAAATAAGATTTAGTAAGGTAATAATTTAGTAATTGCGGTTGGGCTGGTATTATACATGAATGGTAGCTATTTATCCCAGTCAGCGACGTAAATTTGTTATCAAGGTTTCACGAGTTCTTTCTAGCAGTCCGTTTGATTGAGATCGATAACCTGTCGTATTAAGTATCCCTATCTTAAATAAATCACAAATACGTTTGAACATATTGGACATGAAATTCTTTCCCTGATTATTAACTACGTACTGTGGAATTCCATAAACTAAAACGAGTTTGTCTACGAACGCTTCTGTTACTTACTCTACTGTTTAGTTTTTTTAAAGGTACTACAACTGCGTATTTACTTAAATTATCTTGGAAAGTCTAACTCTATTTATTCCCTTCATCTGAAAAACTTAAAGGTCCAACAATTAGTAAGAAAATACAAATCACGCCTCAGATTGCGTTCCAGTGGTTTCTAAGGGTTCCTTATGTAGCTGGCAAATTTTACAAGATTACATATTGTAACGGCCCCGGCCTTTACAAGTTATTTGCAATGCCGGTAATAATGCATAATGCATTTTATTGTGAAGTTATTATTTAACTAAAGTATTTATTATTATTTGTTTTACGTGACGAGTCAACGAAATCTATAGACCGATGTTGGCAACCGTGACTTCTAAGGCATTATCCAGAGAGCTTGGGTATCGACAAGGAAGTTTTCTTTTTCTGGAGAGATAGAGAGTAGAGAAGGTTGAAGGCAGACGGAAGGTGGAGCGTATGGGGAGAGGAACGCAGAGTTCGGGGAGCTGACAAGCGAAAGTCTTGTCGGATTGTCTTTATTTTCTTTTAGAAGTGGTCTCCTAATTTTGAAGCGTTTCAAGGTGGTTTGTGGTGGCCGGTGAGGAGTATTCTCGAGGCCGCCATTTGCTTCTTCCCGTATCTGCCGAGGCGATCCAATATTGGCCGTTTTCCTTTGGTGTCCGCCGTTCAACAAGGAGGCGACCAGATGTGTGCTGGCTTAATTATTTAAAAGTGGGAACTACCGAATGGTAAAAAGATCGCTTCCTTCGTAATAAATGCTGGATGAACGTGCATAATTTGCATTAGATTATGAGGTATGTACTGTTTCTGTGTTACTGACTACGAAAGATGGAAAGTTGAAGATACTTTGGTTGGATTGTAACACGTGTATAAGTTCAAGAAAGTTTGTTGATATTGGTTGTGCAAGTGGACACGTAGCCAAACTTGTGTTAAAATTATTGTTGGATTTATTGTAAAGTCAATGGAAAAATTAACTTACGATAAAATGGGTCAAAACCCACATTGTTAAAGTAAAAGTTAATGTAAAACGTAATATTATTTTAGGTTTAATCTAAAGTGAGAAACTTGATTTGTAGTACGCAGGGATCAAGTATTTATTTTGTGTTTTATTTAAAAGGCATATTTCTGTAATTTGTGAATAGGAAGTAATATGTTTATTTATTTTACATCAGTATTCAATATTACCTGTGTTCACTGAGTTTGTCTACCTGTTGTGACGCCCCGATACTTAAAGCTCTGCCACTGTACCTGGTCTGGGCTAGGTGGCGGCTGGTAAGGAGAACCGTTACAATATATTATGAAACATATTTCTCATGTATAGCCTAATACGTCCCATAGTTTTCTGAATAACCCAACTGTCCTATTGGACAATTATACATATCTTCCAAAATTTTCATTTTTCAGATTGCGGAATTGTCTCGGTTTGTACCGATAAACATTCGACTGGATACCGACGTAAACAATCAGCGTTACAATTTCTTTTCCCTGCCGTATACATAATTCCACAGTCATATTCTTCCAATAAAAACTTCCATCTCAATAACATCGAGCTACAGGAATATGATATATGATGTAACTCGGCGAAGTACATGTTAATTTATCTTCCGGTATTTTAAATTTCTGTGAAATTAAAACAGATTTACTTTATTTCTTTAACTTCTCTCGTGTCAATTGAATGATTAAATATCAAATTTTCACTTAACAGTTTAATTCTTTGGGGATTAGAAAATGGTGCTGTTTCCTGAACATTTTATTTTATTTTATTTGGAGGTTTATTTGATTGTGGTATTATTTACCACTTACAAGGTTTCTGGTGTTAAATTTACAAGCAAGCAAGGAAATACACTGTCTTCTCACTTTAGTAAACTTGCGGCACACACTAATCCTAGTTGGAAATATTGTTTCTCTATGTACTAGACACCTTTCTCCTTTGCAGCATATTGAAATAGTTTTTCACTAATTAGTGAAATTAGTTGTTTTAGAGTTAAGATAATTTTATTATGAAGGAGTAAATCTTGCCCTACAATGAGGTCAACATTCACAGGTAACTTATCCAAGACACAAAACATATTTTATTTATTATATATAACCTTTCAATATTATTCTTACTGATCCTAATACATTTATTTCATTCCGCTTAATTTCTCGTATATTCATAGCTTTACTTATTTTATCAATAGGTGTTGCTAAAGAGCTTACTTTTGCTACAAACATTTCAGGTCCACTATGGACTAATGCCATTCTACATCTTGCTTCCAAGTCACTACTGTATACGTCTAATTCAAAAGAACTTTGCTTACCCTTGACCTATAACAACTGTTTCCGCGTTTTATCAGCTACGTTCCTCGTCCGAGTTCCATCCTTGAAGTATTACGCTTCGCTTGTGTCTCGACCCGTTATACAGTGAATTGCTTTTTCATTACTATCTCAAACATTTGTCCATGTTCTATTTCTTTTCGTTGCTCCTAAGCGGCTGATTTTTCTTTGAATCAACTTTTTCTGCAATCGAAAATTTCGCAAAATCAAACATTTTAACGGGACACTTGGTTTAAATTTAAGGTTCGGTAATTACTTATTGTGAAAATTAGAAAATAATTTAATTTATATTTAATAATTATATTTAAATATAGAACTGTAGTATAGTAAAAACATAAACATATGAATGAAGCACTTAATCACTTTGATGATTTTGGATCCTTGAATTCCATACCTTGTTTATATCACAAACAATATTTGTAAGCTGAATTCTAATATCTGATGTGGCGTCGAGCCTGTTCCTGCACTTTGACTTCATTGCAGCATCATAATAAAATCCCACTTCCCATAATTAGCTAGTAGAAGAGGGAAGTAAAACAATAATATAAATAAAATAATATAATATAATAATATAAATAATATAAATTGAAATATTGGGGTGCGCTTTTAATAAACTCGCCCAGAAATCGCTTAAAGATTTGATTTTGTTTCAAGTTTGTCACTCAAATTAAATTTTCATAGTCACATGCACTTAAACTTATTGGTTTAGCTGTCACTGAAAATGAATTGTATGGAGAGGTGGCTTGGGAATAAAATTAACAGATAATTAATTAAATATATGGGAAATTTATTAATAAAACTATCCTAAGAAAAAGATTTATAAACTTCGGAGGTACGGCGAAGCAATTTGATCTCTTAATACTTGAGTTTAATTCGTGTGCGATACCCTCCCTAAGCGTCAGGGATTGGGAAACTTCTCTGCCAGCTTCTCCAATGGACGCTCTCCTTGGCGTCGACAGGTTCAATGTCAGAGACCAAACGACGGGTCTTTTCCGTCCCCATCAACTTCAAAGAGAAGAATGTGATCACACAGCCTCACCGCCTTGTGAAGAAGCACCGATAATCAACCTTTGAGATCGATTTTATTTAGACCCCGAAATCCCATAGGTTAAGGTAACCACGTGGTATTTAAATATATCGTTATTTCATTGGCTCTCGATTCCCACGCGAGCATGGTTACAGAAATTCCCAGGTCATATTCCAACGTGCCGAAATTACATTCCAGGGAATTAGTTGTCTGCTTTACTGACGCTAATTCCAGTTCCCAATCCTCGCTTACTTTATATTAAGAATTAATGAAATATCAACTATCGTGCTATAGAATCATCCTTACTAGTTTTCGGAAAATCTTACAAAAGAGTTAATTTCAAGTTATTGAAGTGTTCAAAAATCATTTTTTAACTACTTTATCGTCTCCAAAATTTAATTCATTCAAAAGTTCATGAAGGCAGTAAAACAAGTACAACCTACTGATAAAATCCAAAATTATATTTTCCCTTATCAAAAGATGAAATCTTAACTATTCTATTTAAAATTGTAATAATTTTTCCTTGTAATGTAAGTTAAGTTCATTGCACTTTGTAATAATATCTATGTGATATGCAAGTGATTGATTTTTTAAATTTCAACAAAATGATGTCTCAACAACAGAGAATTTTCATATATATAAGTCGATCATCCAATCTAATCAAAAGAATATTCATTATACATTGTATTAATGAATTGAAATTCGTTTATAAACCTGACAATAAGTTGGCTATGCACTTAGATAATATGAAAGATAAAATTAATGAAGAAGATTGTAAAAATGTTGTGTATGAATATAAATGAAAATAGAAGCAGCTTATAGGAAAATCACAGAAACTTTCGGAAAGAAGAGGAAAAATATCAGCAAGGAGAGCGGATGGGAAGCCAATTCTGGATAAAGAAGAAAAAGTAGAAAGATGAAAGGAATATCTAGACGAACTCTATCTTGGTGGAAATCTAGATCACTCAGTAATAGAAGAAGATGAGGAGGTAGATGATGAAGAATTGGGGACAAAATTTTAAGGTCAGAATTTGACAGGGCGATGACAGACCTGAGCAATGTTAAAGCACCAGGAATTCCAGCAGAGCTGATAAGATCATCGGGCGGACAAGCAATATAACGGCTGATCAGGATAGTTTGCGAAATCTACTAAACAGGAATAATCCCAGAAGATTTTAGTAAAATCGTAATTATACCCATACTGAAGGAACTAGGGCTAATAGATGCGAACAGCATAGCACAATTAGTTTAGTATCCCACACATGCAAAATATTATATAGAAGAATGGAACGTCAAGTAGAATGCGAGTTAGGAGACAATCAGTTTGCTTTTAGGAAGAATCTAGGGACAAGAGAAGCAATATTGACTTCACGATGATTTTAGAAGACCGTCCTATGTTTATGGCATTTGCAGATATAAAATTATTAGGGATTTTGAAGAGCACTGGAATAAAATATCGTGAAAGGACGCTTACATAACCTCTACAACAGACAGGCAACAGTAATTAGAATAGATGATCAAGAAAAGAAAACCATAATCAAGAAACGAGTAAGACAAGGATGCAGTCTTTCGCCCATGCTGTTTAACTTATATGTAGAACAGGCAATGAAGATTGTTAAAACGGAATGTGGAAAATGAATCATACTGCAAGGAGAAGAAATAAAAACCCTACGCTTTGCTGACGATATTGTAGTATTAGGGGAATCAGAAGACTTGGAAACCAATAATAAATAGCATGAACATGGCCAGGGAGAAAGAGCTTAATATGAGGATTAATAGAGGGAAAACCAAGGTAATGGAGTGTAGTATGGGATATAGTGGAATAACAAAGGTTGTTAGAATGGGAAGGGTTATTATGACGAAAGTAAAGGAATTCTGCTACTTGGGAAGCGTAATAACTAGGGATGGTAGAAGTATAGTAGAGTAGGATAGCACAAGCAAGGGTAATATAAGTGTGAATATTATTGAAGATCCCATCTACCTATATAACTGGGCTTTTGCATTTTGGAGCTAATTCCAATCCATGGTTTTTGCACCGTATAAGCATTGAATAGCAAATGCAGCCTTGATTTCTTCATATAAATTTATTCAAAAGCTACAGATCTGGTTTTAGTGTTGTTCTAAATGGAAAAACATCAATTTTTTTTACCCTAAAATATAAATTTTCTATGTGGCTTGCGTTGTTTATCCTGCACACATCATAACTTGTCGAATCGTATCCAGGTACGTTCAATTTAGGGCTATCACAAGCATGATGAAATGTTTGATGTGGATTTTCACTGCGCCAAATCGATGAGGATGACCAAGAACGATATGTTTACTGGATGCAAGATGGCGCTCCACCCCACGTCCGGGATTTTCTCAATGACCGCTTCCCAGGTCAATGGATTGGCTGTGATGTGCGAATTCCATGGGCCCCATGTTCCCCAGATCTGACAGCGCTAGATTTCTTATTATGGGGATTCATCAAGGATATCCTGTACATACCTCCTCTACCTGAACTTAGAACAGGAATTTATGCCGCCGCTGAGCAAGTTTTAACACCTGAAATGCTACGAGTTGGGGAAGAAATTGACTACCGATGGGATGTGTGCAGGATAACTAACGGAAGCCACATAGAACAACTTTAGTTTAAGGTGAATGAAACCTTGTGCGTTTCCCTATAAAACACTAAAATCACCTCTGTATCTTTTTTGAATAAATTTATATGAATTTTCAAAGATGTAAAGACCTTTTTGAAACACCCTATATATTCTATCTCAATTAAAAAGATGCGTTTTGTAAACGAGATTGAGCTGCTTTTCTTTTCTTTTCATTAATTTTAATTTTATTTTCCTATGCCCATCTATTCACTTTACCTAGATCTTCTTGTAATAATATAGCGTCTTGTTTGTTCGTTATCTTCCTGTAGATGCTGCAGTCGTCAGCGAAAAGCCTTAACCCTGACTTTAAATAATTAAATATTAAAAACAGTAATGATCCGATTGCAGAGCCTTGAGGAACTCCCCGACATATGCTGAATCCGAAAATTGTTCTCCAATTTTGACTTTTTGCGATCTATCGCCTAAAAATTTTTCTACCCATAGTACTACTCTTTTATCTATACCTGTTTTATTTAATTTGTCCAATACGATCATGAGGCACTACATCAAAGGCTTTAGCGAAGTCTATGATAACCCTATCTAGTCTATCCCCATTATCTACTTCATCTGCTAACTCCTGAAATAGATTTACAATTTGGTTTTCGAACGAGAACCCTTCCCGAAAACCATGCTGACCATTAAAAAACCACCCTTTTCTATCAAGCTCAGATCTAACGCAGGCTGCAAATAATAATAATAATGATATTAGGAAATCATTGCTAAAAATGTTCGTATGGAGCGTGCATTATGAGCGCGAAACGTGGAGAATAGGAGTAGGGGAAAGGAAAAGAATAGAAGCCCTTGAAATGTGTTGCTATAGGTGAATGCTGAAAATCAAATGGGTGAATAAAATCGCTAACGAGGAAGTTCTAAACAGAATAGGGGAAAAGCGAAGAATATGGAGGACGTTGACCAAGAGAAGGGATAGATTAATAGGTCACGTTTCAAAACACGAGGGTCTTGTAAAATTAGCATTAGAGGGAAGTGTGTGGGGTAATAACAGAAGAGGGAGGAAGGATGGAATACGCTAAGCATCTTAGGTAGGATGTGGTAGTTCTGCTTGCACAAGATAGGTTAGCATGGAAGGATGCATCAGACCCGTCTTAGGACTGAGTGCCATAATAAACTCAACTATCCGAATTAGACAAATATTTTATTTAATTTGAAATGAAGGACCTATCAGTTTAATTACACACTAAGCATCCACCTGAGCACTATAGACAAATGACTTCTTCATGAATGTTTTATAAATCCCATTTTAAAGTAATAGCAATACTTTGTTAAGCTTGTGTTAAAATAAATTGGTTGCAACTGAAGAATATAAAGCAATCTCTAAATATTCCTTATCATTTCTTAAAATAATCTTTTGCGAGAAAGAAGTTTGGTTTTTGCGGTGTGTTGTTCCTAAACTAATTGACAAAAAAACGAGTATTGCAGATACGTCGTGTCACTTTATTTTGCTACTTCCTTAACTAATTAAAAAAATATATATGTTCAAGTTTTCATAGTTTCATGAATAGCTTCCAGTAATACTTTCGGAACGCTTCAGTAGACTACAATATCTGTTTTAATGGCAACGTCAATGAAAAGGTAATTGGAGTGTTACAGGGCCAGAAGCGTGTGTGACATCATGTGGAACTAAAAAGCCATTAGCAAGTTCAACAATTAGAAACTTCAAAGAAGTACATGAGGTTGTGAGTGTTTCGGCTGCAACATTATTCACAACGGCGTTTAGTAATTTTCACAATTTTATATTATCACTCTGAGGACGTCTATATATTTTTAACTCTGAATTATAATTTCACACATTCTCTTTGTTTGTATACCAATTCAGTTTAAATTAGTAAAAATTGAAAAAACTTTTAAAACAAGGAATTTTTAACCCCCTTTTACTCGAAAGTGTATTCTAAAACTGTATATAATTAATATCACTAAAAAGAGAATTTTTTAAAAACTCGTATTGCAATAATTTATATTAACGCTGACATGCAGTACCATGAAAGGAAAGCTCAACGTAGTGGACAATGACATGCACGACAACCCACTGTTATCCAGAGTTATATTTAAAACTCATTTATTTGCACTGTAATCACTGGATAACTTTTCAGTGAGTATATCACGGCAAATATGGCCTCCCTCTTCTGTTCTTACCCCACACACTTCCCTCTAATGCTAATTTTACAAGGCTCTCGTGTCTTAAAACGTGGCCCATTAATCTATCCATTCTCTTAGTCAACGTCCTCCATATTGTTCGCATTTCCCCTACTCTGTTTATAACTTCCCCGTTTGGATCGTGCGACAGGCAGCCACAGGTGAAGCAGGAGCTGAAGGACTCGATCTTTCCAGTTGATGCCTCGTTACAAATGACAAAGAGATGTAATGTGGTCTGACTATTATTCCAGTGGAAGCCGTGTATTTCATCCAGCATCCAAGTGTTTAAATTTACCTGTTGAGGATTTCGTTGAGACATGTGTTGGGCATTTCCTTGCTGTGACTGGCAATTGTTGTCCACATTGGCTGTTGAGATGAATCTAACGGAGGTCGATTATTATAGCCTGAATATGGACCAGGTTTGCTGTGCATTTGAATGTGTGAAGTTTCTCATTTGACTGAGAAGTGATGTTGGGTTTGGTTGTGTGTTTACCGCCTGATTCGATAGTGGCTGTTGACTATTTAGTGGTGAAAGCTAATTTGACGTTTTTGATTGATTCTTGTAAGTAGTTTGAAGATTCTGTTGACTTGAAGTTGACTAATAAGTATTTGCAGGTATGGTATGGTAACCTAATGGTGGTTGATTTGCCAAAGTCTGAGTGTGCTGATTTGATACATGTGTTGGAGGATTTGAATAGTCATTGACTGACATGTTGCTGCTACTGACTGAGGAGTGTATAATTATTATTTTGACTGCTTACACTCGACACAGCTTGTACTCCTGAGTTGGTTTGTTGCCCCGATTTGCATTGAAAGAAGGATATTGTGTCACAGTATTAGTATTTATTGGCTGTTGTTTTTGGATTCTTTCAGTTTGTTGCAATGCCAGGTTATTCTGGAGTTTGTTCCTCTCCTTGTCCAACTAACACACTTTCTTGTCTCAGTGCACAGGTATTGTATGGAGGGGTGGCTTGGGAATAAAATTGAAATTAATTAATTACATAAATGGGGAATTAATTAAAAAACTTAACTAAAAAAGTATTTATAAATTTGGAATGTAACAGCGAATAGTTGGGTATAGCCGAGGTTGATACTTCCCTAGTCTACCAGCTTCTCCGTAGGACGTTCTCCTTGGCGTCGACAGGTTAATCGCCTTCAACGCCCGAGACCAAACGACGGACTCCTTCAGTCCCCTTCAACTTCAAAGAGAAGTATATGAATTCACAAAACCTCACCATAGTGTGAAGAAGCACCGAAAATCAACCTTTGATATAGACCACAAAATTTCATTGGTTGAGGTAACCACGTGGTATTTAAATATATTGTTGTTTTCCTGGCTCTCGATTCCCAGGCGAGCGTGGTTACGGAAATTCCCAAGGTCATATCCCAACGTGCCGAAATGACCTCCAGGGCTGGAGATTAGTAACGGCCTAGGGTCTGGGCTTACACCAATTCCAGTTCCGAATCGTCGCTAGCTTTAATTAATAATTAATGAAATATCAACTATCGCGCTAGAGAATCGTCTGTACTAGTTTTGGGATAATCTTGCAATAGAGTTGACTTGAAGTTTTGCAAGTATTCAAAAAACGTTTTAGAGACTTCTTTATTCATTTAAAAATTAATGTAAGGGAGGAAAATAATTAAAATCAATCGATAAAAATCAAAAATTATTTTTTTATCAAAAGATGCAGTCTTAACTCTTGTATTAAAAATTGTAATACCTTTTCCTGTTAATGGTAAGTTAAGTTTACTAAACTTTGTTAAAATTATCCAAGTTTTATCAACCGTGATTGATTTGTTAAACTCAATATTTAACAGCGAAATTTAACAGCTGATATAAAAAAACATTTGTTGAATGAATGACCATGTGTGGAAAGCTTTCGAAATGCCTATAAATGAAAAGATATTTTTGTGACCGTATTTGTTTTCTACTTGTTAGCAAAATTAATATTATTCATCCTTCACGGGCCATTAACATTTTCCTCTGGACGTCCGTCTACGAAACGCTGACCCTGTAATTATGCGCTGTTGAATTACATTCCACAAACAAAAGTGTATAAGGTTAGATTATTTGTTAGCCATAACTGCTCTTTGTCAAGTTAAATAAAATATTATATTTATAATTCTGGTCTATGGTAATTTCTATATCATTCGTACAGGATTCTGGGTTAGCTGAATACCCACAAATGTACATTGTTAACCGTGTTTCCTATTGTAGCAGGAAACAAAGAACAGGGTGTCTTTGTTAGGCAATGTTGTTGTATTTGTTCCGAAACAAGCTAGAAACAATTTTGAACTTTGTTCATAGGCACTGATCCGAAGCATTTGTTTTCAGAGTGCATTATCCCGTGGAGCTGGGTGTGAGGCCGAAACCCGCCTGTTTTACCTGACAAGTCTAGTTTGTCGGCAAGTTAAAAACAATATACCCCATCTCTTGATGTACACGGTATGAAAAAAAATGTGTGAGAAATGATTCGACTTTTTCCCGTTCGATGCAAACGGAGTTTTCGTCTTTCGAACTAATTAAGTGGTATTACAATGTGATGCTATTATCCACATTATAGATACAATCAATCCAAAATTTTGTGTAACACCTATTGAAGCCCCGCGAAACACACTTTTGGAAACCCGACACTACACCATATCGAGGTACAATACAAGATTCCTGATCGCACAACAAGAAGTATTGTCGTGGACCTGGAACATTTGGCATAATTCGCTACAGTCTTACATAATCGAGGTGTTAACAAGACATTCTATAATTATACCAAGATATCTGATAGACGATTTCGAATATAGTTCACAATTTCCGACCGTAAGGGTGATGGATTCTCTACAATTTCTCCCAGTGACGAGAACTGCCTCTGTTTTTTCTTCCGCCAGTTGCAGTCCCATTGTCTGTAACCACAACCCGATCACACAAATTGCCTCATTGGCTATCTGAACTATTTGTTACCGGTGTTTAGCGATGACGACAATTGCTATGTCCTACGCATGTGTGTATGTCATACAGGTCTGAATGATTGGTGCCGAGTTGACCAAATTGTTCCTTGTGAAAAACAGCCGATATCTTCGTTGAACAATTATTTTTCGGAGTCAAATTTGTAGTATTCTTTCTTTTCGTAAGGGGCTACATGGGGTGATCCTGAAACAGGCAACTCCCCTTTATTAGCATTGGAAGGTACTATTCTCACGCCCTTCCAAATGACTGGAGATGAGTTTGCTGTGGGGTCGCAGCATTCCCTTCTCCGTGTCTTCAGCAGTTTTAGGTGTCAGTTGGCCGATGATCCAATGGGATCAGTACATACTCCTTCCAAAATATATGACGGTGCCTCGGCATCTGAGAATCTTGAAAAACCAGAGTACGAGGCATCCACAAAGCTGAGCCTCGCAATTCATCAGGGAATGAATACCTGCGAGAGAAAGCCCCCACGGGCATCTCATTCAGATTTATAGAATTCCTCCCGATGTTGTTTATAAATAATCGTAGCCCGATTCAAAATTAGAGAGGAGCGTTCAAAATGGTACGGATTAAGGGACGTAAAACAAGCATAACAATAAAAATGGAGATTGGAATCAAAAGCAGTGTTATTCAAGTCGCTGAGAAGATTCATTCTGACATTTAACATACTGACAAACGTTCGTTTCAGCCCCTAAAGCGGATTGAATTGTGTAAAACTGAGTTCTGCGTTCAATTTTAAACGGGAGGTTCAATTTTGTCCAATTTTTTTTTATATGCCTGTGCTTTGTAAACCAGAAAGAAACACTGTTGGGTTAGGACACGACTACTACCCCCCTGTCTGGGTGGGGGTGGAGGGGACAAATGATTTAAGTTTTGAGAAAAGGCCTAAATATGAAAGAATTTTATTATATTGTGGGTCAGTTACTTTGACAGTGTTTCCTTAGACAATTTTTTTTGTATATGTGTGTATGTGGAGTGGTGGCACACATAAATAGCAACAAAACAATCGAGATTGGTGCCAAAGGAGCTGTTATGGGACTCGCTGACTTTTAATATGAAATTGAAATCGCAGTTTTTGTTGTAGTTCAGTCCTTAAGTGGGGGGATTGAACGGGTGTAACATATGTTTGCGTTCTATATTGATCTAGTATTTTGATAAATGTTTCCGCATGTTCTTGCCGAGAACAAAAAAAAATACAAAGACACAACTGCTACCCTCAACCTTAGTGGTGGGGAAAGAGAGGGTGGGAACATTAATGCATAAATAAATGGATGATTTTTGTTGAATGAATAATTTTCGGGGTTAAATACTGATAGTATTCCCGACAATGTCCTTAGTGTATAATTTCAACGTCATGTGGCATGGGAGGGGTGCACGCATGCAGGGGGGGTAACATTAACGTGCCAAAAACAACTTATAATGGTGTGCAACTTAAGGTGTACTTCAGCTGCGTAGTGAGAATAGTGGATGGGGTGCATATACGAGTGTACAACATGAACTTAATGATATTAGTCTTTAATTCAAGGTTATTGAAATACCTTGGTTTAATTATGACATTCAGCTTATCCTGTAGTTCAGTCCCAGAGTGGAGAGACGTAGTGGAGTAAGAGGTTGTCGGCAAAAACACGAAATCATCCAATATTCCTGACTATTCCGGTGTTTTGAGTGGAGAATTCAATTACAAAATAAGAATTCATGGCCCGTGTTACGCAGGTGTTAATTGTTCCTTTAGAACTCCATACCTCAAATAAATAGTCGCGATATTTCCAATACCAAGATAATTTCTTAATGAAATTCTGAACTAGACAGCATGAATTTCCTCGTCATTTCATGTTTCAGTGTCCAATTTCTTCTAAATACTCTGTGGAGATGATATTTTTAACGATAGGGAATGATTTGATGAGCATAAATATTTATTTCTATTTATTATTACTGCAGTGATTTTGTTTTCATTCAAGTGATACTGACAAAAAATACTACAAAATACTTTATATAAAGAAAAATTAATATCAATCTGATAATATAGTGTAATTTAAAATTGGCGATTAATTGTTTACTATAATTTATGTCTCTAAACAAATCATTCTGACGCATACTAATACTAGAGAATAATTAATATTTTATTAAAAATAATAATATTCTGTCGTAAATGGGTTTGTAAAATTAACTCTTAAAGTGGCTAATCTCAATTTCAGTGCATGCCGGTTCTTTTTTCCAATTAGAAAATCTTAAGATCTAAAGACGACCGTTGCCACAGTCACCGATAACTGAGTCTGCTAGAATATGGATGACACGCAGATTGAACAAGCTTTAGGAGAAATCTCACTACAAAATACAATTTAGAACGCCTACAAATGAATCAGTGGCGTTGCTCGTTTCATCAAATTACAAAACATTGCTACTGGATTTTTGAAATGGTTAATTATTTATACAGGTTTCGAATAAACACATTAATGTTTGAAGGTGATTAACAACTATTTCGCTATTTCTGAAGTTTGACAAACAATTTCTAATCTAAGAGGCGTAGTGAAAGGAATGTACCGGGGTAATACATATAATTGTTTTAAATAATGAATAATGAACTGGGGTGCTTTATATAATTTAAATAGAAATAATTATCTGGTTGGAGTAATTAGAAAAAAGTTAAAATGTATTTACAAAAACTAAAACAGGTAACAACAATAATAATTAATGTTAGGGTCCAACTTTAAGAAAATACCTCGGTTGATTATTAATCTCATGCGGGTCATTTTGTGCGGATATTTTTGCAGCATTAAGACAGAGGAACAGACAAGCTCCTTTTTTTCCACTCTGCGTAATGGCAGCTTCCTTCCAGCGCTAATTTCTGGCGTCGATACCTGGAGATCTTTCTAAGAATTCTGGGCCGGATTAAGTAGACTCTGCTCGCTACGGTCTCCTTCTTTGTAATTAGGTCCCAGATTAGATAGGAAACAAACACCACTAGCCGTGCCGTGGATAACCCACCACGCGCACTCCAAACTTGTTCCTTCTTCTTCAAATAACTATGCCCCACTGCCGTGCCGTGGATAAAACACCACGCACCCTCTATAATTCCTCCTTCTTCCAAATTCAGTTTTTCTCCACCATCGTCGCAAGTAATTTTTCTTCAATGAGTTGCATGGCGGGTCACCTGACCTCACCCTCCAGTCAACATTCACCTTGGCCCGCGATTTCTCTCCCTAACTTCTGGCCTTCCGAAAATTCCCGGAGTCAAAGAACTGAAGTCAGGTATCAGAATTAATAGTCTCAGAGCAGTGTTTTTGGCACTATCTGAAGCCCATACGTCTCGCCTCTCCGGCGCCTTGGTGCTTACCTGGGCTCCAATATGGGGAATTCTTCATCCAATGGCGAAATAAAATGGCGATTGCCATTTCCACTAATTACAAATGAATATTATATGCAGCTATAAATGATTTAAGTTTACTTTTATTAATTGATATGATACAATTTATTAACCAAATTCTTTCATGAAACTGACCTTTTTTAGGATTAACAATATACTCTTTATACAATATTTAAAAATTAAATTATTTCCAAACTAACATTTAGAGACATGAGATCTATTTTCGGGTCGCATTTAAGGGCCAGCTCATAGAAGCAGATTTAAAAACAAAACCCTACCCGGAATTGACAGTGTAATAAAATCAGAATAATGGCTACAAACAGAGTAATTACCGTCTTCCGCTTTGCCCGGTCCCAAACGATTCCATAAACATTCTAGTTGTAAAATAACCTTATTCTTCATTTAATCCTCTCAGGATCAGCCTATTCAAGACCACTTCGCAGATTGAAGTAGCCTCTCAATAATCCTCAACTACCCTACACTCTACGTATTTATCACATTCAAAGTCCTTCTATCATCACAATCGCACACTGCCCATTTCCGTTTTCCAATCTATAATTGACAAATTATTAATTTACAATTTCGCAATGCCTCAAAATCGCCCCAATATTTGATTTCCTTCGGTGGCGTGGACGAAATACTCTCCAATCAAAAGTATTTACCTTTCGAATTTAGGAGTAACCCACCAACTTACCACAGATGTTTGGGGAAAATACCAGGCTTCGTTACAGCCAGGAGTCACGGAGCCACAAAGATTTTAGAAAACCCAGACCGGCGACAAACTAACTTTATTACCATATCAGTAACCTTCTTTAATTTCTCTCAAGCCGACTGTCTTTAAATTTGTGCTGCCAAATTTCACATTTAGAAGTGTTTTATCATTACAGTAGTAACTATAATTAATATGGAACCAGAATGTACTGTAATTGTAGTTAATGACCCTCTTTCATTTTTGCGGTTCCTATTACAAAAATATAACTTAATGACCTGTTTCAAGAATATTTGTTGATAAGTATAAAATTAAGGTTTTAACTCTTGTTATATGTTAATACACTCATTTATTTATAAAATTATAGATAAAGGAATATACTCGAAATAGAGTACTTTGTACTGTTGAGCGCCAGCAATGGATTTTTCACAGGATTAACGTTTAACCAGCTTTTTGCACGATTATGCAGAACGTATGTGTTTACAGGTTTATATAGGCATGTTTTAGTTTACCTGTACAATAAACGTGGCCACTTGCTTTACTGTGTGTGAATTTCTAATAGAATTACTATTTTACACAGAACAATTATCTGTTTAACCTACATTTTCTCTGAAGTCGTGCTTTGGAACGGCTGGGAATTGTCACCTTTGTTAGTGGGCAAACTCTGCGGAAACTGTACCCTCGACTGCCCTCACAGCGACGCGTTGTTGGCGGCCCTTTCTCTGTTTTGTAGGAGGATGTCATGATGATTCCGGTTCTATGCAGGCAAGATTTTACACAGTTCGATGACTTACAGCGTATTTTCCTTTAAACTTTGGAAAACACCGTAACTTATTTTAGTTGCTTCTAAGTAGTATACAAAAACGAATGTAATCATACATATCGAAATACGACGCTAATAACTACTCTATCCAAGGATAGTATTTAAAAGTGTTCTTTTAGCTTAATTCCTCAATTAGTCTCCGTACACCATATTCCTGATATCCGTTTTAGACCAGGTTCTATTTTCTTATTGTTAACTTGGGTTTATTTTTCTTAGTATAATGACAAATGATTCTCATCCATACTTCTATTTAAGCAATCACACGAAATCTGCCTTGCTTAATCTTTATTCCGCGGTTACAGAAGTCGCTGAGTTAATCTTTGACATTTAGCATTCAAGTTAAGTAGGTCTTCAGCCCCTTGGAGTGAGAGTGAAACACATCTCCTATTACAATTCCAGTAATTTATAACAACATTTAACACGTTACTGACGGTTCTGGTCAAAAATTGTATAGTTGAAACCCCCTAGCGCCAATAGTATTTCTCACTGTCTCATGGTACTTGAACTATTTAAGATACTGATTGTAATTTTGTCTCTTTTGCGTCTTTATCACGGTACCTAGAGAAGTTTTTGCTCTGTTATTATACTTCATTGAGTAATATTTACTCTCTAAATGCACCAATATTTCCTCTCTTTCACGGTACGTGTAGTAATTTTGAGTCTCAAAGTTTTGGGAGTATATTAAACTCTGTTAGGGAGTATTTTCACCTCTTTTAACGCTAAATGTAAGCTCTTTTACCTTCAATTATCTTACTGTGTTTATTTCAGTCATCAGACCGCTAATGATTAAATTAACTTTCACTCAGCTTATATAGACCAAGGAGCGTGAAAATTTGAGAGAGAATCAAATCCTGTACAATACTAAATAAATAAATACACGGTTAAAACTAGCAGCCAGCTAGTAATTTAAAAATAATAAAAGAGGGAATCCCGAGATTCATACTTTTTACCTATGTGGTGCGCTTTGTTATTAATTGGATATGTTTTAATAATGGGGGAAATGGGACATATGTTTAAAAAAATTATTGTTGTATTATTTATAAAGACGGGAATATTCTGAAAAAATCTATTTAATTATGGTTACGTAAATTTAATTATAATCGATTCTAAATTGTCCTTGCTTTCATCGGGAATATAAATTCTTTATCTGAGGGCTGATGAGTGGGAAAATTACGAAAATATGGAGGGCCGATAATATTTTATCATGAAACGACCAGATGTGATAAACATTGAAGTTTGTACATCTCCACGTTGCACTTGTTCTTTCTTCCTGTCATAATGGTTGGATCGTACGCGATTCAGTGGTGGGCTGATGACTGCTTGCCGTCTGGTGTTGCAGGTGTCGGAGGCTCCGATCAGTTGGCTGCACTGAGAATATAACCCAGAAATGCATGAGTCTCTGAATGATTGCATAGATCTTTGATCTGAAGATAACGCAACTGAATATCAGAAAACTGTCTGTATCTCAATCACGGAAACCGAAATCTGTCACTCTGCGAAATGTCCTTCGGTTTTCTTCTCCAAGCTCCTCCTACGCACATGAAATTTCACCCCAGTGCAAGTGATTTTTCATCATACTGATGGATAGGAGAAAATGGAAACATAATCTATTGCTGTCAGAAAAATTGTAGTCACTTCTCAACGGGAATATCCTCGCGTTAGGGGATGGATTGTCAGCGTAACTAAATAGTCAAGAACCCTTCTTTTTGTAAAAAATAGACATCTATTGTTGTCCTACTTCCTGACACGAACGGATGAAGTGTCCACTTTGTGCATTCCTTAACAATAAGTTTCTGCCTTCCGCCGCATGGACAGCTAGGCATCCAAATCATGTCTATGGTTGACAAGATATATCTATAGTAATTCTTCATCGTTGTCGTCGACAGTTCTGGATATTTTAGCCACTCCACTGATGTAATGCGCAAACCTTCAAGTTTTCCTTCAGGTCAGCAAGATGACTCGTAATTCGTTATTGAAATAGCCAATCGCATTTATTCATAGTCCCAACTCGGTCTAGCTTGAATCTAACGTCTCTTACATATTGTATACTCATAAAATACATATTAAATATATTTGATACAGAACTGTATTAAATTATCATGTGATCCGCAATATCGTACCACACTCATTATAACTTGACGTTTATAAATTTATCTTTTATATATAATATTTTATAAATTTCCCACTTATAAGCCTCGAAATAAAGAATTCATGAAAGATGTGACACACTGCATCATAGTCTTTGGCGAAGTTAAATATTATACCTGCACTTGGAACGCCCGCGGGGCTACCAATAAATATCACGAAATCAATTTATTCCTACAAAAGAACAACATCGACCTTCTGCTTTTAACTGAAACTAAACTTATCCCCATCCAACCCTATAACTTACCGAAATACAAAACCTATAGAGCCGATCATCCAAATTCCACTAGTAAAGGCGGCTCCGCCATTCTATTCAAAAGCTCAATAGATCACAATCAACTCCCCTCCATAACTCTCCCTGAACTCCAACTAACTCAAATAACTCTAAACGCAAACACGCCCATAAACATTTCCTCGTTCTATTCTGCCCCAACAAACCATATCTCACCGGACAGCCCTTTCCCATACATAATGGGAGGTGATTACAACTCCAAACACCCTAATTTCTGATCCAGGACATCCAATTCTAGAGGCAACAACCTAAATCTTGTACTCTCCAAATCCCATATTAAGATAATTTACCCTACTGAACCAACACATTACCCAGACAGCCTCAAATCACCAGATGTATTGGACTTTTTCATCTGCCACAAAACCTCACATTACCTCCACAACCCAAAAGTTCTGCACGAACTCAGTTCCGATCATCTACCACTAATAGCACACCTTAATCTCACCCTCCCACCCCACTCCACTAATCGCACCCCAAATGTCACTCTCACAAATTGGAACAACTTCTCCCAACTAATAGAAAAGCTAACAGTCCTCAACATCCCACTAAAATCACCCATAGATATAGACTCGCCCTTAAATCACCTACAATCCATCATCCTCACATTGGCTGCCATAGTCTCCTACCAAAAACCAACTAAACTACACCAAACTCACCAAAATCAAATAGATAACCTACTCCTCGAGAAAAAATCTCTACGAAGACAATGGAAAAATTCTAAAAATCCCACAGACAAGCGAAAAACAATACTAAAAGACTCCAGTGACTCCAGACACTTCAATTTTCTTCAGAAACTTAATGCAACTGACATCACTATGGCAAAAAACAAATCACCTGACTAAGAAAAAAACCGATATCCCTCCACTTAAAAAATACAATAATTGGTTTACCACTCCCTCCCTAAAAGCTAACATCTTCACCCAACTACTGACCAAGCAATTCTCCCCCAACAGCAGCTTCTACAACCATCACAACCAGACCACAGCAGCAAAACTCCTACAACCCCTACAATTATCACCCCTCCCAAAACTCTTTACCCCTCCCCAAATATCAACCGCAATAAAAAACCTAAAAAATAAAGCCTCCCCAGGTCACGACCTCATCACAAACCTCCACCTAAAACATCTTCCAAAGAAAACAATAATCTTAATTACCTATATCTTCAACGCTATCCTCAGAACCACTTATTTTCCAACCAAATGGAAACACGCAATCGTAATAATGATACCGAAACCAAACAAACCATCGTCCAATAAGTCTCCTTCCCACATTATCCAAATTGTTCGAAAAACTACTACTACCGCAACTAATTAATCAACTCTCCTCTCTGATTCCTGACACTCAATATGGTTTTCACCCAAAACACACCTGTCCCCATCAAATATGCCATCTCTCCAACCTCATTACCAACTCCTTTGAACATCGCAAATCCCTCATCACCACCTTTATTGAAATCGAAAAAGCGTTTGATAAAATCCACCATCCTTCCCTACTATCCAAAATTAAAGACATCCTTAATGACACCCACTACAAAATACTCCTAAACTACCTTTCAAACAGAACCTTCTCTGTCAAAATAAATAATCACCTCTCACAACCACACCCAATCGCGGCGGGCGTCCCCCAAGGAAGTGTCATTGCCCCCTTCCTATACAACATCCTCTCCCATGATATCCCACAACATCCTAACACTAGCACAATCTTTTTCACAGACGACATAGCCATCTCCTATGAAACCTCTTCTCTCATCTCCAATTTTCAACCACTCCAATCAGCGCTCAATAACCTAGAACAATGGTCCAAACAATGGCGAATCAGTATCAACCCTACCAAATCAATAACCATCCCATTCACTCTGAAAAAAACCCTCCTCCCGAAATTCACCTCTAAACAATTCATTAATCCCTACAAAAACGGAAACCACCTACCTCGGAATCATGTTTGACTCAAAACTATCCTGGAAACCTCACATTAATTTGTTCCTCTCCAAAATAAACCAAAAATTCAGAACTCTATATCCCCTCCTAAACAGAAAATCCCCTGTCTCCCACCAGTACAAAACACCTCATATACCTCTCCATAATACAACCCACCTGGTCCTATGCCTCCTCCATATGGGGAACAACAGCCAAAACCCATTCAACCAAAATTCAAACCAAACAAAACATAATACAACGCACCATTACAAACTCTCCCGGGTACCTAAGAAATTCCGTCATCCACCATAACATCAAAATTCCCAATATTAACTCAGTAATCTCCAAATCCATAAAAACCTAATCAAACCCGCACTCAACCACCCAAACCCCACGATCCAGCAATTTCATAACAATCCTCCTCCGCCTCCACGCTCCCCTAGCCTCAAAAGAAAGCTTCCAATTGACCTCATCCTTCCCCCTGTTCATTCAGGCACATCCTAACCCACTCTACCATCGTGCCCGCAGACCACATCCTCACTAATCCTCCAAAAATCAGTTCACTTTTTGTCAATCCTCACACACCCACGTCGTATGCCCCTCAGATACTCACAATTAAACCCAACCTGTTCGGTTAAAGTAGGTTAATCAAACGGATTATCCTACCCTCATGTAACCATGTAAATTATATACAATATTTTATTTTCATGTTTTTTTTTGTTTTCATATTGTATGTACTATATCGAAACTAGTACAACTGAAAATCTGTAAAGATAATAGTTTTTATAAATTAATAAAAAAAATATTATACCATCTAATTTACCTCCACTATTTACTTACTCTACTCATCCCATGCTTTCAATGGGGTTTTCCACCAAATAAAATATCGTAATGTAGCCTGTCTCTACAAACGAAATCCTATCAGGACAGAGAGGGAGAGAGATAACTTCGGGTGTGCTGATCTTTAACTCTGGTTTTAACCTAAGCTGCCATCAGCTGTGACTTCCATTTCAGTTGAATGTGCATGCTCCGGGATCGTAATCGTTGAGCAGATGGCAAGAGTTATCCACTGTTTGGAACTACTCAAAGCATGGGTAAGGGAAAGTTGCATCCACACAGAAAGTGAGAAGGCCCTACCAACCTGGTATGGGGTAGCCCTAGTAAATCTTGGCTTCCTTCCTCTCCGTTTTGTTGTCTTCCTATGATTTTAAATGGGAGCTTCCACGACTTAAATTAGCCTCGTTTAGCATATAATTCTGAAACAAAATATTGTTAAATATTTATCACAACACAGAATCGGTAATCTCTTTTCATATTTATTGTTAAAGTTTTTTATGCTTAAGTTATAATTGTTTCATCTCTGTCCGCACACTTAATCCCTGAAGATTTGAGTAATTTATATTGTAGCGCAGTAGGATACTTCCCAAATTTTATTCAAATTTTTAATGATCGAAATCCAGCAAGAATATTCTAAATCGGCGACAGGCAGGCAAGAAGTGGTTTTCCCCGGCGCCAGGGAACGTGCCTGTCTGCAGCTTTAGAAGATTAGACTTGTTTTCCTGAAGAAACTTTCACACTTCAAACTTTCCCAAGAACACTACTCCCTTACCAGCGAAAGGAGTTTCCGCGCTTTACGGATGACGAGTGGGGATTGGCGAATACCGGTCACGTGGGATATCGCTTTCTCTTGGAGGAGGGGAAAATAAGAGTTTAGCTGGGAGGAAATAACCTGAAAAATAAGTCACAGTTGATCAGGACGCTGAATGGAGGAGGAAGCTTGGGAGTGGATCAAGACATGGAAAGGGTGTGGAAGCAGAGAGCTAAAAGTGTTGATCGAGAGTTGAAAGGGAGGTGAGAATTAATGATCTAGTGTTAAAACGAACGGCGAGCATAAAGGCCAGAACTTCAGACTTTTTTGAACTTTGTATTGGAATGAAGAAGTAGGAAAACTGGGTTTTCCTCAATCACCGGCAGTACCAGGTTCATCAAATTTTCCTCCGACAGAAGGCAAGTTCACAACTCAACCTGGAGGAAAAAGGAAGTCTGAAGGTTAGGAAGCGTAATCCAACACGAGGAAAATCCAGAATCGCCTAGTACCCACATCGAGAGGCGAAGGACGGTCAAAAAGGTCTGTCAAGAAAGAACGAAAACCTCGGAGGCACTTTTTTACCCCAATGTTTAAATAACCCTGAGAAAATTTAAAAATCGTCCCCTTTAATTGATTTATAATTGTAATAGTGCGCAGGGACCATTAATGAAATTGTCCTTCTTTATATAAATAAAATAATTATTTTTAAAGCATAATAATTTAATACAATTATCTTAAATAAAGCCCCCTAACGACCTCCTGTGGGGTAGTGGCTAGCCTCTAGTTGCTACCTCACAACCCAGAGGTCCCGGGTTCGAATCCTAGCATGGGCTTGGATGTTTGTGTCGTCATGGTCGCGAAGACCGTGTTTAAGACTATTGGAGGATCGATACGCTGGCCACGTGTCACTCCAAACTCGGAATGTGTCATGCAAGATAGTCCGCAGTCGACTCGGTAGGCCCAGGCCCTCAATGGGCTGTAGAGCCAAGGAGAAAGAAAGAAAAAAAGGCCCCCTAATCATTTACAATATATATTTCATATAAATAATCTTAAAAGTGGATTAATTTGATTTAATAAACAACCACTTTTCATTTAAAATTAATTTCATATTTTTTTCCAATAAGAGAACGCGTCATATTCCGTACATCCTGTTTTCAGGTCGAGATTCAAGGAAGTAGAAAGTATCACGGAGAATTTTTTGGTTTATTTCTTACATTACTGCTTTGAAAGTAAATAAAAAATGACGTACTATTTGTATAAATAGTTGTATTCTAAAATTATTTTATTTGCATACCATTTGAAATAATTCAACAGTTGTAAAAGAGATGAAAATTTAGACGTTCATGACATACAAGCGAAGAATCCGAAAAGATTAAAATAAGTTTTCTCTGACCTGAATTGCTCATGCTGTGTATTTGTCATCATATACCATTTGCATTCGACGAAATATTATCAAAATCTATTTGCTGCATAGTATATGGTTATAACGTATTAAGGCTTCGTGAGTCTTTACAGTAAATTATATGTGACAGACAGTTATCAATGTTCGTTTTTAGAAAGATAAACTATGACCTATGGGGCACGTTATTAAAGTTCATCTGAAGATACACGCACAAGCCGTTTATGGAAAGACAGGTAATGTTCTATTCTTAATACCAAAGGATAATCATATGATTACACTTGTAGATAAACATGACAGGATGTACAAGACCTAAACAGAAGTGCTCTAAACGACGGCATTTCTTTAATATGAACATTGCATCTATATATTTAAACAATTATCTCTATATTTTTGCAACCCAATATTTGACTTACCGTAGAAATATGGCATAGTCAAACTTTATATAATGCAAAAGTATGAGTACACTAATGATACATGATGAGAAATGCATTTAAAATTAAGGTTATATAAGTTCTTTTATGACAAAACGTTAAGAATGATGATAATGAATAATCTGCTATGTGCTTTATATATATATTCACGTTTCTTAGGGATCGTGAGATTCAATAATAATAAGCGTTTAATCAACGGCTAAGTGCTGTACAAAGCTCGTAATGCTTAAGACTGACCCCGATTTGGAATCCAGTCCTATTTATACATACATGGAATATTCTAGAAGCAGAACATTCTAGAAACAGAAAATACTAGAAACTAAAGGCAAGCAATGTAAATAAATTAAATAAAAATGGTTGCGTCAGCTGGGACTCAAACCAGCGTCTACGTGTCTGCAGTCCGGCTCGCTACCGCTCAGCCATCACTGCAGGACTTGAGATGTGGCAATATATAATATCTAATAATATATATAATATACACATTACATTATTATTATTATTATTATTATGCAAGAGAAACGGACGTGAGAAGATTCGTTTTGTTTTTACTCAGGGACAGAAATTGTTAAAGTTAACCGACGTAATTAATGTAATGCGTGACAGCGGCGGGAAGCAGAAAATCAAAAATTGATTAATTGACAGCTAATAACGATCGAAGTGTTTCCCAGGCTGGCGTGAGCTCTGTTTTTCGTCGTCGCAATTACTAGTAGACGAGAAATAGTCATCGGTAAACGTTAATCGAGAAAGTTCTAAACAATAGGGGAAAGGTGAACAAAATGGAGGACGTTGACTAAGAGAAGCGATAGAGTAATAAGCCACGTTTTAAGACACGATGGTCTAATAATTATCATTAGAAGGAAGTGTGTGGGGTAAGAACAGAAGAGGTAGGCGTAGGATGGAATCCGCTAAGCAAATTTGGGACGAACTGGGTTGTGCTAGTTATAAGGAAATGAAAATGCTTGCGCAAGATAGGTTTGCATGGAGGGTTGCATCAGGCCAGTCATATTGTGTAAACTTTGTCATATATTCCTGTGCCATCAGATTTCAAGGATAATAATTACGATAGGATTAGGTTTTCAAATTGTAAAAATTAATTCAGTTGATTGTATTCTATTGTTTAGATTTTACAGATTTTATAATAGTATTGTATTTAAATGTTAATAATCGCAATTGAGTAATATTAATAAAAATGCTAAAGTATAATTTTCCGGGAATAATTAATTTTATTACTAACTTTTATTTAAACTACATTTAAATTTCACACTTGTGAAGAGACCCCATAAACGAGTTTCAGTGTGTTATATAAATATCAATGTTTGATTAAATTGAAATTAATTATTTTAATTTGGTGTTTTCATTTAATAAAACCTTTCATTAACATAATTTAATTATTCAATAAATGGTAGGTGATAGATTGTTTCAATATAGAAATTGATTGAATATTTGATTGAATGAGCAGTATGAAGATATTTCAAATATCAACTATTATTTTTCATTATTAATTATTTTGTATACAGTAAGGTGTCCCATATGAAACAGTACGGCCAAATATCTCTTAAAGGGGCTGATAGTTCAATACATGAGTATAAGGATTTCGAGAATGACATTTGATGCATGCATTATTTTGAGCTTTTAAGCTTACAAGCTGCAAGTACAAAGTTCATTTTTTAATGGCAACCTCATTGTTCACCCCTATAAAACTTTTTCGTCTTGATTAGTTAATTTCATAGACCGTGTCTTTTCCAGTAATTTTACTTCAAAAATGCCACAAAAGCGAAGAAAGACGTAGGAGATTAGGGTAACGCCTCGGTATGTCCGAGCAGCGTCTTGATACTCTCTTCTAAACTCTCCTAAAACGAGTAAAATATGGACGATTTCACGGGCTGAATACATCGTGACGTGATACTAACTCAATTCTAGATTAACTGGCACTGATTAGAATAAACGAATTGTCAGAGTAGTCGGGAAATTTAGTTTATTTACATTTGATAGTTTTGGTTGGTTAACAGACCTGTAGAACAATTATCAACATTAGGGTGCCTCATGGATGATGAATTGAGTTGTGCCTGCAAGTCAATGTTAAACATCCACATATATTGGCTCCACTATTTTTCTTCTTTTAGCGCAAGGGATGCGATGTTGTGCATCAAGGGTCACGCTAAAAAGTATGATTTTTCAATTTTACCACGTTATTAACGTGGTGTAGTCAACTTTTCGTAAATACATCATGCAGAAAGATATTCTTCTTTTACTTTTGACTTGAAGTAATCAACACCGTAGCAAAATTTGTTAAGTGTCCATTCCGTATCATAAACGTAACACGAGGGATTTCACAATTTTCTTGATGATAACGTTAATAAGTAAGCATGGGACGAAGCTATTGCATCTTGAGGTGATCAAGAATTGCTTCCTGTTGTTTGAAGCATCTGTAAAGTGTAATAGCCGACAGCGAGTTTTTTCACTGGGCAAAATAGGAATTTAAAATTGGCTTTAATGTGGCAGTCTTCCCAAAATACCGTAGAAATTATCTATCACAATTTTTTATATTCTGGACATTCTACTAACTAAACGATTCCGATTCTGAAGCTATGACATCCATCAAAAAGATTTGTTGTATATTCCTACAGATTATATACCGTCATACAACAATATCGAAACAAAAATTTATTATACATGACATGAAAATAGATGATTTATTTCACTAGAAAATGTTTCTAAGAAGACGAAAAATTACTAATGGTGAAGATACAAATTTGTTTTAAGATACGTTGCATAATGGTTTCAAAAACAAGCCATATACAAGTTTGCTTATACATTTCCCCGTAGAAAAGACAAAGCGACGTTTGGATGACTTCCTCTTTCATCATCATCTGGCGAGGTTATCTTCAATCGAAAACGTCAGCCTTTATTAAATCATGTACAATGCAGTAGAAAACTTCATTTCACGAAAATTTGAAGTTTAAATTAGTAAATTTATCTCCCGAACTAGGAAGACCGCGACAATTTGAAAATTCAATACTTCCACACACACACACACACACACACACACACACATATATATATATATATATATATATATATCATCAAGCCAGGCCCATTACATCTGAAAAACTTAACAATGTGACGGATCTATTACCTCACATTGCTTCAATACTTCATCATTATTTTCAAAAACTTTCATAATGATAAATATTTAAAATGGCTCAAATTAATATAAAGCTGTAATAAAAATAATTTAAATGGCATTAGATGAAGAAATTTTATTTTGCTTTTGACACATCCAAAAAAAATGGAAATGATATTGTTGATTCAATTATTTAATCTTTCATAAATGTATTATTTTCCCCTTTTGTTAGCTTTTACAAGTGGTGTAAGTCAATTTGAGGTCATTGAAATTTAAATTCATTTTAATTGTCGATGTTGTTGTTGGTGTGGTATTCAGTTCAAAGACTAGTCTGACGTAACCCTCCATGTAAACCTATCTTGCGTAAGACGACTACATACCACAGCTTAATCTGCTTAGAGTATCCATCCTTGGCCTCCCTCTTCTGTTCTTACTCCACACACTTTCGTCTAATGTTAATTTTACAAGACCCTCATGTCTTAAAAAGTGGCCTATTAATACATCCCTTCTCTTGGTCAACGTCCTCCATATTGATTTGCTCTTCCCTATTTTGTTTAGAACTTCCTAGTTAGTAATTCTATAAGTCTATCCGCACATCTGATTTTCAGCATTATCTTATAGCCCCACATTCAAAAGCTTCTATTCTTTTTCGTTCTGCAACTTCTACCGTCCATGTTTCACACCTATATAAGACCAGACTCCACACGAACATTTTTAGCAATGATTTCCTAATATTCACATTTATATTACTCGTCAGTAAATTCTTCTTTTTTTTGCAATAGCGTTCCTTGTCTGTGCAATCCTACTCTTTATGCCTATCATCCCTAATTATTATGCTGTCCAAGTTGAAAAATTCCTTAACTTCCTTCAAAATACTCCTTCCAATCCTAAAACCCTTTGTTATTCCACTGTTTCCCATACTACACTACATTACCTTGGTTTTCCCTCTATTACACCTCATATTGAATTCTTTCTCTAGGACCCCGTTCATGCCATTTATTATTGGTTTCCAAGTCTTCTGATTCCCCAAGCACTACAATATCCTTGCCAAAGTGTAGGGGTTTTATTTCTTCTCCTTACAATATGATTCATTTTCCATATTCCGTTTTAACTTTCTTCATCGCCTGTTCTATATACAAGTTGAAGAGCATAAGCGACAGACTGAATCATTGACTCACTCTTTCTTGATTTCTGCTTTCATTTCTTTCTTTTGAGTTCTAATTACTGCTTACTGCCTTCTGCAGAGGTTATAGATAAGCCTTCCATCTCGAAAATTTATTTCTATTCTCTTCAAAAACCTATTTCACATTATCAAAGGCTTTTTATAAATCTCGTGAACGTAGGCCTGTTTTGTCTTATCCTGCTCTTCTAAAATTCGACAAAAGGTCAATATTACTTCTCTTGTCCCTACATAATCCTACATCCAAACTGATCTTCACCTAACTCGCATTCTATTTGACTTTCTGTCCTCCTATATACCATTTTGGTTAACATTTTGTATGGATGTGATACTAAACTAATTGTCCTGTGCTGTTCGCATCAATTAGCCCCAGTCTTCTTGGTATTCTTCCTGTTTCGTAGGTTTCACAAACTATCCTGAACAGCCATGATATTGCTTCTTCTCCCGATAATCTTATCAACACCTGGAGCTTTACCATTGCTCAGATATGTCAGCGCCCTATCAAGCTCCAATCTTAAAATGTTGTCCTCGAACTCTTCATCATCAACATCTATGGATGTTCTATACTTCTACCATGATGCAGCTTTTTAGATATTCATTCCATCTTTCTACCTTTTCTTCAATATCCAGAATTGGCTTCCCACCCACTCACCTGATGTTCTTGCTAATATTTTTCCTCTCTACGAATGTTTCTTTGATTTTCCTATAAGCTGCGTCTATTTTCCCTTTCAGCATGAAATCTTTAACCGCTTTGTATTTGTTTTGGAGCCAAGCCTCTTTGGGTGATTTGAACTTCGTACCTATCGCATTCTTTAAGCGTCTGTATTTTTCTTTATACTTTCATCTCCATTGTTTGTCAGGCATAAATTATTTTCATTCCTTGTGTTATCCATGCTTTTCTATTGGACCGAGCTATTCTTCCTATCTTCTCGTCTGCTACGGTAATAATTTCTTCTATATTGTTTATGTCTCCTTTCTGTATTAATTTACTCTGGATTCCTTCTTTAAAACTTTTCCTGTTGCTACAGAATTTCTAATTGTTTTAATTCCCATCTTTAGTCTCTTCTATTTCAGCCTGAATTTCACAATCAAGAGGTTATGCTCAGATATTTCATCTACTCCTTTGTACGCTTTGCTATCTAACACGTGATAACTATATCTCTTTCTATTATATAGTCCAATTGGTACCTGCGTTGTCCCCCGGCTTCTTCCATGTGTAGTCTTCTTATATAATACTTGAACCAGGTATGAGTCACAACTAATTTGTGCTCCATGAAAGATTCTACTAGCCTATGTCGCCTTTGATTCCTTTCACCAAGTCCATAGTCACCAACTATATACCTTTCTCATGTATAAATGTTCTTCAAAGACTGTAGATTAGTCTTCCATTTTGCAGATGGCACTAATATAATAGTGAAATGTAACATAGACACATAGAAGAGCCAATTAAATATGATTTGAGTAACCTGTTGACATAGTTTTTCCGTGAATGAATTAGCAATAAAGTGTAACAAAAATATGGTTCACAAAATTTACACTCACAATTCAACTTGACCATGTATAACTCTAAAGTCAATAACAATAATATCAAAGAATATTTATCTATTAAATTCCGTGGTCTCCTAGTATATAATATATTAATTTTCACTAAACAGATTAATCAATAACTTGAGTAACTCAGCTCAGCCACATACGATATACGAATTATGTCCACCTTCGGTCTTTTAAAAACAATAAAGCAAGTTTACTTTTTACATTTTCATTTATTTAATTACTGTCTGGAGACGCGGCGTTGCCCGGGTATTTATTTATATTACCCCGGTATTTAATTCTTGGTCAACTCATGACTAAACCGGCATCGAAAAAGTAAAAATATGAACCTCATATATATATACTCCCAGTATCTCGACAGTCAAAACAACTCCCGGTAGAGTAACAGGACTAAAAATATTTTCAGTTGTCTTACAGAATAAAATTTCTTCCCCACTTAACGGAATTTTTACTTAAATCGCATATTAAATTCATAATGTAACACAGCGACACCCTTTACACCGGTTTCGACCCCAAAGTTGATAATTTCCTTGTTATTTTCATTTTTGACCAAGGATTAAATAATGTAGCGGGATAATATATATATATATATATATATATATATATATATATATATCTGGGCAACGCCGGGTCTCCAGCTAGTAATAAAATAACAGTATGACAAGTTTCCTTTCACGTCCAAATTCTGGTGTACAGGGTCCGAAGACCTCTCACCGCAGATGCTCATGTTCTTGAAAAGAATTGCAGGAAAGGTTAATGTGCTCAAAACTGCATACGACTCCCACATCCGAGTTTTTGTTCGTCCTGTGGGAAATGCACTGCATCCACAGCAAGAAATGCCCTGGGGCCGCTGCCTAACCAGTTCTAGTCCGCTGCCTACTTTTAGGTATCGCGCACCGTCTCTACCCGGTAGAGTTGAACCCAAACAAGCTGCCACTCAGTTGAATGACAGCTGGAGCCAAGATCACCCTTGCCTGCCAAAGTTTTCACTGAAGATTTTGGTTTACCTCGTGCCATTCTTAAAGAACGCAAATTGCTGCCGGCACAACTCTACGAGTCCAGAGTTAGCAAATACCAGTTTTCGGACCTCTCAAGCCTCTGACCCTGGAAATTGTCTGCAGAAGTACAGCCCTACTTAACCTGTCACTGACGCTTTTACATCCGCCTCCTCTCATCAGCTGCCGTTGTATGCTAGCAGCTATACCATTTAGGCAGATAGAATGCGTGTCTATCCAGCAGATAATTACAGACAGGAAGTTTCGACATCGGATACCATGGCTGGTACGCCACGTCTAGCCTCGACGCCTTAGTCAAAGACTTATCCACTTCCTTCAGTTAGTCTCATTTACTAACTGCTGATTCACCAGTTACCGACCCGTCATTGTCTAACTCCCTTGTCTTAAACAATACCCAGTCCTCAGCGCGACAGCTACAGGCCCCATACTATTAGGTTGCACATACCCAGACCAACACCCGCACCCGCCCGCCAAGTCCCGATGCGAACACACATTTTATTATTATTATTAATAATTATTTAGAACATAATTATCCTGTTTTATGTTACATCTATAACAGGCCTTATATTCATAAACTTACAAAAATTGTGCTACCGAAATTTCTTCTATTACATATATATTGTAACATGAAAAGTTACGCACAACAATGCAGGCCAGCTTGCGAGTTGCAATTGTTGAGGAACTGACACAACACGGGCCAACAATGTGGTCTGGCGTGACGGGCAGGGAGTCGTCATGGGGTGATCGGAGAAGCAGGTTGTGTCGACGGGACGACGAGAGAATGACCACGCCCTGCAGTTTTAATTCCAATCAGACCACGAGAAAAAATTATAACTATTAAAATCTATTTTTGGTGTTTTTATGAAAAATACCTGGCGCTCTAAAGGAATTTAGAAATCCTCGAATACGAAGGAACGACGGATCCGCTACATTTGACGCCGCAACGTTAGGGCATCGAACAACGAACATGGCAGGAGTTTGGTGAATGTGCTGACGGACATTGAACAGTGGAGAATTAATATGCTGCATTCGGCGAGCCATCGAGTGGCAAAGAACAACGAACAGTGGCGAGACATCTGTGAGGCTCAGAACATTGAAGTTTTGTGAGGATACGACGATTGAAGGTGTGGAAGACGACGAGAATTATTTGAGAGAAGTGGAGGCGCTGCAGACGGAACGCTGTGGAAGGAGAGCTGATCTACGCATAGAATAGTTGAGGGGTCAAGTGTTCCAGTGACCGCTGCGTGGATATCTTCGAGAGGTGTGTGTCTGTGTAAAAAAGCAGAGTACGGTGTGTATGGAGAAGTGAAGTACGAGTAAGAAGACTAGGTCCACAAGTTGGTGACAAATAAATGTATTTTGCGTAATATTTTGGTTGGGGGTTTGTGTATTCTGTAGTGTTTTAAAAATGGAAGAGTCTTAAGAAAATGCAGGTAGAGTTGAGGGCTGATTTAGACAGAATGGCTGAGTTGCAAGGTCGGAAGTGTGAGGAATTGGAGAATAGGTTAAGTGGAGAATGTAATGAGAGGCATGTACAACAAGAAGAAAGATTAGAGGAAAAACTGCAACAAGTTAGGCAGTAAGGATGGTACGAGAGAGGAATATTTTCTGGCTAAGATAAATAAGAACAAATACTTGGATACCCCGTTGGGTGATGAAGAACTTGTAAACAGAATCAAGTTCCATTTTGAGGTGGAAATAATTAAAGCCATTGGTGAGGGGCAGAAATCTGTAATAGATATGCTGAAATTACTCAAATTCCTGGATGATGTAGAACAGGAAGAGAGGAGGAGGTCACATGTGGGAAAGACTTGTGATAGGGAGACGGACGAAATGAATAGATATAGAAATCCCAGAGAAAATGTGAGTAATGAGGATAGGGATAATAATCGGATTACATGGAGACGTAATAACCAGCACGGAGAAGAAAGGGGAAATTATAGATCTCAGCAGGCTAGAAAAGACAATCCTAGACCGAAGGAAAACTAAAACCTTCTTCAATGGCGAGTCCCCTGGTTGAGGAAGAAAAGAATAGGGACTACAAAAAAAATCAAATAATACCAATTTTGGTGAATGGGAAAGAGTTATTAGAAGAAATTGAGGATGAAGGGGAAGAGAAATCATCTGACCTTGAATTGTTATCTGTTGATATTGACATTGAGGGAGATGGGAAAAGAAGAGCCATTATTGACACTGGAGCTACATCTACGTTTATCAGTGAACAATTATATCTTGAGCTGATGGAAAGGAAAGCAATTCTAGAAAGCTTGCCAATAACTGGGATGAGAGTGTATGGAGCCATTGGGAAGAAATTTGAGAAAAGCAGTAAACAGATTCTTTTAAAGGTTAGAATCCAAGGTCAGGAGATGCTTATTAGATGTATAGTAGTTAAGTCTCTGTTTGTACCTTTTGTATTGGGCTTGGATTGGATTGTCAAGCATAAAGTAGTTTTGGATTTTAGTAAAAAAGAGTGTCATATGGGTTTACCAAATGAGATAGCCAAGGAAATAGAAATAAAACTACCATTGGGGGCTAAGGATGGACCAAAACAGCAAAGAGATCATTTGTTAAAAAAGGAGAGTGTGGTTGCTGTAACAATAAAGGAAGATCTGATGCGGAAGGATCGATTTCATGATGTAGTTCAGAAAGTGCCAGGACTGAATGAGAGGGAGAGAGAGAAATTAATTGAAATTTTGCTAGATCATCAGGAAGTGTTCAGTAACCAACCAGGATTGATGAAAGGCTATGAGTATCATATAGATACAGTAGAACATAAACCCTTTGTAACGAGAAAATTTAACATTCCAGAATGTCATAAAGTGGAAGTGAACCAGGTAATTAAGAAAATGATGGAAATGGATATCATTGAACAGTGTGATAGTCCGTACAATAACAATATCGTGATTGTACCTAAAAAAGATGGTCAACTGCGTTTATGTTTAGATGCTAGGAAATTGAATGAAGTGATTGTGAACACACATGGGTATCCGGAAAAAATTGAAAGACTGGTTAAGCAATTTCATGGGAAGAAGTGGTTAACGTCTATGGATTTGACTAAAGGATATTACCAGATAGCGTTGGACCGGGAATCAAGGAAGCTCACCGCCTTTACTGTGGGAACATAGCAAGTAGATGGCATTACTGTCAAAAATAGAAGAGGTGATGAATAAGAATTTCAGTTTGGCAACCGGGTGTATACCACATTATTTACAATTCGCTACACTTTGCATACTACCGTTTGAAAAGATGATTCCATATCCGAAGATGGAGGGAGGAGAGAAGGAGAAGATGGAAAGCATGAAGGAGAGAGCATACAAGTCACTATCTAAGAACGCACGCTATAGAGCTAAAAGGCAGAGGGTGAAAAATATTGAGTTTGAGCACGGAGATTATGTGCTGGTAAAAAAAGTTAAGGGTATCAAATGCTTCTAAAAAGATCAGCTACAAGTTGCAAAATATTTATGAATGCCCTTTCATGATTATGGAACGAAGAGGATGTAATAATTATGTAGTGGGAAAAACCGATGATAGACGAACATGGAAATCGTTCAATATTACTCATCTTGTCCCCTACTATGAAAGAGAACGGGCCGCGTACTAGAAAGTAAGGTCTATAAATAGGGGATTTAAAACAGATAGAGATTAAGTTAGAATTACAAAGAGTGTTTGATTTTAGGGTTAATTGATTTAATTAATGTATTTACGAACCAGTTTATGAATTATTGTAAACATATAGGGCATGGGATCTAAAATGTAATTAGTTGATAAGCAAAAGGTGTGGATGTTGACAGCGAACAGCTGATTATAAAGATTTTAAATAAATTGGTTATGTTTGAAGTTTAATATTGTAATTAGAGTTAAGGGTTTGTTTATGATTTAATTTTAATGACCGGAAATTGTATTTTTACTTGAAGAAGTGAATATGTCAAAGAAAATTGTGATTAGTTCTAAGTGAATTTTTGTAAATATTATGTAATTTTGATTAAGGGCGTTGGTCAGTCAAATTGTTTACGACTGTGGTTCAATGAGTGTCATATTAAAAAATTGTACAATTTTTTTAATTCATTGGGGCGAGTTGCAATTGTTGAGGAACTGACGCAACACGGGCCAACAATGTGGTCTGGCGTGATGGGCAGGGAGTCGTCATGGGGTGATCGGAGAAGCAGGTTTTGTCGGCGGGACGACGAGAGAATGACCACGCCCTGCAGATTTAATTTTTTCTCATGGTCTGATTGGAATTAAAACTATAAAAATCTATTTTTGGTGTTTTTATGAAAAATACCCGGCGCCCTAAAGGAATTTAGAAATCCTCGAATACGAAGGAACGACGGATCTGCTACAATATATATATATATATATATATATATATATATATTTACAATAATACTAACTAATTACCTAAAAACTTGAGATAAGATTAGAAGGGGATAGGGTGAAGGAGGGTAGGACGATTAAGGGAAAATGCTGTAAGATCACAGCTGGATGAATATGGAAGGGAAGAAAGAGCGGGAACTCTAATATGAAGGGAGAGGAAATCTATGATAAGTAGTAGCTCCTTCCATCCTTTTTTTACATTGAATGTAATTTACAGATTAAGATATTACATTTTTTAAATTCTTTTTTTTCGTTCAGCTATATTTTATTTATTTTTAACATCAAGTTTGGAAGCACTTGTCTGCAAGGGGTCAGTAGAGCAGACTGTGTATTATGAAGAACGCGCTCCCTGAATATGTCCTACCAGTAATACTGCGTAGAGACGCAGGAAGTCAGCCATCACTGTATTCTTGTGTCCTGGACTTCGCCTTTGGAGGCAGGAGACAGCCTGTCAATGGTTTTGCTTCCTCCTCCCTTCCTGCGCCTCCACTTCTCTAGCACAGGTCGTACTTCCAGCACCGGAATTCCGGTTTCCCTCATTTCCACGGCCCTTGTCCCACGGCTAAAAGCTAGGGCCTAGGCAAGTACGATCCCAGGAACTGGCATTGATGCTTTAAATGCCTCCCGTGAAACGACTGGTTTTCCCCTTCGGACGAAGAAACTAGCAGCTATCCTCCATGGGCGGTCTGTGCAACCACCCAGTTGTAAAGGAATTACAACCAGGCAGTTTCATCATCGGTTACTAAAAATGGCCGGCCTTTGCCAAGAGGCTTGATGACTGCCTTGAGACAGACTCGTTCACTAGTGTCACCGCGCATTATCCATCTCCCGTGCTCATAGAGGATGCTACTTCCCAACTAACCATCTCTGTCCGCCCCTACACTTAGGTTTCGCATACTCAACGATTGGCCGTCCGGGACCCGACACCAAGGCATATGAGAACTGCACGCCACTCCCCTCCTCTTGCCGTGACTAGATTAGTGAAAACGCATCATCCCCCATTCGCCCCCCCCCTCCCCGATAATTTTCAACGGTTGAAATTCCTTTTATGCAAATAATATTTATTTATTCAAATAATGCTGGACTACAAAGCACTTTTCTCGTTCCGCTGACCATCTTTTCTTAGTCATTGGAAATTATTAGCCACACATATTCCTTATTCGGCCGACTAAACAGACATGTTTATCCAACCAAGTGGAGGAAACTAGGTGCAGGAAAGGTGACCACATGTTTGTGTGCAAAATCGTGAGAAGTGATAATAAGCCTGTTGATCTCCTGCAGGAGTGAGGCAGAATCTGTCGATGACCGCGTTGCGGCTTCTATCCCGCAGATTCTACTATCACCGTTCGAATATGATGGTGACTTGAGGGGATGTATGTACAGTCTTTCGTCTCGTCTTCCTCCTCTTCCTGGCTGTTTATTAACCTAATAAGAAACTCAGGACGATCAACATCATTTCGCTTTTGAAATTAATGACGCTTCCAAAGTGAGATACTTCCATTTTTCATGAATGCTGTCTCGACTAATTTTACAAATAAAATCAGTATATCCCGTCGCTGAAATAACTGGAATAAATTCTATTTTATTTTTTTGCCATAGTAATTGTTTTAATGAATTGTAAAGAAGCAAAGGTAATATTATGTTTTGCTTATATACCACGCTTACTTTACTTCACTGCAATTGGTTGTGTTTCATTCCATTTTTATTAAATTTGAAAATATTTTCTTATGCAGAATATGTCTTATCTGCACTGTAATATACTGTAAATAAATTTCTGTCTATTCTGAGGATTTTTTCCAACGAATTTTTAATTCCTCGAATTAATTTTCCCGACTTTTATATTGCCTTTCATTTTTAATCAAGGAAATGACAAAAATATTTTCTTCCATTGTTCACATTCCAAATGAGAAAAACATAACTGTCGTTTTTCATACAAGAAATTTGAATGTTTGAAGTTGACTTAAAGCCTTTAATTATAATAGTTCAAATTCAATGGCACACTACTCCAAAAATTAACAAGCACAGTAATCCATACTTTCAAATATTATATTTCAATTAATTTACATAGTACCCTTCAAATTCCATACACCAACAATAAGACAATAGGATCCTGTTTTGTAATCATAGGAATGCAAATTCCGTTTTGCATATATATGACGGTACTCCTAACTTCATAGATCGAAATATCATTGCGGTAAACTGGAACATAAAATTTTGTAAACCAAAAGTTTTTTAATTGCTTTACTTTAAACATTTACTTAAACAGTTTCATGATATATAAAACAAATTTAAAATGCAATACAGAATTCATTAATTACTCCGGAATAATAATGGGTGAATTCAACAATGATATCCAATAAGTCAATAGCTATAAGATTTATAAACCCATTTTAAAGCGATCTATATATATTAACTGGGTGCCCAATGATGCACGGGAATTTATTTACATTTTCTTTGAGGAGATGCATCTACTACCTCTGCCACTACATAATAAAGGAAACAATTTCATTAATGTTATTTAATTAACGTTCTCCATTCAATATTTGTCTGTTCGGGGTCGAATTTATCATTATTAATTTAAAAAGTTGTTGACGGTGTATTTTGATCAACTGTGTGACTTCGCTTGTTAATCACGGGCGGCCGATGAAGCGAAGCCTTAGTGGTGCGAGGGTAATACAAATTTTACTGGAAATATATTAAAATTTTGGCGCGGGCTTGTTATACCTTCCTTGCAGTGACTCAGGCAAATAACTTATTTTTCAATGACATATCAGTAAAATTTAGTGTATGTGAAACGTGACGAGGGCTCGGAAGTCATTTATGTTTACATATTCTACTTAACAAGACATGTTAAAGACCTAACATTTAAAATATAAAATATTTTAACTTAGCTATGAGTCAGCCAAGTGCAAAGTCTGTAATGACGAAGCCTTCATCCAGACTAATAAGACTAATAGAACGGTAAGAAAGCATTCCTAACGCTTTTAATCTTACTTCGTTCATTGTATTCCTCAGTATGGTTTTATTCTTTTGAGCATGGAAAAGCATTGCTCAGCCTCGGATGTCGAAAAAGGATGGTAATTAACAGTTTTAAAAATTTTATTGTCTCCCCAATCGTATCTCGAAGGTCGTCTCCTACAATCAAAGACAAAAATGGGACTGCACCTGAAACCGATCTAAGTTCAGGTCTGGCATAAAACACCTAAAGCTCTCCCTTCAATTTTCTTTCCTCCAGAAAAAATAAATATTAGCCATTTCATCTAGATACTTGTCCGAAAAAATTTCAACATATTGATGAAAATATTATAATTCAAACGAGTTCGTAGCTGTCAGATGATCAGCAAATTTAAACCTAGTCTTAATTTCGGAAAGAATAGCATCTCATGCTTCAAATGCATCTTACCTTTCTGGATTCCTCATTCAACCGCAATCGTTTGGATTGCGCTGTTTCATAGTTTTCTAAATTAACTTCAGCAACAATTGTATGGATGTCATCTCTTACTTTCTGCATCAATGTTTCAAAATTATGAATGTCTTGTTTTATTTTTATTGGTTCAAAAGTTCGTTTCTGAAGCTGATTAAATACTATGTCCACCTGAAACATTAAAAATGCTAGCCAGAAGATAAAATCTTTATCATTAAGTCTGTATTTATATGAATCTGCCTTTTGAGGAGACAGGAATTGCCTGTGGGAGTTTTCTCTTGCAGCCATTTCTTTCCATATTGATTGCAGGGCTCACCTTACTATGCCGGGAATGCCTCGTACTCTGTTTTTTTTTCAAAGTTCTGACATGCCGCGACACCTTTACCTATTTTAGGAGGTATATGTACTGGGGTCCAAGCTCTTGGGTATAAGACAAGACTTGTCCACTGATCCCATTGGATCAGTCGGACAACTGCCTCCCAAAATTGGTGGAGACAGGGAGAAGGGGATGCTGCGGCCCCACAGAAGACTCGTCCCCCGTCATTCGGAAGATCGTGAGAATAGTACCCAATGCCCGACCTACCTGATGCAGGTTTTCTAGGGTTTAACCTGCATCTCTTTAGGTGAAACACCGGGTAGGATCCTTAAACTATAGCCTGGTGGCCCTAGTCAACCCTTGCTACCTTGCTCATCCTTCCGCATCCCCTATTTTTCAATTCCCTTCCTATGATATTAAAGGGGAGTTGCCTGTTTCAGGATCACCCTCATGTAGCCTATTAACCATAAAAAACTGCCTTTTCAATCGAAGAAGGTAACTTTATGTTTTCGCTACTTTCAATCGTTTCCATGACTGTGATCAGGTCCTTTCTGTTCTCATAAATATCTTTCACCACACGCGATTGGTAATTCCATCTTGTAATTAACATTTGGAAAGAAGGTCACTATTCCTGAAAGATATGCGAGAAAGATTCTGGCCTTGCGATTTATGGAAGCCGCTGTTCTCATAATTAGGTTAAATTTATGTGCATAGCAATGTATGTAAATTGCAGTTACTAATTTGTCTTTAACAATATTTTGTGCACCGTTAAGTCTCCCACTCATAACATGTGCTCCGTCTTAAGTTTGGCCGATTACTTTTTCTGGTTCATCGCCAATTAAGGGATCAAGTGTTTTCAAAATACAGCTTGCTATAGCATTCGCATTTTGGCCTTCTGGAGTAACGAAGCTCTAAAATCTTTCCACGGGGTTTCCACCAATTACATAACGTATTACCATATTTAATTAAAACTCGCAAGAAACATCAGTAGTTTCGTCAGCAATTATTGCTATGTAATCCGCACGTTTTATTTCCTTTCAAATTACATCGTGATACACTTGCAACATGCATTCAAGCAGTTCGCTTTGAATAATTATGACTGTTTTAGACGACCTTTCAAGTCTTTATAAAATTCAGCACTGAACAGAATTAACTGACGAAATAGTCTTTTGTTATCGGATGTTTTTGTTTCATCGTACCTCCTCAACGCTAATTCCAACGCACCACAGAAACGAATACAATTTATAATTAAATTTAGAATATATCCATTCTTGCCAACTTGTTTAGTATGGTTAATTACTATTTGTCTGTATTGGGAATCCAATTTATTAATTTATTTCATAATTTCGGTCTTACTCCAGCTTTCATCTCCGCTAAACAAAACGCAAAGAAAACAAAAGAAAGAATTCCTCACTTCACACCCACAAATCCATTTGTTTTTCTGGTAAATCTATGGATTAAACTTGCGACGCCTGCATTCAATTTCTGCTCAATATTCACGACTGGAAGTCGTCTGGCAATGACTTCTATTGCTATATTTTCCGTCAGTGACTCACTACTAAACGGAATTTGTAGAAATTCACTTATATTATTCATAATCTCGCTGGAACAGAACTTTCATCATGCACACGAAATAAAGCTCACTATACTTTACAAGATCGAATTTACACTAGAATTTTGGCAGAAATACGGCTTGGAAAAATAATAATTAACACTAGAATGAGTAACCAGCACGGGTTTAACTGTTTTCTGATTTTCGCGTATCTGGTATATAAGGTACAAATATTAATTCACATGGGAATATTAAAAATATTGAGCAGTATTGAGGGTTGGATGAGAAGTTATATCAGCATATTTATCAAGTAAGTGTTAAAAATATATAATTTTCTATTCACAAATGTTGGAGGAAAATGTAAATTGTTTTTTTAAGAAAATAAAATATTTTTATAATAATTTAGATAGGCTGACGTTTCGATGCGACATTTACATTTCTCGCAAATGGCTCTTAAAGGGAATTTAAAGTTTTTAATTAGTTCGCTCTGTTTCTTAAGCTCCCTGAGTTAAAATAAGTCGTATATCTTGTGTTAGTAACGCTAGTGTCAAAAGCCAAGTATTACGTAAGAATAACAATATGGCTGAATTGTTGACGAGTGAGAGACATCTAGCTCAGGTGACAGTATCGCTTCAACACTAATTTGCCTGAGAAGAGAACTTGTTTATAATATGATTCTCTTTTTAGTGCACCATCTGGTTTCACTAAATCATCGATTATTTCCGAAAATACATCTAAATTCGAACGAGAAACGGACAAATAGCAGTGTTATCATTATTAAATTAAAATTTATAATGCTTACTTTTCAAAATAAATTAAAGTTTCGTAGTTAATTATTCGATTAAATTAAAAAAAATATATACCGGACTCATTACCTCAGTTAGATCCTTTGATTATTATTATATAATCGTGCTGAATAAGTCGTGCACACATAAATAGTTTAAAAAAACATTTTCGTAATTTGAAAGTTTATAATTAGTTTTCTATCAAAATGTTTAAGTAACGTATTCTAATGTTTTATGATTAATTAAAAAATGTGACATTTCAATAATTTAATGATATAGTGGTTCATTTTTTTAAAGTCCAATCGACCAAAGCATATATAAAATACCTTATTATCAGAATTAGACCCAAGAAAAAACAATTTATATTATCCTCTAACATTTGCGAATATTTTTAACATTTAATTGAGAAGTATGCTGATATAACTTCTCAACCTACTCGCAATTATGATTTCGAAACATGCTCAATATTTTTAATATTCCCATTTGAATTAATATTTGTACCTTATATTAGTTAAAATAAGGCAAAACCAGACAAAAATTAGTAAAACTTAAAATATAATTGAAAAACAACTAATTGTTTCGGTCCTGCAACGGATTTTAACTCCTTTTTCTTTTGAACGTTTATACACGCCCTCCCTCAATCTCCTTGCATCACCATTGCCGAAGAGGGCGTATAGCCCTATAACGGCTCCGAGACTTATGTTTCGGATAAAATACCTTTTTTGTTGTTTTTTGTAGTTGGTTTTTAATTATATATTATGATTGACTAATTTTTCTCTGTTTTGACCTTATTTGAACTTATATTAAACGTACAGATATTAATAACTATTTTTCACCTTACATATTTGAAAATACTAATATATGGTGTAAATAAATAATTCACTTCAATTTTTCTTTTGTTGCTTTAAGCAGGATTTTAGCGGGTTAAAAAATCGCTGTTTTTACATGGGCTGTTATGGGTCTAGGAGCGCGTTACATACAGGAGTGGGGATGACCGTCAGGCTATTGCCTCTCTATCTATTTAAAATACTCTTTGGCTATATGAGCAAACCCGGTTCCAGGTTTAAATTTGCTCAGTAGTTCATAGAACCGGTAACTGAGTCCATGCCAACTCGCGCGCCTCTTTAAAGGGAAGGAAATCACCGCGTACTATTTCAAATAAAGTAGAAATTAGTAACATTTTTATTATTTGTAAGCGTTAATTAAATGGTAAAATAATAAAAACATTTTTTCATTAGTAGTGCTAGGTACTCTTCTCTCTTTTAGCATTAATAACTGCTGCTCTCTATCACTTCACAAGTTGCCATTGAAACGCAGTTCAATCACGCCATTTGCCTATCTATATCTTCGCAAACAACACAGTACAACTGATGGAATCACCTCTTATGATAATGGTATCAGTTCTCCTGCATTCCCATTTTATAGCAATCTCACCCTCTAGCAGCAACACTGTGACGCTGTCAGGTGGTCATAATAATTTGGTCACTCAGTGTCCATACAGTAGAACACCTGTCGGATGGTCCGACGCTCCGGGTAATCCGACCAGGTCGAGCTCGCAAACTTGTCCCAAGATTCACTTCCTGTCTGGCACTGCAGTTGTTAAACTCAACAATATTTATGACTCTTTGCTTCTGTTATGATATGACGTTGTACTGCATTGTCGCAGCGTATATTATTCATTTGTTAAGCTAGGTTTACACGGGCAGTGATGTTCGTCGAAGTTGAGTTGGCTGTGCACTGCCTACCGTTTACATCTTGGGCAGATAATTGCCCACTTCTTCACTGACAAGTGCTGCCCTCACTACAGAACGGGCAGAGAACTCTGATACATGTTTATACTTCTCTGCTATTTTTTGGCAACTACGACCGGTTGGATTGTCGATATATTGTTTATATCAAGTTGAATATTTTTCCTCTTTGTCTTTTCGCGCACGCATAATGTCCATAAACAGGAACTAACACTTTGTATTTGTGATAAAATAGACGTAACGATGAAGGGTTCCTGAAAATCTTACAAAAAATTCAAACTCAGTATTACGCTACTGTCCTATAGATACATAAAAATGAAAACAGTTGTTTAGTACTATTGTTTTACATTATTACTACAGAAATCAAGCAATAATAAAAACAGTACATGTACTTTGAAGCTGGTTTTCAGTGTTTAATTGGCTCGGTTTCTATTACTTGTTTTATTCCCCTTAAAGGTGTCAATTACTGAACAAAACGAATTTTTTTCATTACGTGTGATAGTAGTAAGTTTATAGATATACATAATTCTTTTGCGTAATTTTTTTTCCAGTTAAAGTTTGTGCCGTTGGAGGGTGGACAATAATTATTTTTGGAAAGTTAACCTAAAAATTTATAGGCGATTAGGTGCAACAAACTAACTCTATCCCAAATGCTTTCTGAACCAAAATTCTAGCCGCTGTTCACAACAAATATTCACTTACTCCAATTAAACACTAAATCAAACTGCACGCGTATTGAAAACGCAAAATACAAACTGTTTACCATAGCGCAATCGATAGTCAGCCCTGCCTCACCGTTCACAATCGATAATTAACAACCGTAACTGCCACTAACTGGCCTCCCGTAAGGGCAGCGTCTAGGTCGGTGGAGGGGGAACGTCAGTCATGACTGACATACTGTTGACACGCTCCAAGAAAAATGAGGCAGTGATGATCCATCAGCGATGGATTGGCAGTTGTCAGTGCAGCATTGCCGTATGTTGACACGCCACTGACATCACTGCCCCTCGTATTCTGGTAGTCATCACTGCCCGTGTAAACCTAGCCTTACTATTCTGTGGCAGTGAACGTATGACTTCGTGTTCGTTAGTACAATATTTGCTCCTAGTTGTGTGTGTGTGTATGTTTTCAACAAGTCAGAAGCGAAACGTAAACACGTTACTCTTTTGTTAAGTGAAAAACTAGCAGTGCCACAAAGACTGGACAAATGTGAATCATTCCAAAAAATTGCCAAGGAACTGAATTTAGGCGTTACTACAATTAAAGATTGGAGAAGAAATCGGAAAGGCATTGAATCAAATACAATGACGATACAAAGAGAAAATCCTCTTAAGAAACGAAAAAAAATGAATAAACCTATACTTGAACTGCCTGATAGTGCATTGTGGATGTGGTTCAGCCAAGAAAGAAGGAAGGGAACTCCGATATCTGCCCCAATCAGAAAAGAAAAGGCAAGAATTTTGCATAAAAAACTAGACGTCAGAAGTGGATGGATCGCTGGAAAACCCGTCGTGGTATCCGGTTTATTTCAATTTTTAGTGAAAAATTATCTGCTGATGCCGAGGTAGCTAAGGAGTTTTCTGTGAAGTTTCAAGAAATTGTAGAAGAAAATGAACTGTTACCTAGCCAAGTCTATAACATAGACGAGACAGGCCTAAACTACAAAAAGGTTCCAAACAAAACTTTGGCTGCGTCAAATGAACCCGTAGCCGGAACTAAACTCATAAAAGATAGGGTAACTGTTGCTCCTTGTAGCAATGCTCATGGTACACACAAGCTTCCCCTGTTCCTTATAGGCAAATCTAAGAAACTTATTTTCCTTGCCGGTTTATTACCGCAATCAAAAATCTGCTTGGATGGACTGCAATCTTTTCAAATCTTGGTTTTTTGACGATTTCGTGCCATGTGTTGCATGCTGCACCATATTCCATAAGTGGGCGTACTAATGACAAATATGCCAACTATAGATTTCGCATTCCCCTTCTTGAGTGTTCTCATGACAAAGTTCAAGGTGTTCCACGCTTTCCTTGTAGCATAGTTTACCTGCCCCAGCTTACTGTTAAAATAAATGCCTAGGTATTTACAGTTTGTTTCCTCGATCACTGTTTCCCCATCTATTTTATATATCAAGGCATATTGAACGCGCATTTTAGTAAAACTAATCGCCTTGATTTTGATTTTATTTCGCTTAGCCCATGTACTTAAGAGTATCTAAGTCAGTTTGGAGAGCAGCTGCGTCTTGTTCCCCAGTTAGTTCCCTGTAAATTACACAGTCATCTGCAAAAAGTCGGACCTTAGAATTTATATTATTAGGCAAATCATTAATAAATATGAGAAACAATAATGGGGCAATAACTGATCCCTGGGGGACTCCCGATGATACAGATCCGCGTTCTGAAGTTTCTTTCCCAACTTTGACTTTTTGTAGCCTATTTTTTAAGAATTCTTGCACCCAGAGAACTACTCTTTTGTCAATACCTGTCCCATCTAACTTCTGTATCAAGATGTCGTGAGGAACTACATCGAAAGCCTTTATAAAATCAATAACAATGGCGTCTATTCTACCACCCCGATCGACTTCGTCTGCTAGATCTTAAAATAAAGTGATTATCTGACTTTCACACGAAAAACCCGATCGAAAGCCATGTTGGTTTTCAAAGAACCACCCTTTAGATTCAAGAGCATCCCGAATTTACGTACTTATTAAGTGCTCCATGATTTTGCATACTACTGAGGTTAGACAAATAGGTCTATAATTTCGTATATACTCTGGCTTAGCATAGTTTTTTCCGCTATTGTTTCCAGAACTGAATTAGTTTCGTTTGGGGCCTGTAACAAGCTATTATGTTCACGATGTCATTTAAACTCTTGATTTCTACGCATATGAGTTCTTCGTTTCCGTGTGACCATAGTATGGTACAGTTGAGTTCAACTTTTGAGCAGATAAATACGCCCCCTCCCCTGTCCCTTCTAAATATTTTATAATTGGATCTACAAGTTTCAGCATCATTTATGTTTGAGTGTAACCACGATTCCGTACCAATTAGTACATCTGGTTCATATATATCTACTAGATTCCATAATTCCTCAACTTTATTAATTGCGCTGCAGCAATTTACCTGCAGAAAGCGTAGTGTTTTTCTTCCTACCTACCTTACTATCGCTAGCATTTTTTCTAATCGATATTGAGCGTCAGCCGTCCTCGCCGTTGGTTGTTGCCGTCTTCTTGGACGTCTTCCTCGCCCTCGTTGCCACCGACGACACCGCCGTCGCAGCTACCGCCTCCGCCGCTACCGTCGTCTCCGCTGCAGTCGTCGTCACATCTGCCGTTTCCGGCTCCGCAGCCGCCGCCAACGTCGTCTCCACCTTTCTATAATTCGAAGACGCAATTCTCGATGACAACGATCCCAGAGCAGTTGATCCACTGCGGTTGAGATGCACACCGTCACGACCAATATCCCTGTCCCGAATCCATGAGTTTGGATCCACATAGTGAACTCCAAGCTTTTGTGCCACCCATTCTAAACGGTAATTTAGCTGCCCCATTCTGCTCCAATGTACATCACGACGCCTGATAACACCCCTAACGGTTATACATGCTTTACGGTATTTCCTTTTAGCGGTTGTTACCAGGTCGTACATATCACCCATAGTGTGGTCCATGTCATTGCGTTTTATGTCATTCGTACCAACATGAATAACGACATGGTTTGGGTTTTCATCTTCGCAGTTTTTGATTACCTTCTCCAACTGTCTCGTTCGTATTCCCGGGTAGCACTTAACTAAAATACGTTCCGTTGCAGTGTGTCTCACAATAGAATCACCAAATATTATATTCGTGGAAGATTTTGGTTTTGTCCGAACCTGATCCGTAGGTTTATTAAAGTTCTTTAAACGTTCACTCTCCGCCTTTAGCAGCATATTCTCTTGTTTCAGTTCACTAATCCGTTTCTCTGCTTTTCCTAGCATATGCTTCAGATTACTAATCTCTATTTCAGGGAATTAACTGTATCTTAACTGTGGCATTCGCTCCAGTACACTTCCTGCCACTCCAGATATCCTCTACTTGCTGATCGCGTTTTATTTTCTGGCAGTTGAAATGAAACCACTTTTCTCAAATGCTGCAGATTATACCACTCCTCAATTTTTTTTTGCAATTGTCACATTTAATTTTCGTCACTCCCGGCATTGTAGGCCCTGGGTTTAAATAAACACCTCCAATCACCAAAAGTACGCTAATTACCATCGCCACATAGATATTAATTAATTGATGGATTGTTCGATTCGCTGCTAGGGATCCTACCGCGGCACCTCCAATTCACCGCTGCCCAGCCCCCGATCCTCACCCGGTAAAGTCCAAGGTCGCAGCCCACCTCCCTGTAATCCCACAAACAAGGAAGCACGTCTTCACTGCACCACAGTCAGCCTCTAACTCACACCACTTATCCAGCCAATGAATCAGGCGTTATCGCCAAAATACATAAGCTCAATTTTAGAAAAATCCGAAGAGTGATGTGACATTTTTCAAGCCATGAAATCCCTCAACATTAAATATGCTATATATACAATGGCTCAGTCATGGGCAGAACTAAATCCTGACACACTAAGAAAATCTTGGCGTAAGCTTTGGCCAGAAGTTATGACCAAAATTGACCAGATCGAAAGATGAGCAAAACGATGAGGAGTGGACTGAACAATGCGATAAAAACTGCGAAAACAGTGAAGTGCTTAACGATGACGAAATTGTTGTCGCTGTTTTGGAACATGACGGTGAAGAAAACGTGAACAAACATTCCGACGTTGATGATGACGAGTCACACACACCGACACCAAGAATGCATTTGAAAACGGCTTTAGTACATAAAGCAGAACTCAGCATCAACACCGATGGCCATCTTGTGGATCAAAAAATAGAGGAACATTGCTGCTAAGTCCAGAATTTCATCTCGTAAACAAAAATTTATCACTGACATTTTCTCTAAGTAAGCTACCTAATTTTTATGCTATCTTTTTAACGTATTTATAATACAAACAACTGCTTGTTATTGCATTTTATTGCAATATAATTAGTTATTATATCACTGTAGAGAATAACACAGCCGTTTTTATGTACTTTTACTTTTTTATGCACATATTGTGCAATAAATAAATACTGACTTTTTTCGGATAATCCGACCTTTTTTGCGTTCCGACCATACTCCTAGTCCCGAGGGTGACGGATTAGAGGGGTTCTACTGTACTTTTGATAAACGTAGGATTAATTTAGTACTGTTTAGATGGCAACAAATATTATTTGCCATCGTACCGGGGCTCGTCTTCCCAGAAAGAGTAATTTAATTAATCAATAAAATTCATGCCAATTATTTTTATTATTGATGAAATTTGAACATAGCATTAATAAATTACAAATATTCTCATAGACTACATAAAATTCTTTGTTAATAGGATCAATACATACATGACGAAGTGGCATTTACAGAGTGGCTGCATATTAATATATTTTTCTTGAGGGTTTAAGAAATCCTATTTAGTTCTGTAAATTAACTTTTAATATGTAAATTAAAAATTGTAAAAGCGAAAATAACGATTTCAAAAAGAAAATATATAATTAACCACTTATAACTATTATCATTAAGTACATAAATGGAAAAATGAAATCTGTTAACACAACCTGTGTGGTTAATATATATTTTTGTTAGCAAATAAATGGGTTTATAAACATAACAATTTGAACACAATCGCGGAATGGAATCCTACATTTTGTTTAGGGCATTGCCGCTAACTGCGGCTAAATTAAATACTGACTCCTGTAACTAAAGGACTTTTTGTCTTACTACTTTTTTATTTGACTTTGAAGATATTTTTACTTTATATTAAATGTAAGTTCATTTTTTTTAAACTTACATTTAATGATTCTGATTTGGTTCTCTTATTCAATTATATCGATCACTACTTTCAGAAAATTAAATAATTTTGTTACCCTGAGACTCAATCCTTTTATTATAGGTTCTTCCGGACCTCCAGAGTTCTTTAATTAAAAAATATTTCGGTCTCCGACGTTGCAGCAGAAACATTAAAGTGAGGAACGAAACGTTTTCAAATAAAATTATTGTGTTGCATTTTATTTATAATATTAATGTTTTACAGTATCACCCAATGTTTTTTTTTAAATTGCAATTTTGTGAGTTCCTTCCATTATTTTTCTTTTGATGTATCCTGTATGTAATACAGAATCCTGACTATCATACACTATTTACTTTCAGTTCTTTAACAGCGGAATTGGTTACAGATTTGGACTTTCGATGGTTGATCATGAATCGGTTAAGAATATAAACATGCGATCTCAAATTTATTTTAAATAAAATATTATATGCTATATACAACGTTAAGGACCTTCATGGCTTGAAACGAAGTTGTGCATCAATTGTTTGTAGTATTGTTTGTCATCCGTAAGCTGACCCATGGCTTTTAATCCACAGCGACAAGCAGAACGAAATGTTGCCAATCCTTTCTCGACCAATTGTTTCCAATCAACCCCTAAAAATAGATGATTAATCTTTTATGCAGAAGGGAGCTGGCGATCGATCTCAAAATTACTAGTATCTCTGATGATTTCATTGGCTGTGGCAGAGGCATGGATGATACTAATTTCAGTGGAGGTGTCATCGGCAGCTCATACGTGTGTCAGCTAATAATCACGAATAAACGCTGTTTGAAACACTATCATGTCAATCGCATTTGCTTTGACATTGCAGAGACCGCACAACGCCAAAACGTTGGGATCCCAGTGTTTATTTGTACTGAATATCATCTGATGAAAACTTGGCTAATATTAAAATGAATGTGTTCAGACTCATCATCTAAGTACTTTTCCTTTTTTTCTTATTCCAAAACACATTATTTTCTGGTATGCGCAGAACGCCCAATCACATAAAGGGTTATCTTTGATGACAATACTAATTACCAATCTCAGTTCACATGACAGGATATGTCAAATGGGGAACTGAAATATATTATTTTCAGATTGACTCTTTATGTTACTTTATTGAGCATTTCCTACTCGTTCGTTATGCCTCACAAGAATGATCTAAAGTTTTCTGTTCCAGAGAATGACATTTTTGTTACAAATAAAATAATTAAATTAATTTTACTTAATGTTATAAATAAAAAGAAGGGTGAACAGTTAAAAATAAAAGAATTTAATTAGAATAAAACGTTTAGTCTCCAATTTTCGGGACCTCTTCAGTTCGTTCTCACCACAAATTCCACCAAGAGAATTTAAAAAAAAATTCTATTTGCAAATTTTTATCCTCCCATTATTATTAATAAACATATAAGTATTTTTAATTCTTGAATTCATAAAAATAATCCACGTGCAATCAATGATTGTATCGTTTTACCATATTGAAAGAAAATACAAGTTAATAAAACTTGTTTGCTGTTTACAGTGTTGGGGGAAATTTTTTTGCGTCGTGGGTTCTATCCTCAGGTCTAAGAGAGGGAACACTTTGTCTGAGACAACACACTTTATATGCATAAATATTTACAGTGATCTGATAATCACTTCGTCGGTACACTTGAAAGGTGAGTCTCACAAGAACTAGTCTCACTTGCCACGCCTTTTGTCTCTAGTTCGCCAGATTCCTGCGTATGAGAAAAAGGTTCGTCGTTTTCAGGTCACTACATTATTCCCCCGATAGTCTTCTATCGGCCGGTCCCATTGAGTTCTAGCTGTAACGCCTGTACTTCCCGGATAACTTACATGAATCGAGCGGGAGGGCGAATTTGTCACCTGGGGCGAGAGGGAATTTTCTTAACGCTAGGAATGGGGTTGAATTTCAAAGCAAGGCCGAGACTTCCACTGGTGTGGAGTTACAGCGATTGAAGACGATACCGAGGTTGGCCCTGTTGGACTTGTCGTCGGAAGCGATGCGGGCGTCAGGGTGGCCGGAGTCTCGAAACGAGGGGATGAGTCGGTCGATGTACACCTTGTCTTCTCGACCATGGAGCTTCAGTTTGAAGTTTTGTTGGTCCGTTCGATGACTTCGAACAGGCTTTCGTAGGGCGGAACTAATGATCTCCGTAATGCGTCCACGCGAACGAATACATGAGTCGTTGTGAGCAGGGCGTTAGGGATGTAGAATGGAGTTCCTGAATTCGTGGCGAAGTGGGTCGAAGTTTTTGCATCTCGTCGCGAATTCGAGCTCCGTAGAAGCAGGATCCACCTCCTCTGTGTTGGTGGCTGCAAAGAACTGTCCAGGAAGCCGGAGACCATCTCTTCGGGTGTGGCCTTCAAGTCTTACTTCCACGCATTACGGATTCCGAGCATGACGACCGGAAGCGTTTCGGACCAATGGGTGGTATCGGCGTGGGCCATAATTGAGGCTTCTAACTGTTGATGTAATCGTTTTGACCATGCCGTTGCATTGGGGGTGGTATTATGTCGTGCGAAGAGGCGTGATGCTCAAAATGCGTGTATTGACTGCAAAAGAGATGACCCGAACTACCGTCCCAGATCGGAGGTGAGAGCCGAGGGACAGCCGTAACGTTGAAGCCACGCGTCGATGAAAGCTTTGACGACAGTTACCACGGACATATCCGACATGGTGCCCGTTTCGGCGCATCATTGTCAGTATGTATGATTTGCCATCAGATTGGGGAAGCGGTCCGACGATGTCGATGTGGGAAAATGTCGAAGCGACGGTCTGGTGGCAGGAAGGTTTGCAGCGGTGCCTTCGTGTGCCGATAAACTTTTGATTTCGAACAGGCATTGCTGGACCCACTTCTTGATGTCACGGTCCATCCGTGGCCAAATGAATTTTTGACTCAAGTTTTACAGACGATTTTGCTCCGGGACGTCAGATGGACTGCAAGCTCTGGAAAGCTGAAAGGAGTGGTGACTAATTTTCGTGGTGAGCCCGTTGACGTGTCACAGAAGAGGAAGGTTTCTGATGATGGCATGAAGATCTCCGCCAAACGTAGGCCGCGGTCACCGGATGTGTGGTGCTCGCTGTCTTGTGCCTGGGGCCGTGCGAGATCGTGAAAATTAAATGATTTAACTAAGGCGTCTACATTGTCGATGGTCTCCGCTATGAAAAGGGCGTCGGCAACTACGTTCTCTTTTCTGGACAGATTACGAATGTCTGTAAAGAATTGCGCGGGGCGTGAATGTTTCGGCCTCCTATCTTGTATTATATTTAGTGATAGTCTAGAGTTGGGCGCAAGCCCGGTGGCAGATACAAATGAAATTCCGTAAACATAAATACTCCTAATCTAAAGAAAAATAATCACAGTCCTTTAAAATTTATATAGCCCTGAAAAAAAAAGAGAAACACTACAAGAATCTAGTTCCCCAGATTCTTGCGTGTGAGAAAAATGTTCGTAGTGTTTCGGGTCACTACACATTCATATCTTTCAATAACTTAAATTTTGTAAAAAAAATTCTAAATATTTAATAAATAAGTTTGATAAATACAATTTTGTGTTTAAATTTGAGTGTTTGGACTGTAACGGTTGTTATATTGGTCAGACTAAGCGTAAGCTTCAAATTGTTTAGAATAATTGACCAAGGGGAGGCCTTGCCGTACTTTTTGGAAAAGAAGTCATGTCTGCTTGGGATACTAGTTGACATGTAGTATTTATTATAGTGTGACGAAAGGGAGCCGAGAAGTTGGAGGGTAAGAATGTAGATGTTAGCTGAGCTGATCATTGTAAAGTAGATGGAGCAATAAATGAGCACAAATATATGAAACCAATTATTTTATTATTTTTCCCTGCCAATATTGCTGATTGTTCTGCGTTAACATTTAAGTTAACATTTGATGATCCTCCGGAACCGGATACAAAATATTGGCAGCATTCATATATTTGTGCTTCGGCACTTACCAAGTTATAACTAATAAGTGTTATAACGCTGTTCGAGGTTGTTCGTAAAATACTTCTCCAGCCTCACATTATCTGCAAAGACTAGCAACATGTAGAAAGCAGAAAAGCTGTACTAAATGGGTGTCTCGAAAAAACTTGAACTGGACTGGGAAAATTCCGTTCGCAGCATGCAGAAATTTCATTTCTTAAGACTTTGGAGGATGACCAGAAGATCCACTTCCAGGAGGATTCTTTCAACATCACCTAGGAGGCTTTTCAAGAAGCGTACCACTTCACCTTGCAGAAACCTCCTGAAGATCACCCGCTAACCAGATTTCAACAATGAACTTCGCTGGAACATATGGAGAGATTAATCGCCACAAGTTAAGTTACCTCGTATTGTTCTTCCTCCTCCAATGGAAAAGTCACAGACTGGATTTATTTCCACGAACTATTTACACCCTGTATTTGGGTGGATATTCTTAGGACTTGTAGGTGCACTCAAATAATTCGCCCTCAGCGCATCCCTATCTTAAATGTAATATCTCCTAAAAATAGTTCAATGTCAAAACAAAAGTCGCTCCTCTTAAAAAGATGACCATAACTGGATTGGAATCTGTACCGCTGTTATTCTTGCAAAACTGATTGTTACAGATTGTATCAGAAATTTGAGCTATTTCGTTATATTGTTGGTCAGATTCAATTATTTTTCAAAGTGGGCTGCAGAAGCCCGCTGCTACGTGGTTAGTGTTTGTTTCAAATCGCGTTTCTAATAATCAGACATTAATCTGGATGCCGTTTGGTGATATGTTCCAATAAAAGATAATTCCGCTTACTGTGCATCACGCGGTTTGACACCTGCTGATTTTATGAATTATTCATTATGGTGGAATGGGCCAAAATGGCTTTCTTATCATTGAGAGAATGACCTACATCTGTAAAAAACTTATTATTAAGAAATGCACTCAAAACTTTTCAAGAAACCACTGATCCTAGTGTTTTTTGCGGGCAAAATCTTCTTCATTCTTCCACAGGCGGCAGGATTCCTTTCCACCCGGCTTTTTTGGTAACTAGGTATTCCCCGTTGTCTCCCTGGAGGCTTCGAAAAAAGGCCAGGTGGGAACCTTATAACCAACCCTGAATCTTTTATTTTAAATTTAAACGAAAATCGCCTTTCACGTTGGCAATTAGTACCAAAGTTGCTGAGTGATTCTGGTGATTGTGGTGTCGTGATTATTTATATTCGTTACAATAGCGTAATAAATGGCTACCCACAAAACCTAACGTTAAGTGTGGTTTTGTGTTTTCATAAAATGTGAAAAAGACTCCAATAGAAATGTTATGTGATGTATCAAAACCAAATATTTAACTTCAATAATAGAATCAAATTCCCTTTGCATAACATTATGTAAATTTTTAAGACGGAATTAATATTGTGCGTAATTATATTGTGTATAATTAGCCAGTTTTAGTTAAGATAAATACTATTTATTTTGATGCACAATTTGTATCTATTTCTAACATGAATCCTTATTTATTCTGAACTTACAGTTTTTACCAATTTGATTGTATATGCTACTTGTAAATATGACGATTGTATTTATGTTTTATATTGTAATATTGCGATTCCTCAGTCTCGCAAGACCGACGGTATGTTTAGAATAAATGAGCAAGAGGAAGCCTTGCCGTCCTCTTCGGAAAAGAAGCCATGTCTGCTGTGGAATACTTGGAGTACTAGTGACAAGTTAACGCACAAAAATTAAATTAAATTTAAAACAACCTATACATAATTAATCTGGTTTAACTAAATATCTATATTTAAAAAAAAGATTTATTGTTAAAACTTTAGATGTAGAAAGTAATTGTTTTTCTAGATTAATGTGCTAATTGCTTCACATAAGATTTTAATTTCATATACGACTCCTTAATATTGTGATTTACTTGCTCATTGTTTTAACCAGAAAATATGCTGTAAATAAATATGGATGGTATGTTAACCTCCAATTTAGTAAACTCTACACTGTTAAGTGGCATTTTCTTGGAAATAAGGTGTAGAATTGGCGTATATTGAAATGTTTTAATGTAAAATATAAAACAAATCGTAGCTTGATATACAGAAATACGCTAGATAATCAATGAGGCGTGAATACAGTGTTTCCTAATCCTCTGGGATACACAAACTTCCTGCTTCTTGCGATTCGGACAGCCCAGCCAAAATCGCTATTAAAGAAAACTAAATTGTTCTTTTCTCCATCCTCCCTACTTTTCTCCAGTTCCATTACACTGAAGATTTATGTTCTCATGTTAACATATTTTGAAGTAAAGTAGATAACATAATCTGCTGTTTCAGATGAGTTACCTGAGAACGACCCTCTTTACTGTTGTCATGTTGTTGGTCTTGGCGTCGATGGCCTTGGCATATAACGACGACAGACCGATTTACAAGTGGAGTCCATTGTGGTTCAGCAGATACTTTCGTACAGCCAGCATGTACAAGCGGGTAAACATCCACATTGCTTTCCCAGTGTGTGTGATTAACAACAAGTCCTCGAGATTAGAACTGGGTGGAAATGAGACTACTCAGCATCAGGCATTTACAATGTTTTCAACCGGTTGAAATTTCGAGAACTTCTTGTTAATCTGCATAACTATTAATATTTTAAACATAATTTATATCTCATTAACTGATTTTGTATTATATTGTTTTACTTAAATAATTTTTGTAACCTTCTATTATACAAAGAGCAGTGCATGGAATAATAGTTGCGCTTGCCTGTATTGTAAATGAATGGGGTAATGGTACACTATTAAATCATATCAGAAGTCAATTAGCGACCGTGAAAAAACTGGGGAATGTTATGAGTTAAAATGTAAAGAACTTTGAAAATAATTATGTGACATAACTGTTAATTTATCTATAATATTAATTCACACAAAAAATCCTTGAATATATTAAATATAAATATAATTATTATAAAAATAATAATAATGGTACATATCAGGGTTGAGTTGATGAATTGATGTCGCTCGAGATTGGCTTTATAACTGCACCGATTAGTAATTACTTCTTGCATAACATGACGTGGTGTACCTCACTTCTGCGAAATAAGGACTGCTGTTCTAATGGTTATTACAGCTTGTAATCATTAGTTTTCTTTTATTTCGCTATGTAAGCATTTATTTAATGATACGGCAAAGTGAAGTTAAATAATATATCTATTAAAATTTTAGAGGTTGCAACAGAAAAACATTAATGATAACTTCTGCCCCAATTACATAGTAAATTAAGAGTTTAAATGTAATGCATTAATTATTTTATGTTAGATTTATTATTTGTAATTAATAATTTTAATGTTTTCTGATTTTTTGGTATAGAAAATGGATGATTAATTCTATCACGTTAAACAAATTGTAAATACGTTAAAATAGTTTTATTAGCTGGTCAGTAAATTCTGTTTATTCAATAGGTAACTTTTTAAAAGTATTGTAATTTACTAATTGGATTCAATAAAATTTTTTGGGTAAATTAATTGAGACACCACATTTGATTATGTTGTAAGTAATTTTTGTTAAAGAAATGTGTAATTTATAATTTTTGGCATGAAATTAACATTTAATTGCGCAATATTACCAACTATGTATAGTCAAATCGGAAAACTCACACGAATTTCACGTATTGTTCTGAAAAAACATTAAAGGGTAAAATATTGTAGAAAGGCAAATAAGGCTATTAAGAACGAATTTACATTTATATAAAAAAATTGTATAGTTTCATAGGAGCATTTCATACTTTTTGAACCTCTATTGAGTGAGCTTAAATATAATTTAGTAATATAAACAGTTATGGCTCATGGCACAGAATGGCCGTTAATGATGTGAATACAAATTTGTTTCATTTCTGAAAAGAAATAAATTAATTACGAGCTTTGCTTTGAGTTGAATTTAAGAAACAAAATGGCGAAGAAACATTATTTTAATTATTCTGTTCAATAATTTCATTTTATGAATTTTTTATTATTCAATTTTATTCTTTAACTAATTCCATTAATTCAGCAATACAATACCAATACTTGAATTGTTTTATTTTAATTCAACATATAAAAATTCAGTTTTAAATAAATTTCCATTTTTTTAAAATTGCTGTTACTAAAAATTTTAATAAATTAAAGAAATTGAATTTAATTATTTATAACTTTAATACAAATTTTGAATATTTTTTAAAAGTATGTAAATTTTTATTTTTTTGTTTAATAGTTTTTAATACAAAATGTAAATAGTTTAAACCTAACGTATGTTATATATAATAATTAATTAATTATCTTATACAGACTTTTTAAAATTTTAATTAATAACAAAGTTTTGGCATATTTTATTGTATTCTTTAGGTTTTATTCCTATATGGGAAAAATTTAGAACAAATTAAAAACCAAGGAAAAAATAGTAGTTTAAATGAAACTGTATATTTAGACAGAAATTAATCAAACAAAAGGAGAGATTTAAGTGTTACGTGTTGGCCCGGATCTCGCTTGCTTCGTGTGTGATTCTGCTTCTGTGATTTGATACTGTGTTTCTTCTTTCTTTTGGAAGGTGGTGAGTAACAGGCAACTCCCCTTTAGTAGCATAGTAAAGGAATCGAAAAATGGGAGTGTGGAAGGTAGAGCAAGGTAGTCAATCAACACAATGAAAATTGTTCGCCGACAGTCTCAATTTTTATTCTGCTTTCAAACCAAATAATGGATGACCGTATTTATTAGTGCCTCATGGACTTCAACTCCTTGTAAAGCTGATCGATATCTAATAAAATGTGTGCAGGACATTTCTCAAATCAGCACAAATAGATTTTTTCACCAATTATTAATACAATTAACAATTAAGTTTCTCCCAGGCTTTAAACTGTTCCATATTCCACTTTCATAATCCTAACGATCAAGGATCGTTTCAATTTCCAGTACATCAAATCTTAAACAAAATAAAATTGGCTATGGCGTCGTATTTTGTTATAACAAGAGATAAACGTTTTTGTTTACTTTCAAGTGATTAAAATGTTTATTACTTCTCATTAAATAGACAAAACAGATGGATCAATTACATGATTATTATTAATGAAATTTACTATTTATGTGTAAACAATTAAAAATTCGTACGTTTGTTTGTATGTTCCGCATACAAATCTGAAGGAGTAAACCAATTTCAACCAAATTTCGTACAAGTATTCTTTGTAATCTAGAGATCACCGCTGTTGGGGTAAGACTCGGCAACCATCCGTAGGGGTGGGGGTGGAGGAACGGAAAGTTTTAAATACCTTTGTGGGTCAATTAATACTGTTAGCGCATAATTTCATAGGAGTGGAGGTGGAGCGGGCGTCACATGAAAACTAAAAGTAAACAGCCAAGTTTGGTGTCGAAATTAGTGCTTTGCTGGCCTTTGAGTTTGATTCTGACATTTAGCATGCGTTTTGCACTGCAGGACATCCTCCAACAGGATGTGATGGGACGGGGTAAAACAAACTGCGTAATATATTTAAAGTTTAAAACAATTTTGAGAAATTTTGTTTGCATGCTTCTTTCGCCACAAACCCAAACACTTTGGAGATAAGAAACACATAATTGAGAGTGGATGGAATTGGCGGAATTTTAATATGTAACAAATGCGGATATTTGAATTAAATAAATATTTCTTGGGGTCAACTACTTTGATACTACATTACTTGTATATAATTTCAACCCCTTTCAGTATGAGAGTGCAAACATTTAAAATGCAAAATTGCTGAGAATGAATATTTATCGTGGTCAATTAAATTAATATATTTATTTTGGTTAACAGGCTACATGAGGATGTTTATTTTTTTTTGGGGGGGGGGGGGTGTAACAGGCTACATGAGGGTGATCCTGAAACAGGCAACTCCCCTTTAATAGCATAGGAAGGGAATTGAAAAAGGGGGGATGCGGAAGGTAGAGCAAGGTAGCCCAGGGTTAACTAGGGCCCCCGGGCTATGGTTTAGTGTTTGCAGTGTTTATATATAATTTCAACCCTTCTTTGCATGTGAGAGGAATACTCATATGGGTGGAGGTGGAAATGAGTCATATGAAACTATCAGGGAAACAATCGAGATTGGTTTTGAAAACATGGTTATGGGACGCGCTGAGTTTAATTCTGATTTTCAACATTCAAAATAAGTTTGGTTTCCGCCTCTAAGAGGGGGAGGGAACATTTCTACGTACATTATTAAACGTTACTTTTGAACGCATGCTTCTCAATAGACGAAACAATAATGTGGATTTAAGACACGACTATCAGCCGCAATCCAAAGGGTCGAGGGCGAAAGAGTCGGCATGTATGGGGTAAATTTTTAAATATGAGCTAGTATAAACCAATTACTGGGCATCGCCGGGTACACAGATAGTTAACATAAAGTTGTACACTAATTAATTGGTCACTTAGCTATGCGACTTCGTACTAGTATTATTCCCCATCTCATATTCATATTTACGTTAAATACAATCGTTCATCTAGAACTGATTCAGTCATTGAGTAAAAATATACTATAGGGTAAGGTTGGTCGATGTTGAAATGGGTTAAAACGAGGAGTGTGTGTGGTATTAACGAATTCTTTTTTATTTGAAAGGCCAAGCACAACAAAAAAGTAAACTGGGAGGAATGTTATTATTTTATTTAAATTAGCAGAAATTATTTTAAATTATTTTTGTAATCAATTAAAACTATTACACATCTAGAGTATTAACGAAAATCTTTCTTATTTGAAAGGCTAAGCACAACAAAAAAGTGAACTGGGAGGAATATTAATTTTTAATTTAATTAGCACTTATTTAAAAAAATATTAAAATTAATTTCTTAAATCAAATAAAACTATTACACATCTTGGGTCAATTAAAATACAAAAGATAACTCAGATTTAATTAAGCAAGACTGAATCTATTTAAAGGGTACTTATGTGGGAATTTTTGTGCAGCAGAAAATTAGTATTCGCAAATTTTAATGCATTGGCACTGATTAATATGATTTTCCTTGTTAGGAAGATTACTAGCACTGTTATGCAGTCGTGAAATGACACCTGCTACTACCTTATCTTCTTTCCTTCTCCCTGTTTGTATTTGAGCAATGACAGTTTGTCTCAAAAGATTTAAACTGATTCTATGGTGACCAATTATTCTATCTCTGATTCTTCGATCCAGACTGACTTTTCGTCTCTCGTGGTCCTACTCCCACACTATCTCCTTAAACATTATAACCAGACTCTATCATCTCTCCTGCCGTGGCCCAACTACCACACACACTCCTGACATCCTACTTGTTCAATGATTCATTCCTGCCTACCTTTCTACTTTGTTTCCTCTCTCCCTCCTTCTTAAAAATTCCTTTCCCCACTGACTTCTTCTCTATTTCGCCTCGTCTCGTTTCAGGTCAACTCTTCTCATACCTTGAGGGTTGATACCAGATCATTTGACCTGCTCCAATAAAATTTCTAGATTGGGCCACTGTAGTCATCTGATTTCGCGGTGGGAGAAACGACCTTCGAAATTTCCATAGGGTTGATGCCCTGGGCATATAAAGCTTGCTAATTCCCGGTACTTAGGATTTGGCACGTTTTGGGTCTTTCATCCCCCCCTGATCGGCGTCTGATTGGCATGTTATCACCACTGACAATAAAATTGTACTCAACTCTTTACTTCATTACAACTCACATTCAAATGTTTCTATTAAAAACCGTTTTACTGTATTTTTTTAGCATTAGTATTGTAAAATGACATTGAGTGTAACGTTTAAAAACTTAAATATGTGCAAATAACGAATTGAAATTTTAAAAAATATTGCCAGTATGAAACTCGGACATGTCGGATACCGGATGAAGAATATTATGAACAAAGTTAGTGAATGGAAAATTTAAATAGAATCTGCTCAAAAGTTAAGAATGGACAACATGAAGATTGAATTGTTCGGCACGTTTCGTAGCAAAATATTTGTTCACCAGCGTTGCGATAAACGGAGTACATTTGGTTTGACAGAAGCCGCAAGACGTCCGTTAATTACGCCACCACGGGCATCTGTCTGACGCACGCATCAAAGAATGTTATCACGAAGAATTTCTAACTTTATTCCATTAAATAACTAAATAATGTCTATAAGGAAATAGAAACATAAATAGTATTGCAAATAAGAGTTGTGAGCAATATATGATTTATGACCGTAATATGTTTTAATAAAATAATTAGACAGTAAATTAGTGCGACATGAAAAACTATCATTATTCTCAATTTCTAGGATTTTTATATTTGACTTACAACGACATGAATATTCATACGTGTTTAACTTTTTTGTCCTATTACATACTGTATTCTACAAAAACAAATATTTAAAATTCACTGTCATGGCTATAATAATAGTAGTTTTGTCATGAAAGAATTATAGAGGACTAGGCTAAACCGGGGCAATGCCGACACCATAAGACATTTAAATTTTTTATTTTGCTCTTGCTCTAGTTACGTTTGAAGTAAAAGGGCCTATGAATAAATTAACATTTTGTGCGTACAATAAGAAAATAATATTCGTTAAATAACATGTATCAAGGTTAAAAAACGATTTATCTAAATCGTTACATCATGTCGGTATTTCACCGGCCACGTGGGTAATTTTGACACTAGTCACTGGTAGGGAATAAGACAACATTAAATTCAAAAGCAAAAATTAATACGACAATGCTAAAAGATTATTGTGAAAAGTCATAAAGTACGCTCAAGTCATACAGTTCAAGAATATGAAAAGCAAGCGCTTTAGCCATCAAAATTATACAGATAAGGCTTGCGGGCGGGACGAGGGAATGAAACCGAGTACTGCGCATGCATATATCTCGTTCCTGACAAATTTTGCGCACTGCGCGCTCTGTAACTCTGACTTAGGCCATTGGCTGTTTTTAGCGCAAGCGAAGGCATCGTGGAAGTCGAAGCAGAAATTCTCACAGTTAAAAACAATTATTGTATAGGTCCTTAAAATGAAGAAGAAATAATTCCTCCTAAATTAATTTTATGTACTGTAGCACATGTGCACCAGCCGCCACTGCCTACAACTACATCAAAATGTAGGCTATTTTATCTAGTTTCCACTTTTCTCAATTGCATTTTAGTAATAACAAGTGAAATCTTACCTTGTACTATACATAACTCGAAAATAACATCAGAAACTTTCAAATAAATGCTTAATCAAACCACAGACGCCGTTCTGAACACACTTATCTGCAGCTCTATTGCTGTCCGCTAGGCTGCGGCACTACCTAGCAGCTGTTCGTCTACAAACCATGCCAACAATGAGCAGTGTCAGTTTTGCCCCAGGGGTCGGGTATCCTCTGGTTTACCTCACTAAGCTGGTTTTAGAGTTTGAAGATAAACGATGGATCATATTTTCACAATTAAAATGATTCTGGAAAATACATATCAATACAATGTTTTACTCGGACATCTTTTCATAGATTTTAAAGAAGCCTATGACAAAGTAAAAAGATCGACATTGTGAGAAACAACGAAAGATTTTAAGTTCCCACAGAAGTTAATAAAACTAACTAAGATGACCTTGGAGAGCAGTAGAAGTCAGGTAACAGTGCAGGGATGTATGTCGAGATCATTCAGAACTGAAGAAGGTGTCACTAGTGTTATTCAACGTAGTGCTGGAAAAAGCGGCAAGATCAATAACAACTAACCAAGATGGTAATATTTACAATAGATTGGTCCAAGTATTGGCTTATGCAGATGAAGTGGTTATAACTGTCTTGAAGGAATTAAACGATGTGGCAGGGTATTTGGGTTTGGAGAAAAGTGAGGTTAAATCTAAATATATGGTAAGGGAAGAAGAAGTAACTCAGAAAATCTTCAAGTGGGTGATTACACCTTTGAGACAGTAGATAGCTTCACGTATCTTGGGTCAGTAGTAACATCAGAAAATAAAATTGAGATTATTAAGGCTGCCTACAGATCATACAGAGAACTGTAACCCTTTTTGATAAAGTAAAGTTGTCATGAAACCCAATATTGAAATTTTTAAAATTTAACACTCATTTCATTCATAACTATGAAATTCTATTATCACAGGCAAATATTGAAGATACAAATGTAATTATAGGCTTAAAGAGAAAAGTGTCTAAGTCTTCATTCAAGATAATGTTTACTTTATAAAATAAGTTTTAATTATTTTGCCAAATACGGTTAACGTGTAACAGTAGCATTTGCAGATTGTTACCTTACAAAGTCAATAATTCCGGTTGAGATGAAATTAAGTAGGGTAGTAAAACTTCACTACCGTTACTCTTAAAACACCGGAATAATTTTTTTATTTCTTCAGGAAATGTAATTGTTTCAGACTTACGTAACCGGGATAATTTTTTACTCTTAAAGTACTGAGAATAGTTTCGCCTCTTTATTATAATTAAATGAATGATTAAGTGAACTCCTTTATTAGACTGTTTCCTATACTACTTTCTGGTGTCATAGCACGTCTTTATCTTACTAGCAACGGAAATAAAAATTATATTGACTGGAAGGAGATTCAAATTCCATAATAGTATATGCAGTTAGATGTTTATCACTCAATTCAGAAGAAGCATTACCAATATCCCTATAAATAAATAATATATTTTAGTTCTAAGTCCTTTTCTCTTCTTTCGGCTAACTACGGTAGAACTATCGGTTTCGGAGTTCGTGCGAGTGAATATTGCAAACAAAAGGTTTCTTTGACAGGAGAGGAAATATAATGTTATCAACTGTACAGTATTTACTTTAGTTGAAACATAAATACAAATATCACATATTTGAAGTAGGTACAGTTTTTCTAAAGAGACTACGTGTTCACACGATAGTCTTGCGCTAGTCTAGTCTAGTCTAGTCAAGTCTTGTGCGAGGCAAAGAATTCCCGCGTAAATGGCGCACTTTAAGTCAGGTGTAGTCATTTCACCTTCCAGCCTTCTCCTCAGCCCATCTTCACAACCGTCTTTTAGCGTATTGGTAAAAACCCCGACACTTCTATAGATACAAAAATATTTTAGATGACGTTGTATTGATAATTGCAAAGTGTTACAGCACGTTGGTTACTTCTGCAGAATTTTTCTAAAGATGTTATTCAGTAGCATTTGGTTACATTTGTAGTGTATCCAACTATATTACAGCGTAACATTGTTATAAGACCTCAGGAGTTTTAAGAAGACTTCTTTCAAATAAAAGATTTCGTTTGGGATGGTGTCATCAGATCTTGGGGTAACGTTACTGACATCTCAGAAGGATGCTTTTACAATGCTATTCCAAGGTCACATTCCCAAAGTAGTTACTGGGAAAATGAGGAAGTAACTTTATGCTTTGGCCGCTTGCATCAGCATTTTACAATATGAATAATTCCGCAAAAATAAAATTGAAAAAGCGGCCGAGACTCTATGCAAACCAGAGGGGAGAGGGCGCATCTACTGACTCAGTCTTGAGATAGTCAGGTAGGGAAGACTGCGTCCCTTCATGCCTCAAAGACAGGATGTGCCAATTCAAGTCAAGTTTTACTTCGTCTGAACGGCTACCTTAGTCACAATGCAGTTAACAGGTAGATGCTTTTCCCTGCTGACTATGATAGCCTGTGACTATCGTGTGAACGGGTCCTAAATGAATTTTATATAAATATTTTTTTTAATTTATAGAATTTATCCGTTCACGATTTTCAGCAGGTTCACAAAATTCCACAGAGGATAAAATACATTTGCAGGATTGGGTCTTCACACTCTGCCCTCCATTGTAGCAAGTTCGCTTAATCTGAAAAATATGAATCTTGGTCCGGTTCACCCAAATGTCATAAGTAATTACTAATTCCCTTTTTACCACATGGTTAGAACACATATATGTACAAAAGTAATATATATTTATATAATCCGGCCATGAAGTCTCACTTAACAATATTTGAATTATTAAACGCTCTAAAGATTGTCGTATACACACGAAGAAAAGAATGAATTATCAGTAGCGTCTTTACACTTTAAATTTAGGTGTTTGCTAATGTCATATTTAGTTTCATTTGAGTAAATACTTAATTTTCCGTGTTAGGAATCTCGTTTTGCACAATTTTATTATACTGTAACATGAAATTTTATAATAAACAGAATAATAAAGATACGACTTGACCTTATATATATATATATACGTCCGAGAAATTGATCTCGGCGAAAACCCGTAGGTCAGGCAGAAGACGACGCTCAGCGGCAAGGGAAGAACCACCCGCGGGGTCAACCACGATTCCCTCAAAAGATTCGCCGACCAGGTCAGAACCAAGGTATGGTCTTGTAGGAGACGCTGTTGTAGCAGGTATATGTCATATGTCATTGGTCCGCACTTCACGGAATGAACAAAGGCACACCACAATATGTTTCGTTAAATATTTAACTGTTCGGAGACGTGCCGATGTACGAGCCAATACGTAAATGCGTAATCTCCCGGACCACTACTAAGGTTGAACTCGTTCTGTGAATGAATGTCCAAAATCACTGATATTATTTCAAAGTCCCGATATCACCGTGGTTTGTATGAGGTTATAGCTTGCCACGATATTGATAACCGTTGTAAGATACCGACAAAATTCCAATCCGGAACAACCAATAAGGAGCGAAAAAAATAAACAATTATGCTTAAGTAATGAGCTCTCCAAGTGGATATCATGGAAGGGATGATGTTATGAAGCGAACAACAGTGCTACGATCTATAACTAAGTAAGGAAAAAATTATTATTTCGTAAAGCTTAAAACGAGTAATGGAAATTTTAAGATTTCTGTCGTTTGTAAAAGTTATAACTGAAAATATATACGTTTCTAAATTGTGTGTTTATGTTAAAATTTAGGCTATAAATTTCTAACTTTAGATGGTCTGGCATAGCTGCTGACAAAATGTTTGCGTGATATATATCACGCAACAATAGCGTCTGTAGTGGATGATACATACGTTTGCAACTTGCTCGACTCATTGTCCCGATAATGTCAGGTAAAATATCTGACAATAAAGTAAGTTTAGAAACTGTGAAAGGTGTAAAAAAATGTGACCTAAATTTAGGTGTATATAAAATTTGAAGATTATATTTTATCCGAAAATTATATGATTTTTAAGTTACAATTTAGACATAACAATGAAAAACTAATTATCATGTTTCTTGAAATGTTTAAATGTTCGTTTAAAGTGATATTAGTGTGACGTTAACTTTAAAGTAATTTAAAATAATTTTTAATTTCGAAACTATTATTTTAGGGCAATTAAGAATGGATTATTAGATCTAATTTAATGTGTTGGAATTTTAACTATCCAAATAAAAATTATTTAACCTCAGGTATAATTAAATTAAATTTTTTATCTAAACATGCTTTTAAATCAGTGGTTATATAATATGTTTACTTATTCTATAATATTATTAAGTTCTTATTTAACAATATTATTTGATTAAAGTGACAAAGTATGGTAAATGACAAGTAAAAAACTTGTTAAGAAATATAGTAAAGACATGAGGGTCTTGTAAACTTAGCATTAGAGGGAATTGTGTGGGGTAAGAACAAAATAGAGAGGCCAACGAAGGAATACGCTAAGCAGATTATGAATGATGTGGTATGTGGTAGTTTATGTGGAAGTGAAAGGCTTGCGCTAGATAGGTTAGCATGGAGGGTTGCATCAGACCAGTCAGGATTGAATATGACAACAACAACATTGCATTACATCGCATAACAGTATTAAATAGAGCGATAAATGCTTCAAATAAAAATTGTTTAATTTTAGATACAAGTAATTTATAAGTAATTAAATTGCTGAACTTTTACCTTGTAAGGGAGAAGAGCCGCAAATACCTGCGACCGAATGTGTCCCTGAGAGCAAACGTTGTCATTACTGGGGATACAAGATACCTTGTTGTGGACTCGCCGATTGCATAATGGATTACTGCATCTCTATGGAGTAAGCCACCGTTTCATTAATTTCGTAATTAATAGAAAAACTGTATGTAAGTTTAGTTTATTACTTTCTGTTGCAATAATTATTTCAGTATAATTTAGTGTAAAAGTTTACCATAAAATCTTAGCTAGAACCGACGTAATTAACTCCTTTTCCTAATTGAATTAAAATAAAATGAAATTTCCCTTCTAAGATTTTATAAACAAATTTAATTATTGACAAAATAATGCGAAAACACCGATATCGGTGTTTCGGAGTTTTTTGAGTTGAAGCCGATGAAGTCAAGTTCACTACTAACTGTAAGGAGATATGAAGCAAGATGTCTATAATGGCTTATAACAGTGTTAAATACATCTATTTCGTTGTCACAGAGATGAACAATGATACGTCTAATGACGATTAAATCACGTGTTCAGACTGCGGTGGCATGTGATGGGTTCAAATTGGTTTAATTAAAAATACAGCGGAACTTGTTTATAGCGAGTAAATTTTTCTTTTGCATATAAACTGATCCGGATATACCGAGTTAAAATACGACAAACCTGTCGAGCTTCAGCAACTTCGTTGGGCCGGCTGTGGCCACAATCTGTCTACCATGAGTGTTTGGTTACGACCAACTGTATTTTTCAGCTCTAAATGAACGTTTAATATTTTTCCAGACACAGGAATCATTTTATGGTGGGAATTTTATAGTTGGTAGTTAGATTTCAGGAAATACTGGAATTGAACCAGAACCTGACCCGTGTATTCCATGAGACTTTACGAGGTGAATGCGCGTATATGGCGTACAGAGCCCAGAAGGGCTCCTTGCCGAAGGTGTTCAAACATCTGTTGAAATCCGGCCGAGTGGAGTTAACCAAGGATTGCACCGAGGCACTTCTCCACCAGACCGGCTCGCAAGTTGTGGATTATGTTGCTCAGGTTGCGTACGGCTCCCACACCAGAGTTTTTGACCTGTTGGAAATGCATTCCGCCCGCAACGGCGAGAGTGACACTGCCTTACCCAAGGGCTGGTGGCTTCAATTGCCGGGCCTGGTCCGCCCCCTACTCTTAGGTTACACATACCCAGGCACCGACTTGCTAGCACCGCCACCCTGGGTTTTTGAGCGCATGCCCGACAGAGTCCAACTCAATTGTGAGCAGGGCTGCCGCCCAGTAGAACGACAGCTGGGCTAAAGCTCATCCCTGTCTACCTGTATTTTTTGCTGAAGGCTCAGGTCAACCTCGTGCCGGACTTTGAACCTTGCCCAGGGAGCCTCTCCCATCCATAAGGGCCTGACGCATAACCCGATGGGTTGAACCCCCCCGGGTTCAACCTTAACGGTAGCGCTGGCACTTCTAGTCAAGTGTAGCCATTTTCCCCTATGAAGGCGACTACTCCACCCTGATAAAGGAGAGTACCACCCTACGACTAGCAGTTGAAGCTTCCCGCTTCTTCCGGATTGCAGCACCTGGTTTGGTGGGAATTTTGCAATGGCACATTCCACCCTGCCCGTATAAAACTGAGAATAGAAAAATTACTTTGTTAAAATTTAAGAAACATAGGGTCAAGAATGTGCTGGTGAAATTTCGATCAGTGAAAGATTTAAAATCATAACAGACGACAAAGTTCGTATTCTGAACTTCAATAGTCGTAACATTACTGAACATTTTAATCAACGTAAAACAAGTGCAAAGAAAATAAAAAGTTAACGATTGAGCAATTTAGACAGTGCATTTATTGAGTGGTTTAAAATTTAAAGCAGTTCGGTCTAACTGAGACGGTCCCGTTATATCACTGCAAGCAGGACAAGTTTAACGAATTATACTTTAGAATTTATTAAAATTAACGACAAAACATTTTTTCACCATGTTCAGGGAGCTCGTAAAGAATCAGTAACAACAATGTTTTTAAATGTTTTCCATTGTCTTTTTTTTTCATTTTGACTTTGACAAAAATTCTTTCTTTGTTGAATGATTTATTTAAATTCAAATCATATTTTGTTAATTATCTAAGAATCCTGTTATAATAATTTTTGATTTGTTTGGTAGTAAACGTTTGTATTTAATATATTCTGACTTCCGGTCATAGTCCAGGGGTTGACAGCTAAACTACAGTAATGTGGACACGGGATCGAGTCCCACTCAAAGCAACCATTTTAAAATTGTTTACTTTATTTACTTTGTCTACATTTAGTTTCAAGTATTTTCTGTTTCGAGAATTTTCTGTTTATGGAATATTCCACGAATGTATAAATTGTACTGGACCTGGAAGCGGAGGCAGTCTTTTGCAGTATGAGTCTTTCGTGTTAAATACACCTCAAAGCAGAGTGTGTTATTGTATCTCACGATTATTCAGAAACGTGACATTTCTGTTGGGTCGCAGGGCAAGACCGAGGGAAGTGGCTCAATAGCTATCGACGCGTCGCGAAATTTAATAAGTGGGATGATACCGTTTGCCTGGCCAATGCCCATTTCTTCCTGGACGGAACCGAAAGGCAGTGGTTCAAAAAGTTGAAGACAAATTGGGAAACTTTGGAGGCAGAGATTAAGACAGCTTTTGGTGATTCTGAGCGACACGTTCGACAGCCAACGGAAGAAAAAAGTACCAATCTCAGTTATGAGAGCGCCCAAACAATCATACATACTAAACGTTACCGCATTGTGCCAAACAGTTAACCCAAACATGGGGAAAGAAGAAAAATTGACACATCTAATGAAACGTGTCGCGGAGGACTATGTATCAGGCCATCTTATTAAAGAATGTTGCAACTACGGACGAGTTCATCAAACATTACCAATTAATCGAAGAGATGAACCAGAAAAGAGTTCGCCGTAAGTTCGAGAAGATTCCAAATGTTGTTCCGATGGCCTCAGTACCTGAGCCAAATGATCTCCTACCTCGTTCACAAAATAGTGAGGGATGAAATTCAGCGCGCACTATCCCTACGTAACGACGCAGCTGAGGTGGGAACTAATCAAAAAGCCATCAGGGAGGAAATATAAACCGTCTTGGATCCAACCTTCACACTGACGTTCTCTTGGAGAAAAGTCGTAACAAACGCGAGCCTAGCTATGAAAAAGTTGTTGCCCGGGAAGAACCAACTTCAGCCCCAAGAAAACAGACGTCTGGAGAAAGTGTCTGTTTCCACTGTGGCCGTCCTGGACACGTCGTAAGGTACTGCAACAAGACGAGGCGAGTGTTCATGACGTAAGAGCTAGACGAGGACTAGATGTTTACGACGACGGACGCCAATACGACCAAACCGAACAAATTGAATTATGCCCCGGGTAATACAGGTCATCATCGCCGCATCCCGCCGAAAGGATCCTTCACGTAGCCATTCAGACGCTCAAGCCGCTCACCTAGCCGACGGAACATGGAAAACATGGACCTTGTCTGGAGGTCCCTCGGATGGGACTATTTGAAGAACTCTCAAGCCGTAATTGAATGTAAACGTTCAGAACGTATGCTAGATGAATTACAAGCCATCGTAGAAGAAAGAGGAGATAAGCAACCATGGCCATTATTTGTGTTTGATGCTGTAACCATTCCTGGGTCGAGCACTATCAAAATTACAGTCGCGTGCCTTATATTAAATGGCCAGGTATATCTTATAATTGAAGCAAAGAAAAAATTATCACCGGCCATTATTTCTGCTTCGGTCATCTCGTTAAGAATGGCAATGGGTAGTTAATGGCCAGAATGAACATCGGTTTCTTCTTAAACATACACGCTTAGGAAGGGCTGATCCAATAACAAAAGAATATCTGACTGTCATGGAACAAAATCCACCCAGCCGCAGACTTCCCACAGAGGTGAGTAACGCCGTATTCAAGTTTTGTTAAGCTACTGGCTCCAGAGCTAACCATGGAACTGCTTTAGAAATATTCTTTATGATTCGACGCAAATCAACCATCGTAAACGTGAATGTTAAAATAAACACAGGAAGCCATCCGCCTATCAGTCAAAGGGTGTACCGAGTATCACCATCAAACCACGCATTATTCAGAAAGAAGTGGATAAGATTCTTGGCAGAGGAATCACAAGACCCGTGGTCATCACCCGTTGTAAAATACTTTTATTCGTTGCCAGACTTACCCCTGCATTCCCTCTATTCGCTTTTCTGCTAATCACCCAATATTCCTCCGACCAAAAATCTTGCTCTTTCTGACATGTTACTTCACTAATTCCTTCTATATCTAACTCTAATATTTTAATTTTTAAATCCTCTAATTTACTATCACGGTTTAAACTTATGAAAATTCCACGCTCCGATTCGTAGAACGTCACTTTTGTTTTTTTAATTACATCCTTCCGAGAAGTCCCCGCCCGGAGTTCCTAATGGAGGACTATTTTACCCGAGGGGCTGCATCATATTGTTATGCTTTTAGCGTTGCAAGTCCGGGTAAATTTGATTAGAAATAAAATAATTGTGATTGCAAATAATTTACTTCTTAAAGGCTCTTCGGATAACCTGAAGCAGCACAGTTTTTGTTTCTATGAGAACCTCTTCAGAAAATATCTGCAGCTCTTTATACAGTACTGTTTATGAAAATTGCAACAATAAGAAGACATACGATTATAATGAAATTTTTTTCCGTATATTAGAGAGATGATAGTATACAAATGATTAGAATTACAGAAGTGTTGAGGTGCCACGCGCTGTCGTCTAATCCTCTAAACGCCGTGACATGAATTCAAAGGGTGTCTGATACACTGATATGGAACACACTGTCGTGTGGTTTGTATACGCGTCTACAAACCATCGACAGTGGCTGCAGGATGACCATATCCCAGACATGTTTGACGGGCTAGTGAAGCAGTGATGCGCGTCGTTGTTTGCAGAAAGCTTGCACATGTGATCGGGCAACATCCTGATGAAATATGCATTGTGAAGCAGCACCTCCCTGATATAGCAGATGCTGCTCAGATTACCCTCAATACATGCGAGGCGAGATCGCCCAAAATGATCACACTTGGCGTGTGTACGCTTTGCTGCTCAACAGTGCAGGTTCCCAGATTGCATTCACTACGGTAGCGTGCATGCGACTATCACTGTAGCATAACTCAGCACGCCTTTCATATGAGGCGTTGGTGCTTTCTGTTCAATGGAATCCGACGCAGTGATGTGCGTGCCGCCAGTCAAAGCCCAACACAGTGGACGACACCGTTCTGTTGAGGACAAGATGGCGATCATGTTAGGCTGTTTTATTCACATTGTGTGGTCCGCTCATCGCTCGTCGCTCTTCTATCCACTGGTTACACACACGCATCACTTTCGTAGCCACGTATTTGGCTCCTCTGGGGGAAAGAGGCTACCCTTGGCTGGAAGTGCCAGCTCCGGTAGAGTTAAGGATGAACCCAGCCAATTGTGGGGGGGGGGGGTACTCGCCCTTATCAGGGTGGAGGGGTCACCCTTATAGGGGAAAGAGGATACCCTTTACTGTCTTAAAGAGCGGCACGAGGTTGACCTGAGCCTTTAGCGAAAAACACAGGTAGCCAGGGGTGATCTTTAGCCCAGCTGTCGCTCTACTGAGCTGCAGCCCTGCTCACAATTGGGTTGGATTCTGTCGGGCAGTGGTATGCGCTCAAAAGCCCACGGAGGTGGTGCTAGCAAGTCGGTGCCCCCGTATGTGTAACCTAAGCGTAGGGGGCGGACCAAGCCCGGCAATTGAAGCCTCCAGCCCTTGGGTAAGGCAGCGGCCCCGCGGGAACTTTCACCGTTGCGGGTGGAGTGTATTTGCGACAGGTCAAAATCGCGCCTTGCGAGCTGGCGCGGCTATTTCGGCTAAACCGGTCCTCAAGAGGAGCGGGAGCACTTTGGGCGAGGGGTCCTTCGGGGCTCAGTATGCCACAAATGCGCTTTCGCCCTGTAAAGCCTACCGGCACACATGGGTTCAGGTTGTGGTCCCATCCAGTATGTCCTGAAGTCTAACTAAATACTAACTGTCGTAGCAACGAGCCCCGTTCGTGCAACAATGTCAAAGGGACGACGAACACGTTTCTTGGAGACTGACCATACTGACCTTTAGATTCGCTGAAACTATTTTTTTATCTCTGGCTGTCCGTTCCACTGAATCCGTGGGTTTTTAAACATTCATTCACTTATTATCCTGATAGTTTTATTGTTTTATTCATGTGTCCCACGAATTATTTTAGTCTATAACTCTGAATAACAGGTGAAGGTTTCAACGTTTGTTACTAAATATATTTCATCACGCTTCAAAAAGAAGATTATAGGTTGATACTCGTCCATTTTGCAGCTACATGCCAATGTTTCAGTGCCAGTAACTGATAACCATAGCAATGTCGAATCCTCAAAGAGAATCCTTACACTATTAACCAAATCGCCAACCCTATCATTAGATATAAAATTATTAATTTTTGTTTTTGCCTTTTGTTCCAGTGATCAACATATGTTTCGTAAAGAAGATGATTGAGCTGCGTCGCATCAAGTCCATTTGGAATACATGTTAATTTAAAGAGAAATATTAGAGTAAGGTCTAATTCCCTTTAATAAAAGTTTATTGTGTAGTAATTATATTTCCAAATACGTGCAGTTTTATATTTAATATTAAATTCATCAGGAACATAATATGATCGAAAATCGATATTAGTGTAATCATTGTTGGTATTATTATTAAATTCCTTAAACTATAATGACTATTTTCAAAGTTATTATTTCAGAGGTATTATAATCATAAATAGAATTACATATCTTATAATCAAGAAATTCTCATAAATTGTTATTATTAATACGCAAAAGAACAAAATTAATTTATAGATCTCTAAGCTCAGTATTTACTATTTCTCATTAAAATCTGATTTATAAATATGAATGCAATTAAAAAATGTACCATCTTTCCGCAGATTATAAAAATGAATTAAGTTTAACGCAAACCTCTTTAAACGTTAAATACTATAATTAATTGAAATTAATAATTATTATTAATAATACACTATCTTTATAAAATGGGAAACAAACTCTATTATTATTATTAATTATTTTGGAATAATTTCCCATTTCGTAAAGATAATGTGGTGTCTATCGGTTAATTAGATTGTATACTCTAATACAAACATTTTAGCAAGTATTTTCTTAATCCACATGTTATGAATTCATATTTGTAACAGTATAATATTTAACAGGATAATTAATTTTTCAGAGTATCTTGTATAAAACTCAGAATGTCTTTGTAGCTCTATGTAATTGGCTTGGAATTTTATTCAAATTTCTGTATTCAGATAAATATTGTAATGTTTAAATATTCCAATAAATGTTTTATTCATGCCATTAACTGGTTAGTTGTATAAGAATTTGTGCATCAGGAAGAACTATTTATTTTTGTTATTGACTCTTCCCAGGAACCAGCAAGGCTGATGAGAGTGCATTAATAGATAAAAAGCTAATTTCTTCATCCTTGCCATATACGTAGGGAGTTCTAAACGTTCTCGGCCTGACTCTTAGATGGTGTGAGGGTCGCGAATATTCTGTATTAATTTTTTGTTTCATTCATTACATTTTTTGAAACGCATAAATTCATTTGTTTTCTTCCTGTGTTGTAAAGTACGAAGGGTATCAGTTGTGTACAAAATGGAGAAAACTGAATTATGAGCAGTGATAAAGTACTTCGTTTTGAAAGGTTTAACCCCAACGGACATCAAAAATGAGTTAGATTCTGCATTGGAAGATTCATCTCATTCGTTTTCAACTGTAAAAAAGTGGTCAACGGAATTTAAACGTGGCCGTTCATCCATTGAAGATGATGAGAGCTCAGGACTACAACCACCAACCACCAACGAAATGGTGGCAAAACTTCACAATGCCATACTCATTGAACGCCGATTGAAGGTACGTGAGCTAGTTTTTGGTATGTCAAAACCTTTTGACCTGGTTTTACATTTGTTCTTCTCAATAATTTAAATTCACATGGATGGCTAGAATAACTTTCAACAGCCCATGCTTAGCTAAGTGCTTTGTTTTATTGAATGGGTTGCAGCATGACTTTATTATAACTTGAAATACGAGCACGCTGGAGGAGTATAAGGAAAAACAAAATATTTTTTTAAAAAACGTACATTTTTTCATTTGTTTAACCAGAACTGCCTTTATACATGACACAAATCATGTAACACGGCAGATTTCAAACTCAACATTTCTCTGAGTATATTCTGCAATACAAACTTGAGGAAGCGTCAGTTCCTGATAAAGTAATACTATGTAATGTAATTACTGTTTCCTTGTTTCTTAAAAGAAAATATATTTACTAGAAATAAAATAGCGTCACCTGAAGACGATGGCGGTGTCAGCCATGGAAATGTTGTGGACTACAAACTGCATCTCTCGACTGGAATCCCGAGAACTCTTCATCCAAAATAACGCCCATTTGACAGACAAACCAAGTTGTAAATAAATAAATAATCTCACAGTTCAGTTATATTAAATAATACGGTCAATTTGTCAAAAAAAACAATAACGACGTTTCGTCTATATTTGTGGACTTCATAATGTAACTAAATAAAAATTACAAAAACAATTACAATTTTGTTTACAGAATATTACGTTGAATTACGAAACGGATAGTTTTCAAAAATATTTAATGAAACAGACATTTTAAATGGCAAAAAATGTATGTAATTTTGTTGTTGATGGTTATTAATCCTAAGAATGGTCTGATGCAACCCTTCGCGGTAATCTAAACTGAGCAAGCCTAAATAGCTACCACATCTTACATTCTCCCGAATCCACTAAGTGCATTCCATCCTTGGCCAACCTCTTCTGTACTTACCCCACACACTTCCCCATAATACTAATTTTGCAAGACTCTCATGTGTCAAAACGGTTCCTATTAATCAATTCATTCCTTGGTCAAAGTCCTCAAATTGTTTTCTCTTCTATTTTGCTTAGAACGTCCTTATTTTCAGATTCTCCTATAGCATCACACTTCGAAAGCATATATTTTTTTCCTGTCTGCAATTCCTATCGTCCACGTTTCGGACTCATATAACGCCACACTCCATACGAACAATTAAAAAAATTATTTCCTAAAAATAATAATACTCGTAAGAATGTACAACTTTTTTGTGACAGCCTTCCTTACCTATGCTATCCTACTCTTTATGTCTACTATACTTCATTCCTAGTTATTATTATTCACAGAATTCCTTAACTTCCTTCAAAATATCCCTGTCAATCGAACATGCTTTGTTATTCCACTATTTCCCATATTACACTCCATTACCGTGGTTTTCCCTCTATTAATCCTCACGTTGTCCTCATGTTTTCCAAGTCCTCTTCTTACTCCCCCTAATACCACAATTTCCATCTGCAAAGCTTAGAATTTTTATTTCTTCTCCTTGAATTTCGATTCCCTTTCCATATTAATTTTTAATTCCTTCATCGCATGTTCTATATATAAGTTAAAGAGTTTGGGCGACAGACTGCATCCTAATTTCTGCTTACTTTTCTTGCCTTTCAATTCTAATTACTGCTGACTGTTTTCTGTAGAGGATATGAATAACTCTTATTTCTTGATATTTTATTCCTGTCACCTTCAAAATCCTCAATAGTATGCTCCAGTTAACATTATGAAAAGCACTTTCTCAATCTATAAGTGCCAAGAACGTATGCCTGTTTTTCCTTATCATGTCTTCTAAAATTAGGCGCAGTGTATATTGCTTTGTCCCTACATTCTTCGTAAAACCAAACTGATCATTTCCTAACTCGCATTCTATTTGACGTTCCATCCTCCTATATACTATTTTCGTTAATATTTCGCACGAATTACCTGATGCTGTTTGCATCTATCAACCCCAGTCTTCTTCGGTATGGGGATAATTATGTTCTTCCTAAAATCTTCTGTTATTTTTCCTGTTTCGTAGATATACAAACTATCCTAAACAGCCATGATGTGGCTTCTTTGTCCGATGATCTCTTTAACATTGCTGAAATATTATGTATTCCTGGTGCTTTATCTTTATTCAGATCTGTTAGCGCTCTGTAAAACTCCAATCTTAATATTTTGTCTCCCCTCCCCCAACTTTTCAACATCCACCCCCTTTTCTTCTTCTTCTTTTTACTGACTGATCTGGATTTCCACCATGATACAGCTCTTATAGATATTTTTCACATATTCCGCCTTTTCTTCTTTATTTATAATTGGCTTACAATCTGCTTTCCTGAAGTTATTGTTTTTCTCCCAATGTTTCTTTTATTTTCGTATAAGCTTCGCCTATTTTCCCTTTCATCATGAAATCTTCAACCGCTTTTCATTTGGAGCCAAGCTTTTTCTGATTTGCACTATCTCATTCTTCAGGCGCCTGTACTACCCTTTACCATTTTCATATCTTACTTTTTATATTTACGGCTTACATAAATCCTTTTTATTATTTCTTGTGTGTGGGCTAAGTTACTTGCCGGCTGCTCTGGTCCGTTCTCCCCTAATTTATTTTTGGAAGAATGGATATATTTCCGTTGTGGATTGCTTTTGCGACGTTTGCAGCCGAACTAAAGTTTTACGATGAGTAAGAAATGTAGGCTTTAAATTTCAGTGGTAAACGAAACAATACAAAAATTAAATTATGGTATCGAGTGTGTATAGTATATTTTACGTAAAGTCACTCTCCACATTACGTGCAAAAATTAAATTAACGTCAATTGGGATGGAAAAAATTTATCAGGTCTTAATGTGAGAAGTTCTACAGAAGAGCGCCAGCCGATTCTTATTTCATTCGAAGAGAAGGAACAACTTGCTGCAGTTCCAAAACTGGACAGCAGCTCAGGCTAATATCAAACTAAAGCCGTTTCAAACGCACTTTATGATGGGAACCTCAATTATGACGTGCAAATAATGTCCCGTGATACGATAGCATCAAATACTGCAGGTCTCTTGAGCTTCTGTGCTTTTACTACAGAAACTTGAAAAAAAATGTTACTCTTTGTTCTTCGGCATCATGTTTATGAACTATTTCTTAAAAGTGTATTTGAATAAGAGAACCACCACGTCATTACTAGTCCCGATATTCTGCTACTCAAAACAGTAGAAAAATAACTTTAAAAAAGTCAAATCTAATGTTATCGTAACATGCGCTGATTTTGTCAAACAGCATGTTTGTGACGCTACAATTAACGGATTGGTGACGATTTAAAAGCATGAACTTCATGTTTATCGGGAACTGATCTAATTATGTTGCAAAGGGCTGTGACACATCAAAGAAGACTTCAGTGAGCGATGCCTCCATTCTGCCATACCGTTGGATTCCAGGTGGTAAGTAGTAATTAGTCCTTTGGCGAACGCATCCCGCTAGATCATTAAGGGCACGAAATAGGACGGACTCAAACTGAGAACCCCGGTTTGTGGTGACAATGGAAGTTGCTCCGTATCTAGATATCCAACAGCTATAAATTGAATCATTTACGTACTCTACCGTGTGAATCGATCAATAGTCAACAGGATGTAAGAAAATCCACGCACAGGCGGTAACGGGCCGACGATATCGACGTGGATATGGTCAAATCTTGAACAGGGCAGCTGCCTTGGTGTGAGGTTGCACTTCTGAACGTTGACACTGTAAACAAGTACGTGTCCAATGTGCGATATCTTTTGACATATCAGACCTCACTTACTTGAGTTGCATCAGACGGCGAGTTGCACGACCGCTCGGGTATGATAGGCCGTGATTGATTTAGGTCAAATACTCTACGCCTAAGTGCAGAAGGAATGAAAGGTCGTATATCTGACGTAGACGTATCCCATCAGACAACGTCAGTCACAGAGCCGTAGAAGTTGGAGTGAAGTTGAATCTCGCCGTAACCGCTGCAGTTCATCATTTTGTTGAGATGCAGCCAGCTCACCCGTATAGAGAACAGCGGAGCCATTTAAAAATCCAACGCGAGAAAGTGCGTCGGTAACCGTATTAGAGAATCCGTTAATATGGCGTATATCAGTATTAAATTGCCCAATGAAGTCTAGTTGGCGAGGGGAGGATTGATCCAATGGCTGTGCGAATGCAAAGGTCGAAGGCTTATGGTCAGTCTTAATAATCAATTGCCGACCCTCAACGACGAAACGGAAGTTTTTGACAGTCAGATAGATGGCCAAAAGCTCCTTGTCATAAGTACTATAGTTGAACTGAGCCGGGGACAGCTTCTTCGAAAAGAAACCTAAATGAACCCATTTTTCGCCTTGGCGTTACTCCATAACTGCGCCAACAGCTGTCTGCGAGGCGTCCGTACACAATGCGATTTGCGCATTACAGTCCGGAAAATGTAACAAAGAAGCAGAAGCAAGCAATTGCTTAGCATCGTCAAATGCACTTTTTAATCCGCGCGTCCAAACAACCGTTCGCTTGTCTTTCTTGGTAGCTGCTGGAAGACACTCATTAATGGGGTAACAAAAGGCAGCAGCGTGTCCTAAACTACCCTGGTAGATGTTCAACATACCAAGGAAACGCCTAAGTTCGGCAATTGTCTGAGGTGGTGAGAAATTAATGATGGCTCGAAGCCTGTCAGACGTTGGCTGGAGTCCGTCAGCGCTGACTTAA
>CM067377.1:5789409-6195374 GCA_034510155.1 Eucriotettix oculatus | reverse complement strand
TCTCAAAAACGTGACAGTATTTGCTCCCAAACCCCACTTAACGGGTCTAACGACATGACAAAGTCACTCAACCGCTGGAAAACCGTATGAAAGTGTTGGTCCTCTTCGGGTGATCGAGACAACAAGAATGTCGTCTATATACGAGTACATGAAATTGCTGAGTCAATATAGCGTTGGAATGTTTGGGCCGCGTTTCGAAGGCCAAAGGTCATAGCCGTGAATTCAAATAGCACAATCGGCAGTCTTGGGGATGTCCTCCGGTCCTATAGGGATCTGATGGTAGGCACAAGCCAAATCTAATGAAAGGTGCTCCGTATCGGAAAGCATCTGGGTGGTTTTCAAATGGCATAGTGACATCTACACCCTCGGAGATGACGAGGTCTGGGCGAAGACCAGGAACCCCACATTCCTAGTTTTCGCAGATGATATTAAAGCGTGGACTGGCAGCCTTTTTTATCTGCTCTACCACTGAATTGTGCCGTTTGTTGATGAGGGCACTATACCTCATGCATGAGGCAATGTTTCCTCATACACGCCACAACGACGGCATTTCTTATTATTTTTCTCCCAAGGTCTGCAGGCATTCAATGGTAGAAGATTTAGTGTGCACGATGGATAAAACGCCAGTCGGTGAACTTCGTCAAATAACCGGCAGATATGAAGTGAGACGATGATTTGGACATGCCAACACACTCCATAACTTTCCCTTTGGTTCGGAAGAGTTGTTAAACGAGAAAACCGAACATTTGCTAAGTGTTCGATTTCTACAAATATTCCTACGATGTTTTTGGAAAAGTTTCTGGGAATTATGGGTCATGGAGTACTCGTCCCCTTCAATCTGCCAGCTAACTCCGAGCCGTCTGGATGACCTGCGAGCCTCCGTCCCCGCATTGTTATGGGCGTTAGTGTTGTCTAAAGAAGCTTCACCTGTCGTATAGGAAGCTACTTGTTCATTGGTAGCTCCCTGTTGAATACGTTTGGAAACGGTTTCCAGGAGGGAGGAACGTGATAATTCTGCAATGATGGGGTCAGTTGACGTTAATAGTTTGAAGGCCACATCAATGCATATGACGTCGTAGTTTATACCACACGCTCCCGATCTCCTGAAATCGTAAATTCTGCTAGGGTATAATTTCAACCCCATCCATAATTAAAGGGAAGTATTGTAAGGGGTAGGTGAGGAGGGGTTTCACATAAAAAACATACCAGATTGGCCTCTAAATAGGTGTAATGTGAGGCGCTGAGATTAAATCTGACATTAAAAATGCAATTTAAGCCATATTTCATTCCCTAAGAGAGAATGAAAGGGGGTAAAACAAACTTTCATTTACTACATTTAACGTACGGAACTATTTCGATCAAATTTTGAAAACGCGCTCTTGGCAAACCGAACTAACACAATTTGGGTGCGGGGGATTTTGGAGCGGGGGATGGAGGGGTGGAAATTTATAAATATATATAAACTACCGTTATTTCTTTTTAGAATATATATATATATATTGGATAAACTAATTTCCTAGAGTTTTCGCTGTTTGTGTATACTTTCAAACTCATTCAGCGTCGAAGTGGAGTATTCATAGGTGTGTTGGTATGGCGGCGTCATATGAAAATAAAAATGAAACAATCAAGTTTGGATTCTACATCGGTGCTATGAGTTTGATTCTATCATATAGCATGAGATTTAAATTTCCGTTCACCCCCTAACAATGACGGTATAAACACATTTATGTATATACATCTGAGGGACAGAAAATTTTTTTAAAAAATATTGTTTCTATGTTCCTCGTGACCTAAAACCAAACACGACTATCACCCTTAGGGTGAAGGGGGTGAAGTTGGTAGAATATTTTTTTAATGCAAGTAGGCCTCATATTTGAACCGAAAAAAATCTTGGGGCCAATTATTTTTATAGTGTTCCCCGATAATATTTGTGTATAATTTCAACCCTTTCCATCATGTGATGGGTAGGAAAATAACAAGGAAATAAACAAGTTTTGTGTCGAAACCAGTGTAATGCCAGTCGCTGTGTTACATTGTGGCCATTAATATGTAAAAATTCATCCTTTACCAGGGAGATTGTAGGGGATAAAGAAAAATTTTGCGTCCTATATTTAACGGATAAAGTATTTCGATAAAGTACTGTTCTAATGTTCCTAGGGACGGAAAACCAAACAAAGTTGTGATGGCAGAACTACCACCCCTAGCAGCAGGAGTGGAGACGACGGAAATCCTTATATATATATATATATATATATATATATATATATATATATATATATATAACTGTAGCGACTGTAGCGGATCCGTCGTTCCTCCGTATTCGAGGATTTCTTAATTCCTTTAGGGCGCCAGGTATTTTTCATAAAAATACCAAAAATTGATTTTAATAGTTTTAATTTCAATCAGAGCGTGAAAAAAAGTATATCTGCAGGGCGTGGTCATTCTCTCGTCGTCCTGCCGACAAAACCTGCTTCTCCAATCACCCCATGACGACTCCCTACCCGTCACGCCAGACCACATTGTTGGCCCGTGTTGCGTCAGTTCCTCAACAATTGCAACTCGCAAGCTGGCCTGCATTGTTCAATGTTACTTTTCATGTTACAATATATATAATGCACAGAGTCTGAACACTGACTTAGAAAAAATTTACCAATGGTCAGTTAGAAATAAAATGCAAATAAATGTAACGAAGAGTAAGGCAGTCGTTTGTACAAAAAAGAGAAATGTCCCTCCCACTCTATATAAAATGGGGAACGAAATTGTAACGGAGTCAAATAATTGTAAATATCTTGGGATCACGATTAGTAAAGATTTAAATTGGGGTAATGAGGTGAGCGAGGTAAAGGGTGGAGGGCGCTGCTGCTGCTGCACTTTGTAAACAGGGTCTTGAGGAAAAGCACGAGAAAAACAAGATTTCTGCTGACAAAACGCTGGTCAGGCCAATTTTAGAACTTGGGGTAAAGTGCTGGGATTCATATCGAAATGAACACACTCTAGCGTTGGAAAAAATACAAAAACAGGCTGAAAAATTTTTGGGGGTCGATTTGCGAATAATCCTCACGAAACATTTTATTTTTATATGGGTGAACCACAGGGCCTGGAAAGAAATAACAAACTATCTTACGGCGCCCAATTAAATTTCAAAAAATGACCATACGTTCAATATTAAAGAAAAAGGGCAACGCACAGGCGTAGGAAAATTTTCATTTGTTAATAGATCTATACGCGATTGGAATTCCTTGCCTGCAGAAATACTGACGATTTTTCCGGCTAGCGTAAATCAGTTTAGGAATAGGCTAAGAAAGCTTAAGTGAGCAGCATTTTTAAAATTTCTTTTATAGAATCAGTGAAGTGATTTCTGTGTGACTCCTGACTTCTCTTTTCTTTTTCAGATCAAAACTTACACTTCAAAATTGTTTCCTAGTGTGATTTGTATTTTTTTTTTGTAATTTTATTTGTGTTTTCTTTGCCCAGTACCAGCTAAGTAGTAATAATAATAAATACTAATAATTTATAGATCCCAATTTAACAATACTATTATTATTAATCGAAATGTTAAAGTATAACTCTCCGGGAATAATTAATTAATTTAATAACTACATTTAAATTTCACACTTGTGAAAAGTACATAGTGTCTGACGTCCTTAAGTTGTCGCGGCCAATAAAATCGCCGACGGATTCTGTCATACGTCCTGACGACTCCTAGATGACCAGCGGTGGGTGCGTCGTGGAACTCCCACAGAATTTCTAGACGCAGTTGCTTGGGGATGACTACCAACCATCTTCTTCCCAATGAGTCGCAATTCTTCTTGTGTAGTACGTCATTAATTATTTCGTAGTCCCCTTTCACACCTTGGGAAGAGTTCAAAGCTTGTATAATCTCATTCAACTTCGGATCCTTTCTCTGTTCCACAGAAATATTTGTCAAAGAGTTAAGAGAATCCAGGATCTCACTCTTCGGTTCTTCGTCGTCGACAGGGTTTCGGGAGAGACAGTCTGCATCCTGATGTTTTCGTCCACTCTTGTACTTTATCCTGACTTCATATTCCTGAAGTAGTAGAGCGCATCTGGTGAGTCGTCCAGAAAGATCCTTGAGTCCGGTCAGCCAGCAGAGAGAATGGTGGTCTGGTACAACCGTGAACGGCTTGCCAAAGAGATACGGCCGGAATTTATTTATGGCCCAAACAATAGCAAGGCATTCTCTCTCTGTCGTCGAATAATTCTTCTCTGTCTTGCTAAGTGTTATCGAGGCGTACGCTATGACTTTCTCTTTTTTTCCGAATATCTGAACGAGTACAGCACCAAGTCCGTGGCCGCTGGCGTCAGTATGCAATTCAGTCGGTGCATTTTGGTCGAACAACCCCAGAACGGGGTCGGAAACAAGGGCTCGTCGCAGCGTGTCGAAAGACTCCTGTTGTTCTCTGCTCCAGATAAATTTGGCGTCTCCTTGCAACAGTTTGTGTAGTGGCCGTGCCTTTCCACTAAAGTCTCGGACAAAACGCCTATAATAAGAGCAGAGCCCAAGAAAACTCTTGACGTCGTGTAGATTTCTTGGCCGGGGAAAGTTTGTTATCGACCTGACTTTCTCCGGGTCTGGTCGTACGCCTTCTCGTGAGACTAGATGGCCAAGGATCTTTATTTCCTTTGCACCGAATAGGCACTTCTTTGGATTCAGTCTCAGCCCTGCTGTACTCAGACACTCGAGAACAGTTCGCAGTCTATGCAGATGTTCGCTGAACGTTTCCGAGAAAACTATTATGTCGTCCAAATAGCAGAGGCACATAGTCCATTTCAAGTGGCGCAGCAAGTTGTCCATCATTCGTTCGAATGTTGCTGGTGCATTACACAACCCAAACGGCATAACTTTGAATTCGTAGAGTCCGTCTGGTGTAATGAAAGCGGTTTTCTCTCGATCGGCTTCGTCCACTTCTATCTGCCAGTACCCTAAGAGCAAGTCCATGATGGAGAAAAACTTTGCCCCGTTTAGACAATCCAGAGTATCGTCAATTCTGGGTAGTGGATAAACGTCCTTCTTTGTGATCTTGTTAAGTCTCCTATAATCGACGCAGAATCGCCAGGTTCCATCATTCTTTGTGACTAGTACGATGGGTGATGACCACGGGCTCTGTGATGGTTGGACGATTCCTCGGCCAAGCATCTTATCCACTTCTTCTTTAATAATGCGTCGTTCTGCTGGTGACACTCTGTACGCCCTCTGACTGATAGGTGAGTAGCATCCTGTGTTGATTTTATGTTTCACCTTCACAGTGGTTGATTACTGCGTCGAAGCACGCAGAATATTTCTGAAGCAATTCAAGAAATTTCGTCTGCTGATCGATGGTTAACTGCGGCGCCAGTAACTTATGAAACTCGAATTCGTTGTTTTTCGTCACTGTAGGAAGTCTGCGGCTGGGTGGATTTTCTTCCATGACAGTCAGATGTTGTTGTGTTATTAGCTCAGCCCTTGCTAAGCACATATGTCTCGGAAGAAACTGAGGTTCGTTCTGCCCATTAACTACCCATAAATCTCCAGTGCCATTCTTGAACGATATGACCGACGCAGGAATAATGACTTGTGATAATTTCTTCTTCGCTTCAATTATAAGATCTACGTGGCAATTTAACTTAGGGCACGTGACTGTAACCTTGGTAGCGCTCGACGCAGGAATGGTCGAGAACAAATAACCGCCACGAATCCTTATTTCCTATTTCTTCGGAAGCTTTTAATTCGTCTAACAGAATTTCAGAACGTCCACAGTCAATTACGGCTTGCGAGCTCTTCAAAAAGTACCATCCGAGGATAACGTCGTGGCTACATTGCGGCAGGACGATAAATTCGAACGGCTGAATTCTGTTATTAATTTTCAGCCTGATGGTGCATATTCCGGCTGGTTGCACATATTTGCCATCCGCGACCCTTAAAATAGTATTCCTGTTATCAGCGATCTTGGTCTTCTTCAACTGTCGTCGAAACGTCTCGGAGATAACAGAAAAAGATGCGCCGGAATCTATTAGGGCTCGTACCGACTTGTGGTCCAACATTACGTCTATATAATTTCCAGACATCTTGGCGACGGTCGTCGACGGAGGATTTTCTTCTTCCGCGGCCTCACCTCCAGGGAAGGTCGCGTCATCTAGTTTTCCAGGTTACGTCGGCTAGGGGAGCGACCGAATGGCGACGGAGATCTGGAGCGACGTGACGGAGTGCGTCCTCTCCTTGCGGCGGGATGCAGTGACGACGACCTGTATCTTCCTCGAAATAACTCCGTCTGTTCAGGTTCGTCACATTGGCGTCCATGGTCATATGCATCCTGTTCTCGCCTAATTCTTGCTACGTCGAATATACGTCTCCTGTCCTTGCAGTATCTAACTACATGTCCAGGACGGCCACAATGGAAACACACAGGTCTATTATCCCGTGTCCTCCAGACGTCTGTCTTCCTTGGGGCGTAGGTTGGCTCCTCCTCCCGTGCAACTACTTTCGCATATGTCGGCTTCCGCTTCGGAACGACCTTTCGCCAAGAGGACGTCGGGGTGGAGATTGGCGCCAAAATGCTTTCCACTTCCTCCCGGATGACCTCTTGGATGGCCTCTGGTTCTGCCACGTTGTCTCTAAGGGATAGAGCCCGCTGAATCTCTTCCCTTACTATCTGTCGAACGAGAGACGACAAATCATTCGCCTCTCCTACTGAGGCAATCGGCACAACGTGGGGAAGCCTCTCGAACCTTCGTCGAATTCGTTTTTGGTTCATCTCTTCGATGAACTGGCAGTGCTTTACAAACTCGTCCGTCGATTTTACGTCCTTTAGTAGGAGGGCCTGATATAAGTCCTCCGCGACACCTTTCATTAGATGTGCCAGTTTTTCATCTTCCCCCATGTTTGGGTTTACCGTTCGGCACAATGCGAGAACGTTTTGGATGTACGACTGGGCGTTCTCGCCACTTTTCTGAGCCCTGTATTTTAACTCTTCTGTGGCCTGCCGAACATGACGCTCAGAATCGCCGAATGCATTCTGTATCTCGGACTTGAAAGTTTCCCAGCTGGTCAACTTTTCTTCAACATTTTCGAACCACTGTCTTGCGGTTCCGTCCAAATAAAAGTATGCATTGGCTAGGCAAACCGTGTCGTCCCACTTATTGAATTTGGCGACCCTTTGGTAGCCCTTGAGCCATCTGCCTGGGTCTTGTCCGGCGTCTCCTGTGAAGATGGCAGGGTTCCTTATCTGCTGCTGAACAGCAGCATAGGCCGGTGAGCTCCTTTCCTGTCGATCCATCACAGTGCTTGTTGGTTTTGTGTATGGTACGTACTCCGGATTCAAGCCTTGGAGTCTCCTGCTTTGTCGAGGTCTAATGGGAGCCACTGTGTGTTAAGTTTAGATGTACCCGGCGCCTCCACCAAAAATGTCACGTTTCTTAGGGATCGTGAGATTCAATAACACACACACGTAGAGGTTATAGGCGTTTAATCAACGGCGAAGTGCTGTACAAAACTCGTACTGCTTAAGGCTGACTCCGATTTGGAATCCAGTCCTATTTATACATACATGGAATATTCTAGAAGCAGAACATTCTAAAAACAGAAAATACTAGAAACTAAAGGCAAACAATGTAAATAAATTAAACAAATAAAAGCGGTTGCGTCTGCTGGGACTCGAACCCGCGTCTACGGGTCTGCAGTCCGGCTCGCTACCGCTCTGCCATCACTGCAGATCTTGAGATGTGGCAATATTGTAATATATTATAATTTTATTTGAAGTATTATTTAAATAAGTACTTATTTTTTATCATTCAATAAAAATATTATAACCAGTAAATACCCTTACGTGAATATTAAATTATTTATATTCAATATTTTTGTGTTGAATAATAAAATATGGCTTAATGTATTTAGTGTTATATCTGATGTTGTTGTGGTATTGTCCTTAATGTAACCCACATTTTTACGTAACTATAAACACCCCACAACCTCCATAATCTACTTAGCCTAACCCATCCTTGGTCTCCCTCTTCTATTCTTACCCCGCGCACGTCCCTCTAATGCTAAACTTAAATTAATCTCGTGTCTTAAAACTTGGATTATTAATCAATTCCTTCTTTTGATCAACATCCTTCATATTGTTCGCTCTACCCCTATTCTGCTTAGAACTTTCTCGTTAGTGGTTCTATCCACCCATCTGATTTTCAGCCTTCCCCTATAGCACCATATTTCAAATGCTTCTATTCATTTCCCCCAACTTCTATCATCCACGTTTCGCACCCATATAACGCTACATTTCATACCAAAAATTTAAGTAATGATTTCCTAATATTCACACTTACATTACCTGTAAGTAAATTCCACTTTTTCATGAAAGTCTTCCTTGCCTATGCTATCCTACTCTTTATGTCTACTATACTTCTTACAACCCTAGTTATTACGCTTCGCAGGTAGCAGAATTCCTTAATCTAATACGCTTTGTTATTCCACTGTTTCCCATACTACACTCCATTACCTTGGTTTTCCCTCTATTAATCCTCATATTGAACTCTTTCTCCAGGACTACGTTCCTGGCATTTATTATGGTTTCCAAGTCTTCTTCTGATTCCCACTAATACTACAATATCGTTGGTAAAGCGAAGTTTTTTATTTCTTGTCCTTGCAGTATGATTCATTTTCTATATTCCGTTTTAACTTTCTTCAACGCCTATTCTACATATAACTTAAACAGACTGCATCCTTGACTAACTCTTTCTTGATTTTGACTTCTAATTACTGCTGACTGCCTTTTGTAGAGGTTATAGATAAGCCTTCTGTCTCGATATTTTATTTCGATCCTCTTCAAAAGCCTATTTCACATTATCAAAGGCTTTTTCTAAATGCCATGCACGTACCCTTTTTTCCCCATCCTGTTGTTCTAAAATTAGACGCAAAATTAATATTACTTCTCCTGTCCCTACATTATTCCTACAACCAAACTGATCCTAAACAGTATGGGCGAGACTGTATCCTTGTCTTACTCCTTTCTTGATTACGGTTTTAATTTCTTGACCTTCTGTACAGGTCATGGATAACTCTTCTTTCTCCATATTTAATTCCTATCCTCTTCAAAATCCTTAATAGTGTGTTCCAGCTCAATTTATAAATCTAAAAATGAACGTAGTGCCGGTTTTTCTTCTCCTGTTACAAACGCAAAATCAATATTTTTTCTCTTGTCCCTATATTCTTCCTAAAACCAAACTGATATCCTAATTCACATTCTTTTTGAATCCATTCTCATACATACTATTTTCGTTAATATTTTCCATGCATGTGATACTAAACTAATTGTCCTGGCATCTACGAGCCCCAGTTTTCTTCGGAATGGGTATAATTGTTTTCACTATAATCTTCTGGGATCATTTCTGTTTCGTATATTTCGCAAAATATCCAAAACAGCAATGATATTGCTTCGTCACCCGATGATCTTATCAACTCCGCTGGACTGTTATCAATGCCTGGCGCTTTACAATTGCTCAGTCTGTCAGCGCCCCTGTCAAACTCTGACCTCAAAATTTTATCCCCCAACTCTTCGTCATCCCCCTCCTCTTCTTCTTCTATTACTGACGTATCTAGATTTCCACCGTGATACAGCTCTTCTAGACATTCCTTCCATCTTTCTGCTTTTTCTTCTTTACCCAGAATTTGCTTCCCATCCGCTCTCCTGATATTCTTGCTAATATTTTTCCTTTGTACGAATGTTTCTCTGATTATCCTATAATCTGCGTCTATTTTCCCTTTCACTATGAAATCTTCAACGGCTTTGCATTTCTTTTGTAGCCAAGCCTCTTGGGCTACTTTGCACTTCTTATCTTATTCTTCAAACGTCTATACTTGTCTTTACCATTATCATGTCTCGTGTTTTTATATTTACGCCTTTCAGCAATTATTTTTATTATTTCTTGTGTTATCCGTGGTTTCCTATTCTTCCTATTTTTTCGTCGGCTATTCTAGCCATTCTTTCCTTCAAGAGTGACCATTTCTTTTCTATATCATTTCTTTCTCCGTTCTCTATCAATCTACTCTTGATATCTTCTTTGGCACTCTGAAGCACCTGCTGTTTTTTCAGTTTTTTATTTATCTTTTTGTTTAAATTTCTTTCTTGAGTTTCTTCTTTTTCAGCCTGCATTTCATAATCAGCAGATTATGATTCATCTATAGAATTCAATAAATTGATAAAACTATACAAAAAGTATTATAACTTCACAAATTTCGCGTGTATAGGCATATCAATTAATGTGGTTTCCTTTATTGCTGCCAAATTTAAATGTGTGTACTAAAGGTAAAAACGTTCTCTGGCCTAAAATATTGTAACACAACGAATAAATGTTAGTTTCTACTTTTAAAAACAACTCTTAATTTTTTAAAACTGATACTATTGTATTGTTATTATTTAATTCTGTTTTATAGTCGCACAACATCGAGGTCATTACCAACTTGTTAATTTGGTAACTTTCTTCCTTTTCATTATCGGGTATACGCAGTCAGGGAACACACAAACACACAGGCCCAGTAATCGAACACGCAACCTCTGTGGTAAGTTGCTGTGACGCTAACTACTAGAGCAGGGTTGCTCAGACTTGAACTGCTGGCGATCTACCGCAATATTGTTAGACTCCGATCGATCGACTCTGCAAGTATATGTGATGCAGTATTGTCGTCTAGGTAGGAAGGGTATATAGTGGCGCAGGTATAAGTATATTATTCATACGGACGTTGCAGAATTAAATGGCCATGAATCCACGTAAAATTAGCAGGAACGACAGAAATTAGTTTTCCGCAATAGGCATTTTTAGACAATGTAAGCTCTAACTAAAAGGTCAATAAAAAACTCGTACTTATTCAAAATTTCGAATTTATTGGTTCTTACAAAACAAGCGAGCTCTAGTTTCTAAACTTAACTAAAGAATGACTTTGGATGATGAAGCGTGGCGCTGCATGTCTTCAGCATACTTTTCATAAGATGGTGCGTAATTACTGATCGCAAGCATGAAGTTTGTCGATTGCGATATTTTGACTTAATTATTTTCATTTCAGAAAGTCTCGCACAAGTTGACCCAAACATTGTCGTCAACTGAAGGACGATTTGTCTTAGATATTTATCTTCAGAAAAAAAAAGACCAGAATTTTTTATCAGATTTGAGTTGTATATTTAATATACTCTGTGCTACCTCATTTCAACAGAAGGTGAGTCCACGTTAAGCCGACGTGCTATTTTCGTAGCACATTCCTCGTTGTTTTTCCACGAAAAAGGATAACTCGTAAAAGATGCAGTATTTGCCAATTTACTGAAATCATAAAAACATCTTTCAAATTCGCCCAAAATATTTAATAATTCTCCTCACAAATATCAAAATTCAACTGAGGAATCCTTGCTTTCAAATACGAAAAATGTTTCAGATCGTTTCTTTACAGTTGATCTATCATGTTGCAATTTACTTTTGAATGCGTTTATTGCGATAATCATCTCAATAATATATTTTCCTTTACCTTGAAGCTCCAAATTAATGGTGTTTAAATGCGTTGTGATGTCTGTCAAAAATGCTAAATCAGTCAGCCATTTTCCGTTTTTCAGCATCCGAGTGTCGTCACCTCTGTCGTCCAGAAAAACTATGATTTCGGGCAATAATTCTAGGAATTTGCCGTGACTCAACCACCTGACGTCCGTGTGAAGAACTAAATGGGTGTGTTCAGCAGATTCACTATCTTCCATCTGCAATTTGAAGAGCCTTCGTTGCAAGTTACGGGCACGGATGGAATCACAATTTTTATTGCAATGAACAATCTCCTTCGTGTTTAGAAATTTTGAACACAAAACTCAATGGAATGAGAAAAATGGAGGGAAATCGTCATTAGCTGGACACAATGCCACAAAACCATTTTCGTTTCCAGTCATTGCTGGTGCTCCATCGTTTGTAATGCACACTAGTTTATATTTTGGTAGCTTGCAGTTTGTTACAAAATTGAAGAAAACGTCATATATATCTTCGGCACGGGCCTTTCCTTTCAGAGGAATCATTTTCAAAAACTCTTCCTTAGCCGACATGTCATTAAATGCCATTCGAATGAAAATACACAGCTGGGAAGTGTGTCATGTCGGTGAGATTCGTCGAACTGTAAAGAAAAGTATGTACATTCCATGATAGAATTTTAGTTTATCTGCCATGTCCTTGCTCGTGACTTCAACACGCCTTGTTACAGTCGAACGAGATTACTCAAGATCTCTAATAGCAGATATAATCTCTGGTTTATTTTTATAATCTCCAAATCCGCTTCTATAAATGCTTACTTCACAACCAATCCATCTTCTAATGGTTTCTTGTGTTTCGCCAATATATGAGATATTTTAGATGACGCGATCGTTACAGATTTTGATTGCTTGACTGGTCTTGTGAACATGGTTTGTTCTTTATTCAAACCAATTATCAAATCACGTACTTTTCGATTTCTTAATTCACTCTGTGGTGGAAAATCCTTTTCATAGTTTTCATGAATGGTTTTATGATGCCTCTCTAAGTTCCCACGCTTAGGTATTGCAACTGACGAACGGCAAATAAGACAAATGCACTTATCCTTCGCCAAACAAAATAAAAATTCTTCCTCCCAATCATACGTTTCATTTCTCTTCGTCGCACTCCTTTTGTATTATTTATTTAACAAACTTCATATCGCCTTCAAGTCGGACTGTATCAGCGCGGACGAAGTCTCGAATTTTCTCAAGTACCCAACTAAACAATGGTAGGAATCAAAAATAGCGCGGCTTTTCTTTGACAAGTACCGCGCGCTTTTGATAAAGCCGCCTTTCGCCACTAGCAGGTGGTTATTAGGATAAAAGAAAGTGATGTGAGGATCAACTAAAACAAAGTCTATGTATAGATCTTATATCGGCAATTTTTTCTCGAGAAAGTGCGGACCCTGTGATAGTGTCTTAAGAAGATTTTCTCAGGGCCGATTAAATAAAGCCACACTTTTTTGCGGCCTACCGCTACACATGTTTAAACTTTCTTTTTTTATTCGATTTATTTTTTATTACTGTATACCTCGTATTATTCGCACAACTGTAATGTACTAATATATGTACAATAAAGTTACCAATATATTACCACAGGGGTGGCCTATTAATTGTTGTTGCCCAATATTTTTTAGAACATTCGCAGAAAAGAAAGAGTTATAATTTCGAAACATCTATTTTTTCAAAGAAGCTTTGGATGTGAGGGTGATCAAAAGACGAGCGGCGACCACGTGGCGTTACTTTGCGCGTAGTGGCACGGGTCCCCGGATGGCTGAGGCTGTGCAGCGCGTCGAACACCTGGCGTCGGCTGGGTGCTGGGACGAACGGCCGATGGCGTCCGGTCGAGACGTCGCAATAAAGCTGCGAGGCGTGGCCTGGGATGGATACCAGGCGGAGTTGGAGCGCTGTGCCGCTGCGAAGCAGCGTGCGCAACTCGTCGTCGCGCGTCTGCTGGTGGGCGAGGGTCTCGAGGTCCACCGGGTTCGGGGCCGTCGTAAGGGCGTCGACGCGGGTGAAGGCGTCCGCGACGATGTTCTCGGCTCCGCTGATGTGCCGGATGTCGGTGGTGAACTGGCCGATGTACGTGAGGTGGTTCCTCTGCACCGGTGGGAGCTTCTCGTTCTGCTGGAGGAACGCGAAGCAGATGGGCTTGTGGTCCGTGAAGACCACCGTGTGCTGCGCCTCGATCGCGTGGTGGAAGTGTCTGACCGCCAGGTAGATCGCCAGAAGCTCCCTGTAGTACGCCGGCCACTGGGGAGTCAGTTTCCTGGAGAAGAAATCCAGTGGCTGCCATGCTCCGTTGACCCGTTGCTGGAGGGTGGCGCCGACTCCTCCTTGCGAAGCGTCGGTGAATAGTCCGAGTTGAGCCGTAGGGTCGGGGTGGGCCAACAGGGTGGCGTCGGCGAGGGAGGCCTTTCAGCTCTCGAAGGCCGCGGAGGTTGCGGGCGTCCACGGCACCGGTTGGGCTCCGCGGAGGCCAGATAGTGCCTCCTGCAACACGGCCTGATTAGTCGCCGCGTGGGGAAGGAAACGCCTGTAGTAATTTACCATCCCCAAGAACCGGCGCAAGCCTCGGGCGGCCGCTGGAACTGCTGCAGGGCGGTGATGCGCTCCGGGACCGCCCTGACGCCTTCGTGGGAGACGCGGTAGCCGAGGAAAGTGATGGCTGACCGACCGAAGACGGACTTCTCAGTGTTGAGCACGATGCCGTTCTGCGCCAGACGTTGGAAGATCGTGCTGAGATGTTCTCGGTGTTCCTGTCTTAAGCTAATTTTATTTAACTGTGTTTAAAGTTTAATTTGGTTTAATTAGTTTAGTATTTGCTTGGTAAATATTTAAACTGTTTACTTTATGGTATTTAATACATTTGAGCTGGTGATACCAAACTAGACTTATATCTGCTCTACAATTTCAGATTGTAGACTTCAAAAATAATTTATTATTATTCAGTTCAATTGGATTAATACTTGCTTGATAAATATTCCGTTGTTGAAAAAGTTTATTTGTGGTATTAAACACATTTGGGTGGTGATACTAAACTAGACTTATATATTGTCTGCAATTGATACAAATTGTAGACTTAGTAACAATTTATGCTTATTTAGTTCAATTAATTGAATACTTGCTTGATAAATTTCCTTCGTTAATGAAGTTACTATGGTAATAAACACGCGCGTGTTGGTGATACTAAACTAGATTTATAAATTCTTTATAATTGATTTAAATTCTAAACTTATACAATAAGCTATTCTTGTATTTTGTGTTTGGTTCAATTGGTATTAATATTTGATTGGTAAATATTCCGCTGTTTATGTTACTTTGTGGTATTAAACACATCCGCGTCGGTGATACTAAACTAGACATATAACAATCTATTTATTATTGACTTAAATTATAGACTTATATAATAAGTTATTCTTATTGGTTATTCAATGGGTTTAATTTTCTGGTAAATATTCAATAAATCTGCTGTTTATGAAGTATATATAAACATATACGGGTTGGTAATATTAAACAAGACTAGGGAACTTTCTATAATTATTTCAACTTATTGACTGATATTTGTATATATTTGTATATGTAAATAAATATATATATATATATATAAATAATAAAATTTGGGAATTAATTACTAAATCCTAATATTCGGTGGTATCAAACTCATTCTGGTGGAACCAAAGTCGACCTTTATTCATATGTCTATAAATAAATTACTTTTATTCATAAATTGTTACTATTACTTAATATTATTGTTAATTTAATTTGTTAATGGAGCTCATAATTACTTATCTAGGATCTGCTTTATAGTTTCGTACAGTTGTAGTTGCAATTTATTTAGAGGTAGATTATTGCTTGGTATCATTAGCTGTCTATTTGTGAATACATTAGTTGGCCAAAATACTTTTACTAATAATAATAATAAAATTAATAATATACAATTGAACATGTATATATTGATTTAAAATACCATAATTAATAAAAATTAACCAATAATTTAAATTAATACAAAATTACAAAAATAGCGATAGTATATAAATTCAACATACCTTAATACTTATCTATCAAAATTTAAAGACAAATCCGATCATGACAGAAGATGAGTTAAAAGATATCAATGGAATAAGTGTTATGAATACTTGTGCCATGTATCAGTCTGAGATCAGACAAATAATACAGGAAGACTCCCGTATGGGGAAGGTCACTAAGGAGACCTTGCAAGAAGATAACAGGTTTGATGTTCCAAATTCAATTGCTGGTAACACGAAATGCATATTTGGAAGGCATCAATCACACTGTGTGCGAAATTAAAGATGACATAAAATCCTTAAAACTAGAAATAAAGAAACCCGAATCTACAAATATTAAGAATAGCTACGCAGAAATAACAAAATTACGAAGTGGAAATAAAATGTCATTATCTTTAAGAAAACATCCAGAGTTAACCCCTAAAGAGAAAGTAGTGTATATTAGTGCAAAGAATGGAGACACCACTGCTGCTGACATCAGAAAGGAGCTCACAAGTAAAATTGATCAAAAGAAGAACAAAATAAATATGATCTCCATAAAAGATACAAAACAACATTCATTGCGTATAGTGGTTGACTCGGATAAAGATGTAGAAAAATTAAAAGAACATCCCATTCTCCAAAAATATAAAGTGGAAGGACCAAAACGTAAAAACCCACTAATTATATTGTATGATGTTGATGCAACGTTAAATGAAGGAGAGTTACTGGATAGCCTAGTTGCTCAAAATTTAGAACAAGGTGATGAAAAAGAAATAAGATAAGGACAAAAACCGGTCCTAAAGATAAAAGTATGGTACATTGGATACTTGAGGTGAGCCCAAGGATAAGGAAAGCTCTCATGGAAAAACAGAGGCAATTCATTGAATTTAGAAATATCAACTTTAGGGATTACCTCAACATCCCAAGATGTTTTAATTGTCTTGACCTTGGTCATATAGCGAAATATTGTACACAAAAGCCTACTTGCAAAAATTGTGGGGATGATGGACATAAAGTAGAGGTATGTACCAAAGAAAAGAATATTTGCCACTCATGTAAAAAGAGGAACATCAACTGCGCAAATAAACCAGCAGAATGTCCCACATATAAACTTTTGTTGCAAAGACTTATTGCTATATGATTAATAACGCACAATAATATCTATAACGTTTTATTTAACTATCGCGCATCTTGTACAATCTTACACGTCTGGTTTATCTGAGACTACTAATAACTTAGACTTATTGTTGCGGTAAAGAACTGCCACACCGCGCGTCAGCCACTGAAGTTCTTTGCACTTCAATGCATGTCGCTACAGGTAGCCCCCCTCCAGCGATAGCGAGACTGGAGCAGTAGCGTCGGTTAAACCGCACTCTTCGACCAGAACGAGTTGTCGTGTTGGCTTGTTGAGGATGCCGTTGTTCGGGTTGCTGTTGTTCCTCTATCTGCTGCCGTTTCTGTTTCCGTTGGTGTTGCTGCTGTGGTGGTGAAGGATGTTGCTCATCGTCCGCTGTAATGTAGGCTGGCTTAAGTCGGTCGATGTTAATCATCTTGATGATTCCACGTACGAGAATTTTAAAGACTTTTCCTTCTCGGCTTATCACCTGGTATGGTCCCTCGTAGGGTGCCTGCAGGCTCTTTCTCACCGCGTCCGTTCTCAGAAATACGTGGCTGCAAGTGGCCAAGTCTTTGCTGACGAATGTCATCGGAATACCGTGGTGCCTGGTATTTGGTATCTGAATTTTCTGCATGGTCTCTTTAAGCCGTCCCACGAACGTAGCGGGATCTGCAGGATTTGAGCTCGGACACAATAGTTCGCCGGGTAGCCGAAGGGACGTTCCGTAGACCATCTCAGCTGCCGTCGCCTGTATGTCCTCCTTCCATGCTGACCTAATGCCGAGCAAAATTGTGGGCAACGTTTTCGACCATTGAGTTTTGTTGTGAGCCATGATGGCCGCTTTCAGTTGCCGATGAAGGCGCTCTACCTGTCCATTTGCTGCAGGATGGTATGGCGATGTGCGCTGGCGTGTGGTACCCAGAAATTTCATGAGCGCGGAGAAAAGTGAAGATTCAAATTGTGTCCCCTGGTCGGTTGTCACACGGAGTGGCACGCCAAATCGGGAAACCCATCCCGTGTAGAATGCTGTTGCGACCGTTTCCGCAGATATATCCACTAGCGGAATGACTTCTGGCCACTTGGAGAATCTATCAATGCAAGTCAGACAATACTTAAACCCCTCTGACGGAGGAAGAGGTCCTACGAGATCGATGTGGATATGCTGGAATCTAACGTCTGGAGGGGAAAATCTACCTATAGGGCTTTTGGTGTGTCGAGCGACTTTAACTTGCTGGCATTTCAGGCAGGCTTTAGTCCAGGCTGTTACGTCTTTGTTAACCGATGGCCAGACGAATCTCTCCCGCACTAATTTAACTGTTGCATTCACTCCGGGGTGCGACAAAGAATGCAAACTGTTAAAAACCTCACGACGGAATGATTCCGGCACTATTGGCCGAATGCGGCCTGTTGATGTGTCACAGTAAAGTGTGACACCTGGTTCGCCCACTGTCATCGGCTGAAGCCGCAGCCCAGTGTTGGTGTCAGCTGAAAGCATTCGTTTTATGTCCGAATCTTCTCGCTGTTCTTCCGCCATGCGTTCAAAATCGATAGCGGATGGTGTGGCCATTTCTGCGATTTGCACTCTGGACAATGCGTCTGCCACCATGTTGTTCACCCCTTTTAGATATCTAATATCAGTTGTGAATTGGCTGATATAATCCAGATGTCTGATCTGTCGCGGTGAACATTTGTCCTCCTTCTGACAAAAGGCAAATGTTAAGGGTTTGTGGTCAGTGAAGAGCACAAACGGGCGACCTTCCACCATGTGCCTAAAATGCTTAATTGCCAGGTAGGCGGCTAGGAGCTCCCTGTCGTATGCACTATACTTCTGCTGTGCTGGAGAGAGACACTTTGAGTAAAACGCTAGAGGTTGGTACCCTTTCAGGTGACGTTGATGGAGGGCGGCACCCACTGCTTTATCTGATGCATCCACCACTATCGCCAACGTAGCCTCTGGGTTCGGGTGATATAATAATGTCGCTTCAGACAACGCTTTCTTACATGTTTCAAAATCAACAACTGTCTCCTCAGTCCACACGATAGGGGTCTTGTCGTTCTTTTTTGCGCCTTTTAGGTACTTGTTAAGCGACGCCTGCACTTTTGCTGCGCCTTTTAAAAAACGCCTATAAAAATTTAGGATCGCTAAAAATCGGCGCAACTCCATTTTTGTCTCTGGCCTGGGGAAGTTGGTGATTGCTGATACTTTTTCGGGTAACGGAGTAATTCCATCGGATGTTATTACATGGCCTAAGAACTGCACGGCAGATTTCCCTAGCACGCACTTCGCTGCGTTTAAGCTAACGCCATATTCTTTTAGCCGTTTGAACACTTGCTCGAGGTGATGCACATGTTGAGTTTCAGTCTCGGACGCTACGAGAATATCATCGAAATATGGCACACAGTAATCCATTCCGCAAAGGACCTGGTGGATGAAGCGTTGGAACGTCGCGGAAGCATTTGACAGACCGAAAGGCATGAAGACATATTCGAAAAGGCCAAATGGCGTAGTCACTGCGGTCTTTGGGATGTCCTCTTCTCGGATTGGGATCTGATGATATGCCTTCGCAAGGTCGAGCGTGGAGAAAATTTTCTTTCCTGCCAACACTTGCATGCAGTCTTGCATATGGGGCACTGGGTACCGGTCTGGAACGGTGACACTATTTAGTCGTCTGTAGTCCCCACATGGTCGCCAGTCACCATTAGCCTTTTGTACCATATGGAGAGGGGACGCCCAGCAACTTTTAGACGGCCTACAGACGCCTGTCGCCACCAAATATTCGAATTCCGTTTTTGCGGCTTTTAACTTATCCGGTGGCAATCGCCGCGGACGTGCGAAAACCGGCGGACCCGTTGTCTGGATGCAGTGTGTGACGTCGTGTCGAACTTCTCGCGGGGCTGCAGCTGTTTCAGTTAAAGCGGGGAATTTGGCCAGTAAAGCGTGGTAACTGGAATCCCCACAAACTGTTTTAATGCAGCCCGCATCTTGATTCCCCAGCGTTCCACGTGAGCGAAGTTGCGTGATTGAGTCCACCAAACATCCTCTCCGAATGTCCACTAGAAGCCCAAAATGGCGTAAAAAATCCGCGCCAATGATAGGTTGCGCCACCGCCGCCACAATAAATGGCCAATGAAACACTCTGCGTAAACCTAACTCAAGTTTCACCAACTTTTGTCCGTAGGTAGGAATGGCGGTTCCATTTGCAGCGAACAGTTGTAGCTTGCCTGGCACTAAGTGTTTATTTTGTCGTGGAATCACTGATACGTCGGCTCCAGTGTCGATTAAATATCTGGTTGCCGTCGTACGATCCGCGAGATATAAACGTTGAATCATGGGCCTGCCGTCACTCGAAGACGCGAGTGACGGCTTGTCTAGTTTTCCGCCTCAAATGTACAGGGTTTGGTGCATTTCGTAGCCCGCTTTCCAAAACGCTGGTGATACCAACAGTGGTTTCCGTTCGATCTCTGCCGACTGGATGAACGTTGTATCTTAGCCTCGGCGTTTCTCTCCCGGGAGCTTGGTCTCGAACGTGTCTCGAGACGTGTAAGACGAGCGGATATATCCATCAGCATGTCACGTAAGGAAGAATCCTGAGTAGCTACTTCCTGTATTGTACCGGTAGTCACTGCCATAATGCCATCCGCCATCTCCGCCAGTTTGTCCAAAGCATCATTTGATATCGCCAGGATCTGCTGCACATTTGCGGGCAACCGCTGGATGAATAGAGATTTCAGCAGCTTCTCGCTTATGAATGAGCCAGCTTTGCTCCTCATTTCTAAAAGAAGACGTGATGGCTTCTTGTCGCCCAGCTGCATGCCGGAAATCAGCTCTCGCAGACGCTCTTCTTCTGTGTCGGCATATTGCGAGCGTAAACGGTTCCGAATAGCCGTGTACGGGTTATCCACCGGTGGGTTTAAGATTATATCACCCACGACAGCCAGCTCTTCAGGTTGAAGCGCCGACACCACATGGTGGAATTTAGTGATTTCCGCCGTAACTCCAGCGAGGGCGAACTGGCTTTCCATTTGCCGGAACCAAATCTCTGGATTCGCACGCCAGAATATTGGTGCCTTTATGGCTACACGTGCCACACCGGCGGCGTCCGAAACAGCGACGTTTTCTGCCATAATATTAAAAAAACGTTATATGATGTCGCACAACAGTTTCTATATACACGATCACGTCGGGGGTCACCACTTATTATTGCTATGGGATTAATAACGCACAATAATATCTATAACGTTTTATTTAACTATCGCGCATCTTGTACAATCTTACACGTCTGGTTTATCTGAGACTACTAATAACTTAGACTTATTGTTGCGGTAAAGAACTGCCACACCGCGCGTCAGCCACTGAAGTTCTTTGCACTTCAATGCATGTCGCTACAGACTGATTCAAAATACAAACTATGGAGACTAGGCCCTACAAAACCCGACAAAGTCAAATTAAAGTAGGTCAGATAAATGTAGGAAGAAGCAAAACAGCTATGGCAGAATTGAGACATATTATAAATAGTAAAAAACTAGACATTATCTGCATCCAAGAACCATATATGCAATATGGAAAGTTAGGGAGTATGCCTGTTACTGTCAAACAAATCTTCAGTGAACCACACTCCAATGCTGCAACTGTAATAACAAATCCAGATTTGGTAATAACAAGAATATGCCAAGGGACAGATAAAAATATGGTTACTCTTGAGGTTATAGCCGCCGGGATCAGATTTGTACTTATCAATCATTACTGCAAATTTGGGGAAAAAACGGAAGATCATATGAGAACTTTACTGAAGCTCAAGCCAATAGTACAAAATAAAAATACATTATACATGGCAGATGTAAATGCACGATGTACTGAATGGTACAGTGATAGAACCGACGAAAAAGGTGAAATAGTCATGAATACTCTAAACGAAATGGGACTAGAAATTGTTAATCTACCAGGAAAACCTTTTACTTTCCGTAATAATCAAGGCCACGAAAGTAACATTGATGTCAAAGCAGCAAAAGGAACTTTCAGTAGAGGTATATTAAATTGGAATGTTTGTCACAATACGATCACGAGTGATCACGGATTAATTACCGTGGATGTTGAACTCAACAGGCCTGTAGCATTAAATTCTTATAAAGTCAAACCAGCATATAAAATAAATAACGCTGATTGGAATATGTTCCGACGCAATCTGGAAGAAAACATGCCCCACGCAGATTACTGCCATTTAAACGCCGAAACGATGGCGGAAATTGTCAACACATGGATAGAAAATGCATGCAAGAAAAGTTTCAAAGTCGCAAGACCCAAAAGAATAAGTAAGTGCGTTTGGTGGAACCAACATCTAGAGAGCGAAAAGGCCGCCGTCAGACGGTTTCAAAGAATTCTTAACAAATCAAGAGACGAAGGAAGTAGAACGAGGGCACGATTTCTTTACCATAATAAAGTAAGAGCTTACAAACAGGCAATAATCCAGGCCAAACATGACACCTGGTACCGGTTCGTGGAACGAAAGATCATGGAGGATGTCTGGAGCATTCCAACAAGAATCGTCGGCGGAAAATTAAAAGCCCCGTGCATACTAAGCACAATAAGAAAAGAAAATGGACAAATAACCACTGGGTGGGAAGACACAGCAACCGAAATAATAGGACAACTTTTCCCTGCTGACGTTAGAACTAACGAAACAACGAAACATTCTATTTTACGTAATAAATGGGAAAAATGGAAAGAGAAGATTGCAACTCAGGAAAAGAAAACTAATATTGAGGAGATAAAATGCTCCATAAAAAAAGGAAAGACGGGACGTTCTGCTGGTCCAGATGGCATTAAAAATGAGATCCTGCTACAAAGCATCCTAATTACTATCAATCACATTGAGATCTTATTCAATAAATGTCTTCAGGAAAGGAAATTCCCCACACGTTGGAAAGAGGCCGAACTTGTTATAATCTATAAAGGCCATGGTAAAGATCCTATAGACCCTAAGTCATATCGGCCAATAAGCCTACTAAATACACTCGGCAAATGCTTGGAACGCATAATTGCATCAAGACTTTGGGAAGAACTTAATGAACATAAGGGTGTCTCTGATAATCAGTATGGTTTTCGAAAAGGCTTTTCGACTACTGATGCAATACATGCCGTCATTGATACTATTCAGACTGGCCATTCAAAATATACTATGGGTTTACTCATTGATATATCGGCAGCTTTTGACGGCATGTGGTGGCCCAGACTATATGAAACCTTAGAGGAAATAGGAATAAGCAATTACATCATATCCTTAATTATAGATTATTGCAAAAACAGAAAAGTAAGCCTGAATACAAAAGAAGTATCCGTTTCCAGAAACATACGTAAAGGATGCCCTCAGGGATCTGTTCTTGGACCATTATTATGGTTGATATATGTCAACAATCTAATAAGCAAAATTAATACCGCTACAGGGGTAAATTCAATTGCATACGCTGACGACATTATAGTACTTATAAAAGGAGACTCTCGGCGGGAACTTGAAGAGAAGGGCGGAAGTGTTACTGTGCTCATTCAAATGTGGTGCTTCGAGTATAGAATGAATATCACGGTTTCTAATACGAAGGGCATTATTTTTGGAGCTAAAATGCACCGATATCCAACTATAAAGGTAAATAATCAAGCCATCACATTTCAAAATCAAGTATTATACCTAGGAGTTCTAATAGACAACAAATTGACTGGTAAATCATTTCAATGCAACCTGTGACAAAGCGGTTACAATAACACACAAGGTCCTAAGGCTGGCAAAGAAAGAATTTAAAATCCCACAACGAAAACTTCTAACCTATTATAAGGCTATCTTTGAGCCGATATGTCTTTATGCAATTGGAGCATTATATTTTAGAATAGATCATAGCCATGTTAAACGAAAATTACAATCTGCTCAAAGAAAAATACTGCTAAGAGCCCTAAGAGCATTCAACACGACTCCGCTGCAATATTTACAGATTATAGGTAATATACCACCAATACATTTAGTGGCAAAATTTAGAGCAGCCACTTATTGGGCGAAAAAGGGCAACATGGTTATAATGAAGGAACTTGCTCCTGAGGAGGAAGATATGAATGACCTCAAGGAATGGATAGAACAACTTGGGAGTGTCTATGGGAAAACGCTGAAAATTCTTGGCCCAAGCGAATATTTCCTGACCTTCGATCTAGACAAGAAACGGTAATTAACCTCACAAGAGAGACTGTCCACTTCTTGAGTGGGCATGGACCATTCAGAAGAACGCTCCATAAAGTTGGGAGGGCGTCTTCACCAATGTGCCCATGTGGAGAGGATGAAGAAACAGCGGAACATATCGTAACCGTCTGTCCCTTGTGGACATATCTTTTTCCGCCTAAAGATCTGAATGGTATCGTGGACGTCTTGAAAGATCCAGATAAGTTACGTCATTTCCAACAAAGCCTGAAAGAAATGGAAGACACTAAAGCGGATCTTGAAATGGCAGAATTAACCATGTCACCGCAAGAACTACCCTCAGAGGTAGAAAGAAATGGACATGATAAAATATTAAGAAGCACTCGACTTCCACCAGAGGAAAGACATAATAAACCAGAGCCTACGACAAACCACCGTCGATATCTCTGGACTACGAGACAACAGAAACATAATTGAGGAAGGTTTTTTTTAGGGTGGTGCAAGTCCCCCACTACCCACAGAAACTGGGTGCCTACACTCGGCGGCGCGAGTCGCTAGAGGGCAATGAACATTGTAACCTCTCTGGGAACTAAACCAGCAGCAAGGGTTTTTTTCCTTCCTTGACGAAAATACAACTCCAATAAGAAATTAATATAATTTATTCCACGATATTATATTATCAATTTGTCATCAAAAGTATACTGTTGTAATTCACCATCAAAATCCGAGAATACAACCCTGTAAAACTAATTAGTATAAACAGGGTTTTGCCAAGTAAAAGTGGCTTAAAATGGAGTCAAAAAAAATGTTCCGACGGTGACGAGCTAAAACCGAGGATGTCGTCTATGTACGGGTAGCAGAACTCGAGGCACTGCAGCACCTCATCCATGAACCTTTGAAAGGTTTGCCCCGCGTTTCGCAACCCGAACGTCATAAACGGGAATTCGAACATCCCGAACGGTGTTGTTATCGTGGTTTTCGGGATGTCCGGTGGATGGACCGGGATTTGTGTGTATGCCTTGACTAGATCGAGCACGGAGAACACCGAGCTGCCCTGTAGGCTAAGGGCAAAGTCTTGCACGTGGCGCACGGGATACCTGTCCGGGATGGTTCGCGCGTTCAAAGCGCGATAATCCCGCATGGGCGCCATTCCCCGTCCTTCTTTGGAACGAGGTGGAGCGGCGATACCCATGGGCTCTTCGAGCGCCGTGCGGTCCCGTCCGCGAGCATGGCCTTGAACTCTGCCCGCGCGATGTGGAGTCGATCCGGCGCGAGGCGTCGTGGTCTGCAGGATACCGGGGGCCCCGGCGTCGTGAGGATGTGGTGTACGCTGGTGTGGCGGACGGCCCGGGGTGCGCCGGCTGGGCGTGTGAGCTCCGGGAAGTGATCGAGGATCTCCTGGTACAGCGAAACCGTCGTCAACACCTTGACGCTGGGCTGCGACTGGTTGCTGGGTGTCGCGACGGTGACGTGACCGGAGATCCCGTCTATGAGGCGCCCGTTGCTGCTTGTAGTGCGCCAGGTCTGCGCCGATTATGGGTGACGCCACGTCCGCTATGACGAAACGCCACGGGAACTTGCGGGGCAAGCCCAGGTCCAGCCGCAGGGGCACGTAGGTGGCGATGCTGGTCGCGTTCGCCGCCTTCAGCTTGTACTTCGTGGGCTCTCGTTGACTCTTGAGGAGAACTCGGGGGAAACAGCAGATGTCGGAGCCGGTGTCGATCAGGAACTTGTGGCCGCTTACTCGGTCCCTGATGACCACGCGTCGTCCGGATAGGCGGCCAACGGCTGCAATCGCTGGCCGCCCTGCTAGTTTCCCTGGGCGTAACTACACGGGGGCTCGCAGCGCTGGGCACGGCTACCAAACCGTCGGTGGTACCAACACCTCCCAGCGTCGGTGGAGTGCGTAGGGCGACTGGCTCGTCCTAGTTGCTGCGAGCGTGGTCGGGCTGGTCTGTGAGGCGGCGATCTCCCCCGGAGTGCGGCGAGTTCTGCGGTGAGGGCCTCGACGCGTAGCTCGAGGTCGGTGACGCGGCTACGAGCACGTGTGTCGGCGTGGTCGTGGGTTTCCGCGATGGCGGCGGACGCGGGCGGCGGTGCTAAGCCGATGACGCTGTCTGCGATTTTAGCCACCTCGTTCAGTGGTACGAGGGGCTGGCTTCTGACGACCATTTTCATAGACGTCGGCAAGCGTTGCAGCCACAATGCTCGCAGCATCTCCTCTGAGACCGATCCTCCCGCCAAAACCCTGAGGTGGCGCAGGAATTGCGAAAGAGTAGTATACAACAGAGTTTTAAAACATCTGAACAAACATAATTTACTCACCGATTCACAGTTTGGGTTTAGAAAAGGATATTCAACCGAGAAAGCGATCTTTACTCTTTTAGACAACATAATAGAAGAATTAAATAAAAAAAATCGCCCATTAGGTATATTCTGTGACTTAGTAAAGCTTTTGATTGTGTAGACCATAGCATATTGCTAGAAAAACTGAGGTACTATGGAATAACAGGAACTTCATTTTCTTGGTTTAATTCATACTTACAAAATAGAATGCAAAGAGTAGTATTAAAAGACTCGTGCACAGGTGAAATACATAAATCAGATTGGGGAATTATTAAAACTGGGGTCCCACAGGGATCAGTATTAGGGCCATTATTATTCCTTATATATATAAATGATCTTCCTAATACCATAGATTCAACTTCTAAAGCTATCCTCTTTGCAGATGATACTAGTGTAATAGTAAAAAGTAACAAAGACACACTAGAAGAGGCAAGTAACAATAATTTAACTAACCTGCTAACATGGTTTAATGCGAACGGACTAACAAATAACTGTGACAAAACACATTTCATGCAATTTCACACACTCAACACAGCTTTACAATCTATAACACTTAAATACGACAGCAAAAATGTAAATGAAACTTCCTCTGTTAAATTCTTAGGTCTCTTAGTAAATAATAAATTAAATTGGACTGATCAGATTAATCAATTACTTAAGAAACTCAGCTCAGCTACATATGCTGTCAGAGCAATGTCCACCTTCAGTGATTTAAAAACAAGAAAATTAGTATACTTTGCATATTTTCATTCTATTTTATCATATGGTATTATATTTTGGGGCAACTCAGTAGGCGTAGATAAGATTTTTATTAGTCAAAAACGTGTTATTAGAGCAATATGTCAGGTTTCCTCACGAACTTCCTGCAGAACTCTGTTCAAAAAATTAGGTATTTTCACTTTGACGTGCCAATACATTTATTCCGTGATGTTATTTTTAATTACAAATAGGCACTTATTTTTGAATAATTCTGATATTCATCCCTTCAATACAAGGAACAAAAATAATCTGTATAAAAAATGTAAAACATTGTCAATTGCACAGAAAGGTGTGCATTATTCAGGGATATCCATCTTCAACAGACTGCCGCTCAGAATTAAACAGTTGTCCGATAATCAAGGTAAATTTAACACTGAATTACGCTCATTTTTGCTTAGCCACTCCTTCTATTCAATAAAGGAATTTATAGAAGAATCGGAGAAGAGTAATTTATAATAGTTTATAATACAAAAATTTGTTATAAGTATATTTTTCTTTTATACAAAAAAATAATGTAATAAATGTACACCCTGACCCATTCCACATCCTTGAAGCTTAGCTTCTTTACAGGATCTACGGAATATGATTTATTATTATTATTATTATTACGGGGACCGGTCTCCCAACACGGCGTCGGTCAGCAGCTGCTGCGTCCGCTGCTCCTGTGTAGGGGACAGACGCGATATTAACTCTGTTTTCAAACACTTATACCTGTCCGACGCCGGTGGGTCGATCAGAATGTCCTGGACCTCTTCGGCCCAGCGCCCGTCCAAGCGTGCGGCCACGTGGGAGAAGCGCGTGGTGTCCTGTGTGATGCCGGCGATGGCGAACTGCTGCTCTACCTGCGCGAACCACAAAGCCACGTTTCCGGGGCAGAAAGCGGGTAGCTTCAGCGCTACCCTGTATACGCCTGGCTGTTGCTGGTCTTCCATCGGATCACGTCGGGGTCACCAATTTGGATGTGAGGGCGATCAAAAGACGAGCGGCGACCACGTGGCGTTACTTTGCTTTATTGCGCGAGCGGGATGATCATCCGGTCCGTCTCGAGAGAGCCAAGCAAGTGAGAGGGAGAGAGGGAGACGGCAGGGTTGCTCTACACTCGGCCTGTAGTCGGAGTGGGGAGTGCGGCGTTGCCATGTCATGATCAGCGATGCTGCTGCGTGTGGAGCGATATCTCTGCTCCCCACAAACCTTTAATTTACTCCATCAACAACTTCATTTTCCACAGCAATTTTTGTAATATTCCTTAGTCAGTTTCATCTGTTCCAATAATTATAAATTAACATCTGATTGTATAGACATTTTCCCTTCATCTATCCTTACGATGTTTATTTACATTAGCATGGAATCTTTGAAATGTAGATATTGTAATTAAAAAATATTCGGTTCCCACAACGTGAGCTTTGCGAACTGTTTCCTTGTGTCGTCGTCGCTGCACGTTCGCAGAGGATATGTATCTCACTTGGCAGGTTTCGTGAGGTCTTGATGTATCCTGCTGGAAGTTCTATACTTCTTTAAGGTAGGACCTTTGAATGTCATAGGGAATTATAAAGGACAAACAAAGTCTTAGAGCAGTAATTGTCGTGGATACGTTTTTGGTCTAAAAGCGGGGAGGTAGAAACCTAAATCTTCAAAAATCAATTGAATACATGTTTTTGGATGAGCATAAAAAAATTTCATTACAATCAGATGAATTGTATAGGAAAAAATATCTCAATAAGGAATGTTAATGTGTCTATGTTGAATTTGAAGTGACAATTGAATGGGTATAATATATGAACATGGGTATCAACAAAACATTAATGATTAAAGGAGGGATTAAAAGGTTAGCATATCAGCCCATGTTTGGAAATTTGACAAAAAGTTTGAATTGATTACTATGTTCCCAATGATTGATGACAGAATCTTTTAATTCTTGTGTTTCTCAGTTCCATGCAGCTATAATGGTGTTTTGAAAAAAAGGTGGTCAAGAAATTTTACATGGTCAGGTGAATTGATATGTCGAGCCATGAGGAAGATTATGATATGAGGGTGTAGTTATTAATGAGAAATTATGACGAATTGTGATTATGATGGTGGGTATTGGAGGTTATTATTGAAGGTGATTATACGAGATTGTTGCTTTCCCAAATGGTAGGAACTACGATGAGAGGTCAAGTGTATCGAGATTCCATTGTGGTACAGACATGCTGCGGTCTGATGGAACTACAATTTGATGCAAGTATTGGCAAGTTTAAATTTCTTTAAACTTATTCAGTCAATTTAAACCTCTCAATATCTAATTGGCATTTCACCTGTCCATCCTTATAACATCACTTTAATATTTCTATTGTTTATTTCCTCCACCTTTTTCTACACTAAATAAATATGCTTGGCTTAGATTCCAATTCAGGATGTCATTAACTGTGAAAATAACTACAAAATGAATAACAATGTTAATAGCAACATATGTAATGCCACATGTTACATTCAAAGATTTGTAAAGTCAACTAATGCTATATTTATAAAAAGAAACATTATTTCAACTTTTTGTTCACACAGTTCGGTGTTTATATTTTAAAGTTATAGGATTAATTATGGCATAAAAATTATAATAGCAGTACATCATAATACTTCTCAGGTCAGCAGTTTTGGGGCTAGTTGGCAAAATTTTTCCATTCTTCTCATCTCTCCACATACCTTTCAGATTGCAGTATGAAGTACAATTCATCATAGCATCATCATTATCATAGGAGTACATATTATGCCCGACAATTTACAAAACTAAGAAAAATATTTTCAGTCCAATGCTGAAACTTAATTTAATTAAACAATTTTAATGAATTTGTACTGCCATAAAACTTCTCCTTCTAAAGATAAGAAATAGTCTTTAAATTCCTCTCTTATTTCCCTAACTCTCTCTGCACTGCTGTTACTAAAGTCCCTCTTGAGTGGAAAATATGTGTTAACAACCTCCCCTTCCCTTCTCCAGTCTCCCTGGGCGACAACACTATTCACAAGGTCTTCTCTGTCATATGCCTGAGATGGCGCATAATTTTCATTATATTGTGACAAAAAATTGTGTAACACACAAATAGCAGTCAAAACCTTGACAGGAACTGCAGGACCTATTAGTAATGGGTGTCGTAAAACTCTAAATCTATGAGCCAAGTGCCCAAAAACATTTTCTATAATTTGTTGGACCCTTGACAATCTGTAATTAAAAATTCTGTTTGGACGTGGTTGATGAATAGCTGGAAATGGAAACATGACATTTTCAGATAAAATGTCTGCTTCGTCAGCAACAATAACATAGGGGCTATCAATTTCCCTCACAGGTAAGGGGTTTGGCTTTGGCAAATTTTTGAATACTTCACCATATGAAATTCTACCTTCTGCACCTATCTCTGCATATGTAATATGATACTTCGCATCCACAAGTACCATTAATACTACACTGCGAGTATTTTTGTAATTGTAATAATAACGCCCACTATTGGGAGGAGCTTGCATGAAAATGTGCTTTCCATCAAGTGCCCCTATGCAATGGGGAAAATTCCACTGCTTGTTGAAGTCCCCTGCTGCAATTCTACTCCATTCACTTTCTGAAGCTGGTAACTGGAAACAGTTAATAATTAATATTAATAGTATTAAAAGTATCGCTATCATTATACAGAACTTTCTACCATCAAAAATTGAAATATAGACAACCTATCAATATTTACTTTTCAAATCATTTCAATATATAAAGTGGACAGTTGGCAATTGCTTGGATAGCATATTATTTCTCCTGAAGAAGGAAGCAGTTGCCTCTGAAGAACACTCACAACTAATGTGGTGCCTACAATCCTTAAATTCCAGGTAATCCACCACCTTTCAATTTCCATTTCCTGTCCTTATAAATTGGATTCATTTACACACATCCACGTCCTAACAGACACATGTGTTAATATGTTGATTTATATTTGTGTGTTAATATGTGGATGTCACCGAGTGGCCCAATTATTATGATCACCCCCTCAATACAATTCTGAGCCACCAAAACCTGTTAATGCTGCTTGAATTCTTCTTTTTATGGATTCTATGATATGTTGGTTCGTGGTAGGAGGAATTCAACACCATATCTGAGAAACTGCAAATTTCTGTGGTTTTTTGCTTGGTAGTCGACTCTTCATAAACATTACTAACCAATGCTCTTAAACACCTCTGATGCTGTTTCAGATGCTTCAAGCCCCTATGATCATGACCTCTGTTAAATTACATAGTTTGCCCATATCTTCACAAAAAAATACAGTACAACCGGTTATACACTTCTCCTCACCCTCTAGTGGCAAAACTGTTGCACTGTCAGGTGGTCAAAATAAGTTGGCCCCTTATTTGTATGTGTGTGTTAATATGTACATCTGTACAGCCCCCAACAATTCTATGCCTCTGTCCTGACCTTCAGTGAAAAAGAAAATGGTGGCCTGGTAGGGATGTTGTTTACCAGCAAAATATAGCCACATGGTTTGCATCACTTGGAATGCTCCTCCTTACCGTTTGACAAAGGAGTGATTGCCTCCAGAAATTCAAGAAAACCCTGCACTCACCATGGTGTTTGCCATACATACATAAATATATGCTAATTGGAAAATGTCTGGCCCAAAACGTAAAGGAGATTAGTGGGGACAAAAAAAGGATTCATAGCAGGTCTACAATACATGTCTGAAAACAGTGTGTGAAAGTCCTGGAGAGTCAAGAAAGTGGACAGGTACTAATGTAACAAGTCCTTTATTAAATCAACATGTTACAGCAAACAATCTCTTGCTTGTGGATGATTTGTTCTCAACCTCCTGTAAGACATTTTCCATTCACACTGTTCTCATCCAGCATAGCCTGCCTACACCATCTACTTGCATTAAAGGACCTGCTTTGGTGAAGATGTCTGTGCACTCACTTAAAAATTTGCAGATTCATTACTTTTGCACAGCTCTCCCATTTTCATTCACAGATCCATATGTCAGATGTCATGATGTGTTTCATGCACATGACATCACACCATTGAAAGACAGCTTCCCACATTGTTGGCTTATTGTGACCGCCCTAAACAGAATCCTCTACCACCTTCACACTGCATATGCATGTTTCTGTGAATCATTTTTTATTCCTTCCCTCTAACCTCCGTTAAATTTTGTCCAGACATTTTCCAATCACCCTGTATACAAAAATCTGATGTTGACACCTACTATCAATAGCCCCCCTCTCTCTCTCTCCCCTCCCCCTATTTTTCCCTCTCCCACCCCTCTCTCCCCCATCTCTCCCCCTCTCTCTCTCCCTCTTTCTCCCTCTCTCTCCCTCTCTCCTGTAACCATCAATGCTGTAAATATTGCCAATTTGTTTTTAAAACACAGAAAAATCTTGGCCCACATTCACAACAATGTCTTACTTCTGGAAACTTGTGATCTGTGCAGTAAAATAACCCTCCATAATCAAATAGTGAAAACATTTTGTAGTATTAGTTTTCCAGGTCTATTTAAAATTATTTATTCATTAAATTATAACACAATGTTTTATTCCTTTGTTTGACAAAGATTTATTAACAAAATTTGTATGTGAAGCCCAAACTATCTCAGAGGCTTGTTATTGAACTACTGGAGTAATATTGTTTTCAAACTACATTTAGAGTAAACAATTATGAGGTAAAGAAAAAACTACTGAAAACAGTCTCACAGACTCTGAGATAACACCTTGCATAAAACTATTTCCAACATTTTGATGAATTTGACGTTAAATATATCAGAAAATACTGTGATTTCCATGAAAAGTAGCAATGAATGTCAGAACACTGCAGTTTAGATATATAACTCAAAATTTTGTGATTCATGCACAAAATTCAAAATTAGTTAAATGTATAAGATTTATAAAGGTTTTGCTAATAGGTATTTATTTAGGGTTCTTTCCTGTCAGTTACATTAGTAGTTCTTTTTTTCAAGATTATTTTTATTCAGTTCTTTGGATAAAACTTATGGTTTCTGTGAATAAATAACTTTTTGTCAGACGCGAACTACTCAATTTCATATATCCACGTTTACCCATTCATCCAATCACGTTGAATCACATTTGGGATCAGACAGCTGTGCGCTCTGGAGGGAGCAATGCGAACTTCACGATCTAGTGAATTGTGGGGTCTAGCCGCCTGTGTGATGACTGCCAGAAATCGAGGGGCAGTGATGTCAGTTGCGTGTCAAAATACGTCAGTGCTGCACTGACAACTGCCAATCCATCGCTGACACGAGAGCACTGCCTCACTTTTCTTGGAGCGTGTCAACAGTATGTCAGTCATGACTGACGTTTCCCCTTCACCGACCTAGACGCTGCCCTCATGGGAGGCCAGTTAGTGGCAGTTACGGTTGTCAATTATCGATTGTGAAGAGTGTGACAGGGTTGACTATCGATTGCGCAATGGTAAACAGTTTGTATTTTGCATTTTCAATACGCGTGCAGTTTGGTATAGTGTGCGATTGGAGTAAGTGAATATTTGTTGTGAACAGCGGCCAGAATTTTGGTTCAGAAAGATTGTTGCACCTAATCGCCTATAAATTTTTAGGTTAACTTTCCAAAAATAATTATTGTCCACCCTCCAACGGCACAAACTTCAACTGAAAAAAAATAAGCAAAAGAATGGTGTATAGCTATAAACATACTACTATCACACGTAATGAAAAATAATTCATTTCGTTTTGTTCAGTAATTGAAACTTTAAGGGGAATAAAACAAGTAATAGAAACCGACCCAATTAAAAACTGAAAACCAGCTTCAAAGTACAGGCGCTGTTTTTATTATTGCTTGATTTCTGTAGTAATAATATAAAGCAATATTATACAGTATACTTTTTCAGGAACACTTCCTCGTTGCGTCTATTCTATCACAAATACAAAGTGATTAGTTCCTGTTTATGAACATTATGCGTACGCGAAAACACATATATATTCAACTTTATATAAATAATATATCGACACTATGCAACATCAACATTTCAACCGGTCATAGTTGCCAAAAAATAGCAGAGAAGTATAAACATGCATCAGACTTCTCTGCCCGTTCTGTAGTGAGGACAGCACTTGCACAGAATTGTCAGTGAAGAAGTGGGCAGTTATCTGCCCAATATGTAAACGGTAGGCAGTGCACAGCCAACCCAACTTCGATGAACATCACTGCCCGTGTAAACCTAGCTTTACTAAAATTATTTTAATTTTACATTATACACTTAATATTCTACGACTCATGGAAGCTGCAAGAAAGGAAATTGCTTTAAAATATAATAATACTACACCAGCGACAGTGTTACCAATACTTTGCAGCAAATAAGTGACCCGCAATATGCTACATTTCTAATTCCTTCTACGTAAATATGTATACAACAGTATCAGAATTTTAAAAACATAGACAAGTATTTTTCCGTCGTCCCTATTTAAAATAAAAACAACTTTAGGAATAAGCAAAGTAATATGTTGACTGCATCCAATCATTTTGTTGAGCTTCACGGACTACGAGCGGCGGGAATATGTGCATGGGCAATTTTTATTACAGACAGATATTTTATGCTGAGTAAGGCTGAGAACATTGTGGAGCAGTGAGCAAAGCAGAAGAGTGAGTGTTTATTAGCGATGAGACAATACCCACTGCTGAAAAATTGGCTGAAACCTTATAATATAAAAGATCTGAACACTGATAAGGAATATTTAAACATGCTCCTTTTACGAACTTGAATATTTAATGCAAATTTAGCATATTATGGAAATCGATTGAAACATCTCCATGTTTATATAGCGAAGGCTATCCCGGTGAATTTGTTCAGATACTATTCTCGTTTCGACAGAAAGCTCCGTCATAGTCGTCATGTAGACAGTCTACCAAACGACGATGAAGGGATCTTGCTGTCAAAACGTTGTGTAAGCAAACATATTTGTCCTATAAGATTGAGAAGTGTATTTCTGTCCTGTGCAATATAATAATTGACAAGGAAGGAGTAGATGCACTACTAAATAAATGATACTAATTGTATACTCCGGAGATGTTACCGAAACTCAGCAATGCGAATACTGTAAGAGAAATCTGCAAGATGTTTATACGTTGTAATAAAATGTGGTAAATTTATTGATCATATTATTAAAACAAGTATGCGACTTGAATGCTTTGATTCCAAAGGGTTTCTCGCACAAATATTGAACTAATAATATGATCAATATTCATGTTATTACACCAGAGCAACGAGCAAAGAAAACAAACTTTCTTGAAATCACTGCTTCTCTCTACTATAGCAGTGCTCTTGGATCTCTTTCATAAAGTCCCGCCATGACAAACGTGGTCATTTGGAAAATTAAAAGTTGTACGTTGCATCCTTCAGCATTTTTGTGTTTCCGACGAGAAGTCACATAAACATTGTTGAAAAGCATTGCAAAGTTACACAGGTATTACAAATAATTTTATAAATAAATACAATGAATGGATTAAGTTCATTTGAAAACGTCTCTTCCCCTATCTCGGAACCTCCTCGGTGTATCAATTAAAATATTAAAGAATTTCATGGAGGGTTGCATCAGACGAGTCTGAGGACTGATTACTACAACAGAATTTCATGTTGCTGCTTTAAAGTCCTGGCGTATCCCAACAACTAAAAAACTTGACCATTAATGTACTTTCTTTTCTCTAGCTTTCGATGAATTAACGGACACTTGAATATTTTTATACGAGGAATTCATGACAATTTTAATGCTTTGAAGAACTTACCAGTCTGGAGTCATCACATTGAGTAACGAATACAGAGGAAATACTAAATTATTTAAGTGGAGTATATTGATAATATATTTTGTAATAAAAATAAAAAAACAATTTACTTTAACAAAAAAACATTTACAATTTTGATATTTAGATCTTTATGCTGGCACTTCTTTCGTCAATTATAATTATATATATATATGTAATTATAATTGACGAAAATTACTAGTTCGGTCGTCCTCTCTCCAGATCACAGCCACCGCTGCTATTCTTCCTCGTTCAGGAAGAATTTCCGTTTATCCTCCTGTCCATAATTTGTCTGTCCAATGATGCCGATAATCTGCACGAAATCTCTCATAAAGATTATCTTGCCATCTCTCCCGTTTCATCTCTCTCGAAAAATCTGTCCAAATCTGCCCTCCAAAACCTGTGCAAAATCTCCTCTCCAAAAATCTCCCCAAAATATCTCTGCCAGTCTTTTTAAAATCTCCTCCTCACTTCTTTAGCTTATATCACTAAAGTGGCAGGGATGGATATCCATCTATAACATTTATGGTTCTGATTGGAGAAATACATCACCCGATGCCGCCAAATCTCACCAAAATAGGGGAACCATTAAGGCGCGACGCGGAGTCTGAGTTTTATTGCCCCTGGTTCAAATGCTGTTTCTTTTCTTTTGTCCTCCATACCGCCAAAAGCCCGAGCAGACGTGTTTGACAGTTACAATTGAAAAACAAAAGAATAGTAAATATTTGAAAAAGTAAAATCATACCTAGGAAATCTATAATTCGACGGAAGTAAACTTATGATTGTGTGTATTGACATAGCTCCAGCAAGATAGGATAGCTCGGACGTATACTTTGAAAAGACAGCATATTTTGCTGTACATCTTTTGTAGAATGGCGGCAAAGAGAGCAGATAACTGGGACGTTGGTGGAGGAAGAAGAAGGTGAAAACGTTTGTGGTGGTCGAAGGGACATGGCCATTACGGTGCGCTGAAGCAAGAGGAGACCAACACAGTGCAACATTTTTGCATCTGCAAGATGCAATAAATTGTTTTTCAAGCAAGAGTGGAAAACGACCGCCGCAACGACGCAATCAAACGTGGACTGAAGTGGCTAGTATAGTAGTTTGGCATTAATGCTCAAAGCAATCATGGTCACGCAATCGGCCGATGGGCAAGCGGAGGTGGCAGTACAAATGGTAGTATTAGGTCCAGAAATTTGGTATCGCTGTGAGAACAATAACTTGCTCTTTTAGTTTTATAAAGCAAAACTTAATTTTGGATTTTTTTCAATGCTATATTTCATTCTCGAGAATCCCCACATATCCCTGAAGGCTTGAGTTTCATGATTATATAAATATCTTTGTATAAAATAGAAAATTGTTGTTATAATTATTTAAATTGATGTCAGTTTCAATTTACTTAATTTTAACCTTCCCATTTCCATATATTACATTTTAGCGCCCAACTGTGTAGGCAGTTACTCATATTTCCACCCCCAATTTTTTTATTATTATTTGACGCCCAAATCGAGGAGCTTTTCGTTCATTCATTTAAGTGATCATTACTATATATATATATATATATATATAAAGTACATTATTGAACAAATTTTATGATGCCCATAATTAGGTTGTTAATAATAGATTTTATTAAGTAATTAAACATACGCCAGGGTCAGGTGTTCGTCTGAAAAACAGAGAGAACTGACATGTTCAAGTTCCAAACTGAACTGGCTCTCTGTGCCAACAATATATGGTCAATAGTTATATTCTCCAAACGCGACCCTCTGTCAGCATTATGAAGCTATTCTCTTGTACAGGAAGATCATTATTGATTTTTGTAAGTTGGTCTATCATTAAACTGGCGTAATTTAATTAACTTAACTGCGTCAATTATTCCTTTTCCTCCCGTATGAGAAGAAGATTCAATTCTCATATCTATATTGCAACCCTCAACCATGTACGTAAGACGCTATAAAATATACTCGAGTTATGTGAACTCATCTGTCAAAAAATTGACGCTTGGTATGAAAAGGGTTGGTCACCCATGTAATAGAAAAACAATGGTTAGAGTACGCCGATTTGACCTTTTGCTTTCATCACAGCTTTGCTTGGTGTTCCACTATCTTCTAAGCCTAACAGAGAATCGAGTGCGTTACAAGTGAATCAGTTGAAATCTTTTAAAAAGAATCTAAATCACGCTGTTGAACCAGAATATCCAAAATATTAAAAAATCCTGAAAAAATTCACCCTAAATTTATTAATGTGCTGTAGTACATGAGGTAATCCATAACTAGAGAAGAATATATTGAACTAAACTCTCTAGGTCAAGATTCATCATAGGAGGAGATTGGAATGCTAAAAATACAACATGGGGATCAAGAGTAACAACCACCAAAGGCGTAAACCTACTATAGGCAACCACTGAAAGTAACTGCAATTATCTAACAACTACTGCACCAACCTACTGGCCGGCCAACCAAAATAAAATACCTTCATCCACAAAAGTATTTAATCAAGTTATTTACAAGTCGAATGCAACCTCGGCATATCGTCAGATTATACACCTGTAATTGCAAGAATAAGTACATACATTATAAATAAAGAAAACATACCAACCTCAACACATAATAAAACAGATTGGGCTAGTTTCAAAAATCTCATTAAAAACCAGATACATTTAAAACTCCGCTTAAAAGAAACTGAACATATCGAAGAAGCTGTAAACTACTTAACCACACTAATCCAAGAAACTGCTCGGTTATCTACTCCAAAAATGTCACAGGAAACACAGAAATATAACAACACTCCCCTTCATATCTGAGAATTGGTGATTGAAAAGAGAAGAGCAGGAAGAGGCAAGATGGCAAAGATCCCGAAACAATAAAATAGAACACAACAGGCTAAACCTAAGGCTTCATAAAACGCGCTATGAAGCTAAAATACATAATTTGAGAACTATTTGAACACACTCTCTAAAGACTATAATACAATATGGAAAGCCAGAAAAACCTAAAAAGGTCAAAGACCAGTGTTCTCCCTATCAGAAAACCGGACATAAGCTAGGTCAGAAGTAATATTGAAAAATTAGAAACATTTGCTGAACACCTGGCCCAAGTATTTACACCTCTTGGACCTCATAACAACAACATTGAGGATTTCCTTAATGTACCTTGCCAACTATCAGTGCCAATTAAAACTTTCTCGCTCCAAGTAACTACTGAAGAAAACAAATAAATAAATCCACATAACGCACCAGGACATGATCTAATTACTAGAAAAATACTTAAGGAACTCCAAGAAAAGCAGTGGTACTAATAGCAATCATACATAATAGTATGTTGAGGCTGTCATACTATCCTAACAGCTGGAAACGTGCCCAAATCATCACGATACCCAAACCAGGAAAATCAGTAAACGAAACAAGCTTATATAGACTAGTCCTATATTGTCTAAATTTTTCGAAAGACTCCTAATAAAAATAATCAAACCAGACCTGGAACTATTATCAATTATACCGGACCACCAATTCGGCTTCCGTGAAAAAAATTCGAGAATACAGCAGTCACATAGAATCAACAGATAGCATCAAAAAAAGCCTTGAAGAAAAGAAATTAGGTAACGCCTTCTTCCTAGATGTCGCCCAGGTTTTTGATAAGGTCTGTCTCAAAGGACTCCTATACAAAATCAGAAAAGCCTTCCCTAATTCATACCACCACCTACTGAGATCATACTTGACAGAACGACTCTTCCAAGTAAAATTCAACTCTAGCTACTCAGGGGTGCCTCGGGTAGTGTGTTGGGTCCTTTGCTTTATCTGGTCTATACCTCGTATCTACTAACTACGGTCAATACTTCTATTGCAACATTTGCGGATGATACAGCGTTATTATCTGTAAATGCAAAACCACCTGGACCTATTACTTACCTCGACCAAGATAAACAAGAGCAGATCAATACAAGTTACATTCACCACGAGACATAGTCTTCCCTCCGGTCTACTAAAATGACATTCAAATTCCAATAATGAACGAAGCTAAGTATTTGGGTTTACATCTGTACCAAAAAAACGACAACAAATAAATCTAAAATTAAGGGAAATGTCTTAGTTAATGGGAAAATATCTTAATTATCTTTAGACAGTAAAATTTTATTACACAAATGCATCATTAAGCCCATATGTATTAACGGCATATAATTGTGAGGATGCACGAAGGCATCGAATAAAAAAGTAATTCAAAGAATACATTCAAAAATACTTCTCACAATCGCCAACGCGCAATGGTTTTCTTCCAATTGCACATTACACAACGATCTCAATATTCCATTCATAACTGAAGACAACTAAAGACTGACACACTACTTTGAACGAATAGAAGGACACTAAAATAGGCTAATAACAGAAATAATCTATCCTCCTGAAACACAGAGAAGACTTAAAAGATCGAGGCCTACAGATTTTATTCAGTAGAGAAGCAAGATAAAAACTAGTCAAACGAAATACACCATTGAACTTCTAGGGAATCATCATTGGACGATTACCCTACTCACGTTTTAAGGAGTTTACTTATTGCATTGTATTGTGACCACTGCAGATTGTAAATTAACAATTTATTGAAACAAAAAATGTGCTGTAGCGCATGAGTTAATATGCAACAGCCGCGAATTATTTACAGAAAGACCTAGTAATTTTGTACTTCTTCTTCATTACTCATATATTTTCCGATGCTATTGGATTTAATCCCGAACTTTAACCTAGTACATGAAAGAATATACACCTTGCAAATCAAGGCCCGCTTCTTGAAGAAAGGTTTCAATCACGTAATGTATTCTGAAGAGAAGAAGTAGGAAATTTTATAAAAGGAAAAGTACAAATTTTAGACCGATGGAGGGAATATTTCAGAGAATGCAGGATGTAACTATAGAGACTGGAATACCAGAACAAAATGAAATCAATAACGACCAACTTATGGCACCGGGTAGCCAGGATGAAAGAAATGGGACACGCACCTACAATAGAACAAGTTAGGCGGGTATTTAGAAGCTTGAAGAATAATAAGGCACCAGGAAACGACAACATCTCAGCAGTGATGATAAGGAAGGAGGTGAATTTTTGAAACATCTTGGTCCATCAACTGATCGCCGAAGTTTGGGAAAAAGAAATGATGCCTGAGGAATGGAACTTGGCCATTATCTGCCCGATTCATAAGAACAATGACAAGGTCAGAATTTGACAGGGCGTTGACAGACCTGAGCAATGTTAAAACACCAGGAATTCCAGCAGAGCTGATAAGATCATCGGGCGGACAAGCAATATCACGGCTGATCAGGATAGTTTGCGAAATCTACTAAACAGGAATAATCCCAGCAGATTTTAGTAAAACCGTAATTATACCCATACCGAAGGAACTGGGGCTGATAGATTCGAACAGCAGAGCACAATTAGTTTAGTATCCCATGCATGCAAAATATTATATAGGAGAATGGAACGTCAAATAGAATGTGAATTAGGAGAAGATCAATTTGATTTTTGGAAGAATGTAGGGACAAGAGAAGCAATATTGACTTTTCTACTAATTTTACAAGACAGGACAAGAAAAAACCTGCCAAAGTTCATGGCATTTGTAGATTTATAAAAATCGTTAGATTATGCGAACTGGAACACTATTAAGGATTTTGAAGAGCACTGGAATAAAATATCGAGAAAAGTGGCTTATACATAACCTCTACAGAAGACAAACAGCAGGAATTAGAATATAAGGTCAATAAAAGAAAGCCGTAAGTAAGAATGGAGTAAGACAAGAATGCAGTTATATAGAACAGGCGATGCGGAAAGTTAAAAATCTATGGAAAAGGAATCATACTGCAATGAGAAGAAATAAAAACCTTACGCTTTTCCAATGATAATGTAGTATTAGGGGAGTCAGAAGAAGACTTGGAAACCATAATACATGGTAAGAACGGAGTCCATGAGAAAGAGTTCAAAATGAGGATTAATCGAGGGAAAGCCAATGTAACTGAGTGTAGTAGTGTTAGATTGGGAAGGGATTTTTACGGAAGTTAAGGAATTCTGCTACTTGAAAAGCGTAGTAGAAGTATAGTAGACGTAAAGAGTAGGACAGCACAGGCAAGGAAGGCTTTCGCGAAAAAGAAGAATTTACCTATGGGTAATATATGTGTGAATATTAGGAAATCATTGCTAAAAATGTTCGTATGGAGCGTGGCGTTATATGGGTGCGAACGTAGACGATAGAAGTTGGGGAAAGGAAAAGAATAGAATGTTTCGAAATGTGGTGCTATAGGCGAATGCTGAAAATCAGATGGGTGGATAGAATCACAAACGAGGATGTTCTGAACAGAATAGGGCAAAAGCGAACAATATGGAGGACGTTGAAGAGAAGGGATAGATTAATATGCCACATTTTAAGACATGAGGGGCTTGCAAAATTAGCATTAGAGGCAAGTGTGTGGGATAAGAACAGACGAGGGAGGCGAAGGATTGAATACGCTAAGCAGATTAGGGAGGATGCATATTGTGCTAGTTATCAGGAAATGAAATGGCTTGCATAAGATAGGTTAGCATGGATGGTTGTATCAGACCATTCTTAGGACTGAATACCATAACAACATATTGCATTATTTATTTACAATATTAAGCAATTTGTGCCGATCTCCTGTGGTGTAGTGGCTAGCGTTGCTGCTTCTCATCCCAGGGTCCCGAGGCTGAGAGGAGAGGCGATCTGGCTGTAAGCATTACAAGGAAACGACACCACAATAGAGAACTGCCGCTACTATGCCGACCTGGAAACTGCCAGGATTGCCGGTCAACAAGTAAACATGGCGAGGATGAATTTAAAGTATAAACACGTCATACAGCTTTTCTTTAGTAAGGACTCAGCTAGGCAAATAAAATTAATTAATTCCTAAATATTATAATATTGTTTAATCTTTTACTTTTATTAACAATAAAACTGCTTTAAATTTCAAAGTTGAGATTTAATGGCGTCCGCCCATTTAAATATAACTGTAATTTTTAATATATTTATAAATTAATAAAATCTCCGTCACAAATTATTTTTTTACAATTTTTGTAGTTTATACCAAACTTTCTCGGTAATCGGATGAATGATATAGGATCGCTTCAGGGCAAACCTTATACTCACAGTTGGCTTTGAACAGGTCCCAATTTTAGCGCGACAATTCAAAAGATTTACAAATAATTATATTCATATCTTCTGTTATAACTCGCAGTTGGTTTTGGACAGGTCCTGCTTTCACGGGGCTAATCAATAGAATTACAAATATTTATAATAATATCTTTTGAACACTGCAATATATCAAAATGAAACTTTAAGTTCAAATTCCCGTTTTAATCCCTAAAATTTTAATTGAAAGCTTTGAGACATTTCGGAGCAATTCAAGACAATCTTCCAGAAAGAGAGACAGATCAATTATATTTATTGGTATAGATTATAATGCTTTGTATACATAACTGGATGTACGACTATGCCAATAAATCAATCGTATTATGGTGACAATCTGCGCCCGTTTTCGAGGTCAGTCTAGGTTTAAAGTCTCTATTCCCTGCTGCGAGGAGTAATCTCGGCTTTGTCACCGGAAACAAGTCCTATTATGGGGGAAATTTAGGTTACGTACGAATATAACAATCTATTATAAAATCATTAATTTTGTGTCATAAGTGATCTACAGATTTGCGTAGTATTAACTAAAAATGAGCACATGTTGACAGTCCTGAAATAGTAATGTTGTCTCAACAACAATGCAGGGACTTCCTATAAAATCTCTTGATGCAACAATAGATGGAGTCAGAGTATTTATATTATCCCGCTATAATATTTAATTTGCCAGTAAACGCTTTGTCAAAGCGTGACTAAACCATCAGCGAGAGGGGAAAATTTACTCTTTCACCCCCCCCCTACTTTATGACATCTGAATTTCATCATAATAACCGTGATTACTCAGTACCTTAATCGAGTTTATAAAACTTCTAGTGCCTTAAATAAGCACAGTAACTTAAAAAGTGTGAAAATTGGAAATGTAGGAACTCCAGTCATAGAATTTAATGCTGAAATCTTAGGTAATTAATTAAGATTAACTATTAAATTCATAAACTCTGTGTATTGTAAACACCCTACAGTTAAGAGATTATTAATTTTGTTTTAATTTTAAGTTAATAAACTTAAATATTAACTACATGCAATGGAAAATAGATTTTTCAGCAGATCTTAGACAGTCAGATCCAGTATTTGCAGAGATCTGATCCTATCAACCCATATTCAAGGACCAACAAGACGGTGTCTTGCATATAAAATGTGCTGTAGGAAACAAGCGACCGGGACAAGTATTTGAGGAGTGTGGAGTATCCACTACCTTCACAAGACTACAAAACAGAATAGTAGAATCCTGCAATTATGTGCAAGGAATAGAAAATCATCAAGTTCTGTTCTAATGGATTAGGTTAGGTGGATGGGTTGTCCACAAACTTGAACATGCTGTGAAGAAAGTTGTGTCCTCCTTGTGTATATAGTTCATATCTGCAAAAGAAGTTCCACAACATTTGTCATGTCAACGGACAATAGCTGTTAATGAAGGAAATTAATTTATCCCTCAGAAGCATTGCTTGATATAACGAAGCAGACTGAAATTACTTTTAATAGAAACAGTAAAAGTATTGTTAAAGGCTGAAAATGTCATTGACTCTGTGAAATGTGTAGTGCTGAACAGTTAAAATATACCTTAAACATTGCCACATAAACACAATATTGCTGACATGATTATTTCTGTGAACCTTCATGGACTTTAATAAAGTTTTTAAATAGATATGTTTTTCAACTAATTCTTTTTATGCACTAACCAAAGTCAGATGCTTGATTTTAATATTTGTTTTATGCGCATTTATTTTAATTTTAGAATAAAGTAATAATAGTTTGTTATTCATGAAAAACTTTATTTTCTTTGAATCAATAAAGTTGTTCAGTATGGCATTTGTAGGTGTATTATTTATTCTTAAATTCAAATCTTAATGCCAAATGTTTTTAAATTCAGGTTTAAAAAAATCTGTGATTTAAAATTGTTTTCAAGCAACTTATATTTACCATATTTGTAACTGACTTGTATTTAAAACAATAATTCCTTATGTAATTCATATTAAAATCTAAAAGTGGTATGTGAATCACAGCAAAAAATTGGTAGTGGGAATAAATTACAAAATGTTGTTTTACAATTTCATTACAAGGTCTGGTATTGTCATTGTTAATAAATAAAATCTTTACGTGGCAATTTGGGTAGGTTACATACTTTACATCGGCCGTCGTCAGGGACTGGAGCACTGCTAACACATTTCTTTACGTCACGACATCTACGTCCCGTCTACGTAACTAGTGACGTCACAATTCGAAAGCACACGTATGTGTATTGAATTTTAGATATAAGCGTACAGAAAATTGATGAAGGAATACATTTTACTTACATGTTTCTAGGAATTGTAGAAACTAATCTCCGGGTCTACTAAGGATTTCGCAATTATTGTCTAAATAGCGAATCATCGATTCCCGTACAAAAAGAACACACGCAAAAACAAAAAGTAATCTGAATATTAAATACGTCAACAGGACCTATTAAATTTGTCTTTCACACATAAATTCTCCTGAAAACTCCCCTGGACAACAAAAGCACGAAAACCCCTAGGAAATTTTCCTAATCGCGCGCATGTTCCTTCACTACATACAACGTTATCCAACAATAAACTGTGATTCATTTGTTATGTAAATACAATATTGTCAAGCTGTAATACTTAAATAAGAGATAAAGAACAAAAAAAATAAGTGTCTATATATGTATATGTAAATAAACTTTTTATAAACAGTATTAGAAATCTCAAATAATAGTACCTAATGTTACTTAATTACAATTGTTTCCATGATGAAGTCTTTAATTTCATTACAAAGTTCAATAAACTCAGGGAAAATACTTTACTAAACTTCAAATTTTTCAAATCTGTATAAAAAGAAGCGAAAACTTACTTAATTACAAATGTTTCAATTATATAGTCTGTAAGTTGAATATAATTGAAAGTTGTATAAATTAATGACAAACTCAATACCGTGACAGAAAATGTTTTACTAAATTTCAATTTATTCAAATCATTATGAAAAGAATGGAAAACTTACAAATATTTTAATGATAAATTGTTTAAATTCATTAAAAACACTACAACATAAAGGAAAGCTAATAAAAAAAGGAAAGGAAAACCGCTACTTAAATCCAAAATTTAAATGATGTGATTGAGAAAATCTATATAAAAGGGAAAACTTTCACTCATTTACCAAGTTGTTAATGATAAAATCAATAATCAAAGGTCTGTGAAAGTAAGGGAAAACTGAAACTTAATTACAAAATTTAAATTCATTTGGTTCTAAAAACTGAATAAAAGGGGAAAACTTTAATTAAAAAATTACAAAAGTGTCAATGATACAGGATATAAATTAATTACAAAGATCTATGAAAGGAAGTGAAAACTGCTACTTGTCTTTAAATTGTTTCAATTTATTCATATCTATATATAATGAATGGAAAAGTGTTACTATGTTACAAATTTTTGAACGATAAAAATGTCTAATTTCTGCCAATAAGTCATACATTAGGCAAAAATTACAATAAAATATTACAATCACTCGTGTGCGTTCTTGAACAGGCACATCGGTACTGATGATAAAATAAATAGAAAAACAACCTATTAGTTGAATTTAAATAATAGTATAATACTTTTCGTTCCAAAATAGCCCACGTTTCCCAATTCAAAATCTGTTAAATTCCAAAAATAAACAAAACTTAGTGTACGTTCGAAATATTTATTCAAAATAAGACATAGAAACAGTTTTTGTTACTTCATTCTCCAAATTAATCACAGCAAAGGTGGCTTCCTATTTTCTTTGAAATATTGTTCAACATAAGACCAGCATTTGTTGCTACATTCTCCAAATCATTCACAGCAAGGGTGGCTTCTTTTTTGAAATGTTTTCAAAATAAGACATCGAAACAGTTTTCTTTGCTGCATTCTCCAAATTAATCACAGTAAGGGTGGCTTCAGATTCTTTTGTGGAATTCTTTTGGCTGGGAGTGTGAGACCTGAAGAAACATAAAAAATGCATTTTACAATTAGGAAAGGTTATTAAATATTATTAGCAGTGATTGAAAGATTTCTGTCAAATATCATATTCATTGACGCTTCGTAACTTATCAAATAAATTATATGAGGACTATATTATACGCAAAAGAAGCAAAAATGTGTTCACGGATAGAGGGAAAGAAACCTATATGCGATTGCACATGAACTCACCTTCCTTCAGGTGAATTTCTCACATCGGGATGACGGCCGTACCAATGTAGGTAGAGCTCCTAGTCACAATCCTGTCCTTCCTCCACGTCGGGTTTCCTGAAGCACCGTGGCTGGGTTTCAGCAGAGCCTGCCAAAAGTCGAACAAAAACGCAAACATTATACCAGACAATGTAATAAGATATTGATAGAACAAGAAATCGGCGAGCGAGAACGTTCAGAACAGTAGGCAAGCAGGATCAATCACCAGCGACGTCCATTCTTACCAAACTTTTGCATATATAAATTCTTAGAACCTAAAAACTAAGTATTTTATCGTGTTTAAAGTTGTTATTTATTATTCAAACGAATATTGTGTTCCATGACTATTAAAATAATTACAATAAATTGATGGAAGCTTTTATAGCAGCGACGTTCAGTCATAAAACGTTTTATATACAAAATCAGTGTTAAAACAGTGGACGATTTATGACTGTTTTGTGAAGTGAATTGTATTATAAACTATAAAGTTCCGTTATAGCTTGACTGTCGTAATAATAAAGAATAGAAAATATTTACTGTAAGATATACACATCTAAATTATCATCCTCCTTAATTTATTGATTCCAGTCTAAATAACACCGCATGAAGTTCCAAATTTAGGAAAGAAAATACGTGTACAAACTACAGTTACACTATTTTCCTCTGACTAATAGGCTGTTTTATTGATTTGCCTAGGAAACGTTGCTTCTTTTCGATCACACCACAGGTGACCTGATTATAATGAGTTTGAACAACATGCAAATTTATTATTTCTCTACCTTATATGTAACTTTTTTTTCTTCTAGTATTTTCGAGTTCCTTTCATTAATTTATGTTCTTATAAAATAACTGCATAGTTTGATTTTTAATTTGACATTATTTTTTGTTTATTCTTCAAAATTATAAAATATTCCAGATAATTGAATATATGAATCATAAGTAAAAATAAATACCCAATCTCATTAAAATTCTTTAAATACGTTCCTGGCACTTAAAATAGGTTTTAATGACACTGGTTTGAAGACTTTGTTGGGGATTCGAAGGTAACTTAATTTTAATCACATGGCTACACACAACTGCACTCTCCCGTCGGTTGTTCCATGTAAATTGTTTCCTGTAAATTGCCATGTAAGTATGCTGTGGATACATCATACATTTTCTTCTTCCAGCCTTTCGTTGATGCAATTGCCAATAATGCTCGTATGCTTTCCATCTTTACTACTGGTACAAATGTTTCATGATAATCAACTCCTGGTCTTGTACTGCACCCGACTGCTACTAATCTTGCCTTTCTTTTCTTGATACTTCCATCTGGATTTTCTTTAATATTGAAGATCCATTTCTATTTAATTACTTTCATACTATTCTTCCTTTCGACTAGTTCCCAGACGTTCTGTTCTTTTAACGATGTTAATTCTGCGCGCATAGCTTCAGTCCATTCCTTTGCTGCTCGATTGTTCATGGCTTCTTCCGCAGTTTTAGGAATTTCAAACGCGATATTTGCAACATGTTTTTCCTCAATTCGTTGTGATCTTCTTACTCCACTTCCTCTTAATAGTTGTTCATTTCTTTCTCGCTCCATACGATGTCTTTCTTGAATCTGTATGTTCGTTTCACCCAGTTTTCTCCCTCTTTTATTCGTTATCATTTCAGCTATCGGGGGCTCGTTCTCCTCTGGTTCCTCCTCTAGTTGCTCATGGCTACTTTCATCTTCTTCATTGTTTACATTTGTTGTGTTTTCCAATATTCGGGTTTCTCCTTCTTTCGCTTGTAATTCTTCTATCATCTCGACCAAATAATCTTCAGTCTCTTTCGCTTGACCTTGTAGTAAGTCTCCTCCCTTCTTGTTTTCTTCAAAAATGACAGATCTCGACTCAAATAACTTCTGCTTCTCTGGATTGTACATTCTGTATGCAAGTCTTGACTTGGAATATCCCACAAAAATTCCTCTCTCCGCTCTTGGGTCGAATTTCCCTCTGCATGTAGTCGTCGTTGTGTAATATCCCACGCAACCAAAAACTCTCAGTTGTCCGAGATTTGGTTTTCTTCCAGTCCACTTCTCAATTGGCGTCTGGTCTCCGTTGTGTTTATTTGGCGAACAGTTCAGCAGGTATGCGGCTGTTGATGCCGCTTCACCCCAAAACTTCTGTGTTAACTTCGAATCTTGTAATAGTGCTCTTGTCTTCTCTAATATTGTCCGATTCATCCGTTCGGCTATGCCATTACTCGCTGGGTTTCCGGCTACCGTCAATTCGTGTTTTATGCCTTGTATCCGTCGACTATTGTGAAAATGTATTTCGCACCTCCCATTGATGCTACCGGCATGGGCCCGCAAAGGTCCATGTGTATCAAGTCTAACACGTACTTTGCACTCTCGTTCGTCACTGTCTTATGTGGCGCTTGTGTTGCCTTGCTGATAATGCAATCCGTGCATTTATCTAATTTTACATCCTTGTACTCGATTTCGTTGACCATTTTGTCTTTCTTCATCTTGTTTAAGTACTTCTCTCCCATGTGACCCATCCGTCTGTGCCACGTCTGTTTCTCTACCGCCGTCATGTTGGAATCATCGTTATGCAAAACATCCCTGTCAATGTATTTGTTCGGCTCAGTTCTAATGACGTACATCTTCTAAAGGGCGTCTTCTGATGTCGCTACTACTACGTCTTTTTTGTTCACTATTGATGCACCGTTTTGGTCGAACATGACCGAGTTCCCATTTTTCACTAGGCTTCGCACTGATAACAAGTTCATTCTTAATCTCGGTACGTATAGTACATCTCTAATTGTAGTGTTGTACACTTTTTGTTCCACTCGGGTTATGACTTCTACATCACCTATGGCTGTTGCATCGATTTCTCTCGCCTCTTCTGCCAATATCACTGTTCCATTGTAAGGCCTTGTATTCGTCATATTTTGATAATGCGGTGACATGTGAATGCTACATCCGGAATCGATTCCCCAAATGTATTCGCTATCTGGGTCCTCATACTGCATCAGTCACGTCCGTTAATTTAATTCTTACGTGAAAGTTTCGATTGTCACCTCTCTCTGTTACTACGCTCGCTGGGTGTTGATTCCTCTCTCGATTGTTGCTTGCTCCACCTCCATGACCTTGACTTCTTCCTCTACCTCTCCAAGATTGTCCTCTAGCGGTTGAATTATTTTCACTTTGTCTTGTATTTCCTTCTTTCTTCCTATGCCAGCAATCTCTTCCAATATGGCCGACTTTGTTGCAATTGTAACAAGTTCTAGTTTCTTTTATTGTATGGTTTCTTGCCTGGTAAACCGCATCGCTCTTGTTTTGTGTAGTTTTGTTTCCCATTCTTGCCTCCTCTTCTTTCAAGGCTTGTTTGATGTCGTCCATTGTTGCCGACCTCTGTATTCGGAGCGTCGCAGCTATTGTTTCAAATTTTTCATTTATACCTCGCACTACATGGAATACCAGTTCTCGTTCGCTAATTGATTGTCCATAAGTAGCACATTTCGCTTCCATTGTTCGGGCTCTTGTAATGTAATTTTCAACTGTCTCTTTCTCTCCCATCTTAATTTGTCTCAGTTCCATCATAGCGTTTATTAATTTGTCATCCGCGTTACCTTCGAAATTTTCTTTCAGCTTCATCCACAATTTTTTAGCACTAGTCCATCCAATAAACGGTCCAGCTTGTTCGGGCGATAATGTTGTCACAATTTCCGAAAACGCCTTATCATTTTTGTATTCCCATTCTTCTTTTTCTGTTTGGTCTTTATTTCTCCATACTGGCTCAGGTTTCTCGATAATTGTTTTGTAAAGTTTCTTTTTTCTCAAAATGGCAACCATTTTTAACGACCACGTTAGGTAATTATCCCCGCGCAAAATCTCGACTATTTGTGTTGACAGCTCCATTTTATTATCACTCGCGTTTTTGTAAAATTTCACTTCTCTTGTTTGTAATTGTCCGTATTGTCGAACCAGTCTCTGCTACCAATTGTTGGGGATTCGAAGGTAACGAAATTTTAATCACATGGCTACACACAACTGCACACTCCAAAGTTCACCCGACGACTGACTAGCTCTTAACTTTTCCCACTAGATGGTGCTGTCCACTCTACATTCTTTTTGTCCACTTAACAGAATAAGTCATTTTGGAAAATAAATTAATATAAAATGTAATTTGAGAACAACGACGTATGGAATGACCAGATACCATTTTTTTCTGTTCTCACTTGATTTGAACAAATAAAAACTAATTGTTAACCTTTCCAACAATAAATCTAAATAATAATAGCGAGTTCAAAAATTGGTCCCAACTGAAACAGTACGTCCAAAATTCTCTGAAAGGGGGCAGATACCGAAAAAAATGTCAATACACAGGTAGTAGGGTTTCGAATTACAATACACCAATATTTCATGGCATTCGGATGAATGGTTTGGGAACACATAAGCGCAAACCTTATAAATTGCAGTGTGTTTGAAGAGACCAGGTATATTACGAATGAAGACCACTGCATGCTAAGCCTTTTATTCAGTAAGAAACGCCTCTTTCTTCCTAAAATTAGTATGTGAAAGTTTTGAATTTGGCGCGATTCCTCAATGATTCTTCTCTAATCTACTGCAGTAACAAGTTCCTAAGTCAACAGGGGGCAGAACTCTTGAAACATGCGTGACATTGACGTAAATATTAGACAGCGCTTTGTGATGGCCCTTTCACATTCATCAAAGGCTGAAAAATGCGTATGGTAATGCGACACTGGATGTCAGCACTGTTCGGCGTTAGATTCGATTCTGTAACGAAGCTGAAGGACAAACACCGTTGGCTGATAACACCCAATAAATTCTCCTGCAACCATAGAATCTAATTCAAAGAAATTGGAAAAACTGTGGAACGAAACTGGAAAAAAATAAAAATTGAATTCAAGTCTCAAATTTTAACAAATCAACTACAAATTCGAATCTAAACCTCAGAGAACAAATCGTCATCTCAAGAATAAGAGTTTCATCCGGAAGCACCAGCAAGTTGTTGGTACTTCACTTTTTATAATATGTAGTATTGAAAATTGTGGTGGGGGATAAAACTTTTGGTTGTCAATTAAACATAAACTTTCACACCACATTAATTTTTAGGTTTATTTTTAATGATATTTGATTCTAGATTTTAACAGTATGGATTATTGACGTATATACAAAAAGAAACTATTTACAAAATTAAAATAAATTGTTACTACATATACTGTTTTTATCTATTTGAAAATTTCCTATCATTTAACTTGCTCCGACTAGCCACATGAATTACAGGTTCACCGTGGTGGTTTATAAAAATTACACCAATTAACTAATTAAATAGATAAATCATACCGCGCCGTTAAAATTAAACCCCTTTGAAATTATACAAGGAAAAGAAATAATTTCCGTGCACAGAATTTAGAGAGAGATAAAAAGAAATTACCGCGTAAACGTGATAACATTTGTGATCGATTTGTTTGGTTCCTAATTATGGCCGATAACTGCTGGGTGCTACGTCTCGGATGTTCGTTTGTGGTGTAGGAATTCGAAACCAGGACTCCTTTTCTGCTGCATCGCTGAAGGTCTCTGTTGGCTGAACTCGACAGCTGGTTGTCTGTTTGCTGACGGCCTGCAACGTAGAACACGTTGATGACTAGCTTTGACCTGATACTTGTGATGTAATTGCAGGTACTGAAAAGCCAGACTGTTTTTTCTCTGACCTGGTAACAATTTATTGTTCAGCAGATCTATCTTGTGTATGTACAGATTCCTCCTCAAGAACAGAGACACATGTTACATTTCGTGTTGGAGTGTTTTGAATAATATCTTGTTTACGCTTTTTCCTGTCTTGAATTGCAGCTACAATATTTCTGTTTCGTTTATTGGCTCTTCCTTTCAAAGGACGAAACCGAGAACTAAGTATATCCATAATAAAAATACTGTACATTAAACACACGAGATACGCGCTTCGAAAACAAACATATCAAAATGGGAATACGAAGTAATAAGTTCAGTTGATGAATAAAGCAAATAAACTATATTTAAATAAAGCTTTGCTATACTTAGTTATAATTTTAAAAAATTTCAGGAATAAATACAAACAAAAATAACGATCGCCGCAAATGTATACCAATATTTGAAACTTTATAAATAAATGCATCATTTGAATCAGTAACATTGCATAGATACCTGCACAACAGGCACCATAGAAAAAGGCGATCAATTTGAAAATCGGCGTAATTTTTCTGTCTAATAACTGAAAACTAACTGAAAGCTCAGAGAAGTGGCCTAACTCCGGCATTTAACTGCCTTGGAAATCCAGCGCAAGCTATTTAAAAATAACTTTGTGCTCCAAATGGGGGGGGGGGGCGAAGAATGAAAAAAAAAGGAACGTACTTAATTCAGAAATGTTCAAGGAATATTAATATGCAAAAAAGAAATTTCAATTTTTCGTCGACTTTCACTAATAACTCAGTACCAGTGTCGCTTAAGAGTTCTCACTTGATGGTGGATTCGAATTTTCTAGTAAAGCTGTGAAATATAATGAGTTTCTTCTTTCCTAAAAGTGTTTAGTCGTGTTTAATGCATTGTTTTATCGAAAAGAATCATATAAGCCGCAGAGTCGGATGTGAGTTCTTTTCTTTTTGCAACTAAATATTTTGTCAGCAGCTGTGGTGTGACAAGAACAGAAAGGATAAGAAATTAATACATTCGGGACTAAATGGGGGTTGCATTGGTAAATATCTTAGATACATTAGAACGTAGGAGGTTGAATAGGTATGGACATTTGTGACGAATGCCAGATGAGAATATTTCTCTTGTAACCACAAAACGAAAGAAAAATGGAAGACCTAAATTAAATGAAGATTTGAAATATAAAAGGAGGTTAATACTTGGATGCGAGAGACGCCGCATGGTGTAGTTCCCACTTTCATTTATATATATATATATATATATATATATGTGTGTGTGTGTGTGTGTGTGTGTGTGTGTGTGTGACGTTACATTTGATTACCAAATATTTATTTATATGTTATTTTTTATACGTCACACAAATTCGCAGACAGTTATATTTAAATTAGTGAAAGTCCTTGGGTCTGGCTCTTTGGTTTGTTGAGTAGTGTATCTTTGGAATATATAACCGCTCACAGTGGTAGAAATCCATTATAAATGATTACAGTTGTATTCAGAATTTGGAGTTAATTAATTGTAAGAAGTATTCAATTAAGAAAGGACATGGTAATGTAAGTTTTATGCATGTTGAAATTTAAGTAATCAGAATTTTACTCGCAGAGGAATGTTGCCTACAGCACACCATTATTTATTTCAATTTATTTGGGTTGACATCTGGTTTGTTAATGATCTTTCTTTTCTAATTGACATATATTGTTCGAGCATTGGTATCAGGCGTAATCTGAACAAGAGTTCAATCTAAACGGATTCTTGGCGGCTGCGCTGAGAAACAGTTTTGCTATTCCGAACTCCGACTTGACCAGATAAATTCAGAAGACGCCATTAAGCTATATCGTATGTTATATAATCTCCATTTAACAAGTGCCTTTGGCAAAAAGAGTGCTTTGAAAATAATGCCCCACATTCCTGTGAAAGAAGCTCATGTTTCGTATGTTTGTGAATACGTAGCTAACCGGAAGTGAGAAAATAGTGAACATTTAAACTTTGTTGTTTGTTTAATAAATTTATTTGTTCTTTACGAAATTCTATTCTGTGTGTTCCCATCCTTAAAGATTCCTCGAGTTAATGATTAAATATCAGACGTTATTTAACTATTCAGCCGAGGTCGTTATTTGAGACGTAGTATATAAAAAATTAGAAGAGATGCCAACGCGTTGAACAAATATTAGAAAATAGGATGGATTCCTTAGAAATACACTGAAGGCTATTGAAGATAAATGTAATCGGAGTAATAGCGAGACACGAACGGATATGGAGGAGCTTCTTGTACAGTTGGAGGAGAAAACTGGGAGGATAGAAGCATTTAGAAAGGAACATCAAGAAAGGCAGAAAAACTTAGAAGTAAGATTTTCCCTCATAAAAGAGGAGTTAACTTACGAAATGTGTATCACTTCAAATGCACAGAAAATATAAAAAAACATTTTGAGAAATGCGAGAGTATGTTGTCAGCTGAAGTAGAAAGAAAACTGAAAAAGGCTCAAGAGTAGTTATGGGGCATTATGCCAGGGCCAACTTAGAAAAAAAGGATCCGAAAGCCATAAGGAAATCAGTAAGGGAGCAGGTGCCGATGTAGTGGCAATGCCCCTAATTTCATCTGGCAATACGGGTGAAGGCGTTTGTTTTGTAGTTCTGGAAGAAGTGAGAGGGAGAGAAGTCCTGTCGGGCTAAAATTTAAGGAATACATTAGATCCTCCTAAATTTAACGACAAAAATGGAGAAAATCCTCTTAAGTTTATCTGCGATTTTGAAGAATTTGTAAAGTTTAAAGAGATTCCCACAGCGTATATGAAGATATGGTTCAAAAAATGTTTGGTAGAAAAAGCGAGTCTCTAGTATGAGGCAATTATAGAAAATGTAAGGGAGTTAAAGCTAAGCTTTTTGACCAGAAATTGGAGCTACGAGGAGCAAGCTGAAATCGTACGTGCTGAAATCGTGCCAAGCTTTGAGAAAAACCAAGGTGTTAGCAGGGAACAGCACTTACTACGGGCTTATAATGAAAATAAAGATTTAGACCATCCCTTTCCGGACCGAAATTTTGTGATGATTCTCAGTCGCCACTTTGGGGCCAAATCGTGACATCAAAAGTTGAAACGGTGGAAGAATTGGCAAATTAGTTAAATACTTGAAGGCCAAAGATAAAGATAGGAATGTGGCAAGAGGAAATGAAATGGGAAATATAAAAGAGAGACTAATAAATGAAAGAGTCGACACCGTTAGAGACGATGGTGTAATAAATAGGAAGGAATGGCGAAACTGGAGACGAGAAGGTTAACGAAACCCACGATAGACCAATGCTCGAGGAAACAATCAATTTAAAGGAAACGAGTGTTCAAGATATCCGAGCCAGGATAATTCAAGGAAACGAATAGACGATATTGATAGGGAGTCCGGATAACAACTAAAGAATGTCCCTTCAACGGCAAGAGATTTAAACTAAGGGGCGGTGATGGTATCTACTCCCAGGCCTATCACCCGAGAAAGACTGTAGGTAGTGAGAAGAATCAATACATCATAAACAGCGGGATATTGATTAAGAGGGAGGTATTACTGGTGGAACCCGAATTGAAGATAAATGTACAAAAAATTGGCGCGAGTACAAGTAAGAGTAGACGAAGAAAATATTTTTTGGGCAGTATTAGATAGCGGAGCTACTCACTCCTGTGTAAGCCTTCATTTTTATGAGCAATTGCAACGAAGGATATTAATAGTAGGAGAATTGCCGGTAAGCAACTTGAAGTTGTCCACAGCAGTGGCTAGACGAAGAGTGAAGATAAGAAAACAAATATTATTTAACATACTAATGCCGCAGGGTGATTATGAAATCAAAGCGTTTGTAGTGTATGACTTGTTCACTCCTATTTTAATTGGTTTGGACTGGCTGAAAGACATGGAAGCCGTTTGGAATCTTAAGGAGGGATCAATTTCTCTGAAAAGCCTTAGGAACAACGGAGAAGAAGGTATTAAGGACTCAACATGTAGCAGTTATTTGCACGGTAGCAGTGGGATCAAACGTTTTGAAACTAGACGGTAAAGAGTACATCCAAGAGGAAAAGGTGAAACAGATTGAAGGAATATCAAATGAAGAGAGGTTACAATTCCAAGATATGTTATGGTAAAACAGAAAAGTATTTTAAATGTACTTTAGAAACACATTCACACTTGCCCTTTAGGGATCGTGAGAGACCAATCCCGTTTTCTCTAAGGGGAGTCGTGAATGAACAAGTGAAACAACTTTTGGAAGCAGCAATTATAACAATGCTTTGGCGTTGGCAAATAAAAAAATGGTTCCATACGTGTGTGTATAGATGCAAGACGATTGAATAAAATACTGGTACCCATGTATAACGTTGCACCTAGAATTGGAGAAGTTATCCAAACTCCGCCTCTTGACTGTTGAGTGGATTGAGTAGCTCAATCAGCCAGGTGCCGGTCCCAAGCCCGGATAAAGGAGGAGGGTTGGGCAATGGGCCAACACCCCATTCCCGTAAAAACACCTTGTTAAAAAACCCAAAACCACGCCTCGGATTAAGACGTAAAATCGGATACGGACAAAGCGACGGAAAAGGACATTGAAATTAGATACGTGGAATGTGCAAGACAGGAAAATAAGTGAAATAATTACGGAACTAAAAGAACTAAAAATTGATATGGCCGTAATTACAGAAACAAAATGAAAAGGATCCGAAAATCTAGGTACTCTTTTGCGGAGTATCCAAAGCAACAAGAGCCAGTAAAGCAGTATCAATCGTAATACACAGAAGGTGGAGACAATATATAACAACATGGGAAGCTATAAATAAAAGATTTATACAACATCCGGTTAGATAAAAAATTAGAGGAAAAAAACCCTCCAACATAGAAGAGCAATACAACCATATAAAAGAGTGCATGCATGAAGCAGCCCTTGAGGCATTCGGTATATTCGAAAGAAATAAACATAAACGTAAACCATATTGGTGGGACGAAGAGATAGAGCAAGATATCAAAGAAAAAAGGAAGAAATATCAACAGTATTTTAGTTCCAAGAGCTTAGAACATAAATAATGTACGAGAAAGCCCAAGTAGAAGTACGGAAAAAAATTAGTATGGAAAAAATGGAATATGGAAAAGGAAATGTTCAATAATTAATACATACTTGGAAGGACAAAGAAGCACGGAGAACTGGAAGATGAGACATGAGAACAGACAGGAGAAAAGAGATTATATCGCCAATAACACCTCAGAAAATGGGAACATTTTCAAAAATTGTTAACAGAAGAATGTACAGAATATATAGATAATAATCAATTATGTAACATAAATGTAATAGGATCACCGATAAGATTAACGTTTGAAGAAATGGAAAAGTAATGCAAAGCTCTAAAAAAATGGAAAAGCACCAGGAGCCGGGGATATATATGGAGAGCTAATAAAAAATGGAAGCAAAAAGTTATTTGAACATTTGCAAAGGAACTTTCAACAATGTGTAATGGAATGGAAAGAATCATATCTAATACCTGCATTTAAAAAAGGCGACAGGAGTATATGTGGGAATTACAGGGGAATAGCCGTAACAAATACAATCAGTAAATTATACAGAAAAATAATAAAACAAATAATAGAAAAGGAATACCAACAAATGGAAGCGGACGAGCAAGCTGTATTTAGAGTAGGTATATCGACAATTGAACATATATTCTCGATTACTCAAATTATTGAAAAGAAAACGTCCTTTCAACAAGAATTACATCTACTCTTTGTTGACCTAAAGAAGGCGTATGACAGTGTCCATTTGAAAAAAACTATGGGAAGCCCTTGAAGAGACTAACATTAACATCGAACTAATAAAAACAGTAAAGACCCTGCATAAACAATCAAAGACAAAAATTAAGATAGGCAACATGTTCACAGGATTCACATCAATCAAAGGATCAAAACAAGGCGGCTGCTGCTGCGTATCTCCCACATTGTTCAAAATCTATCTCGAACACAAACTAAAGGAATGGAAGAAAAATGGCGAAACATGGGGCTACCCTTAGAGGATAACACCTTATTCACGTTGTTTTGCGGACGACCAAATATTGATAGCCCAAGACTATGACGATATGAATTACATCACCCGCAAATTAATAGAAGAGTATTCAAAATGGGGATTAGAAGTAAATATGAACAAGACTGAATACATGTGTATTGGAGAAGAACAACAACACGACCTAGAAATTGAAAATGGACAACAAATAAAAAGATGCAATGAATACAAATATTTGGGTATAAAAATATCACAAAAGGGCAGACTGGATGAGGCGATTCAAGAAAGAAATGTACAAGGTAGGAAAGCGATAGCCATGCTAAATAGCATTTTATGGGGCAAAAGTATTACGAAACAGAACAAACAAAGAATCTATCATACAATTGTAAAAAATATAATAACTTACAGCGCGGAAGTCTGGCCACTAAAAGAACAAATGGCCAAAAAGTTAACAGCGACCGAAATGGATTTCTGGAGGGCGGTAGGCAGATCAAAAATGGACAGGATACCAAACCCAAAAATTAGAGAAATTATGGATGTGAAACACAACATAATTGATGACATAAGAGACACATACAAAGGATGCCAGAAACAAGACTACCGAAACAAAATCTACAATGGAAGCCGGAAGGAAGAAGGAAACAAGGCAGACCCAGAAAGAGTTGGATTAATGGCGTCAATGAAGATATCCGAGAAAGAGGAATAGAAGAAAATTTATGGAAAGACAGAGAGGAATCGGAAGACACAAGACGTTATAAAACGATGTATATATATATATCCAAACATTTCACAACAAGCAGCGGTTTTGTCGTACTGATAAAGCAGTGAACTAAGTGAGGGTTCACGAAAGTATGCTGCATTTTCTGTTAATCGAATTCAATACAGATATAAAGTTTTATCCTTCGGCTTAACCATGAGTTGTCATATATTTATTAAATGCCTCGATGCCTGTTTGAGTGAAGAAGTCATACTGTTGTTTATATGGATATGGTTACTAGTAGTACTAGTTTTTCTGAACATATCGAATATCTAAATAATCTCTTCAAGCAGTTAAATGAAGTAGGAATAAAATTAAATTTAAATAAATCTGCCTTAGCTCAAAAAGAATTAATTTTCTTGGGCCATTTAATCTCATCTCAAGGAGTGAAACCATTAGAAGATAGATTACAGATTATATCTGAATTAAAATCACCAAAAAGCGTACCAGATCTCCAAATATTTATAGGATTCGTATCGTTTTATGGGCGTTTTGTGATTAATTTTTCAAAATTGCTTATCCCTCTGAATACGTTATTAAATAAAGGGATACGTTGGAAATGGACTGATGTTCAACAGGCATTTGAAAGAGTGAAGGAATCATTCAAGAGATGTGTAACTTTAGGCCATCCGGAGATAAATAAGACTTATATACTCAGATTCGACGCCAGTAAATACTGTGTAAGTGGAATTTTATCTCAGGGGGATAATCCGGAGAAGAACGAATTATTGCTGTCACTAGCAGAATCTTGAAGGGCGCGGAATCTAGAAACGGAATCACTGAACAAGAACTACTCGCTTTAGATCATTGCACGAAGAAATGGTGAGATTATCTACTTGGTAATCGAGTTACCGTAAATAAAGAACACCAGGCGCTGTCCTTTTTGAAAAATGTTGCGAAATTGAAGATTAACTAGATGGGCCATTGCATTAGGAGAGTTTGATCTAGAAATTGAATACGTAAAAGGTAAAGAAAATGTACCTGCTGATTTTTTGTTTCGTCCTTACGATGACTCTAGAAAGACCAAGAAATCAGATGGTTTCCAGCCAGTTATTCAGACCTATTTATGAGTTAATCCGTTGCAAAATATTGAAGAGAAACAGAAACTAGACCTTCTGTGGGGTCGGATAAAGGCCCTGCTAGCGGAAGAGGAAATAAATAAAATAGGTAGTAAAATTTATTACCAATGTAATAATAAATTATATTTGAAGAAACCAAAGTCACGGAATGGTTGGGTGCTCTGTATACCTTCCCAAGACAAGTTCCTTTGGCTAAATGAATACCATGATCGTCAGTTGCATCCAGGAACAGTTAGGCTGGAGAAGCTGTTCAGTCAACTCATGTTTTGGAAAGGAATGTCTCAAGATGTTAAAAGATATGTACAATCGTGCCTTGTATTTTAACTAAACAAACCTAGAAATCGCACTTATGAAGGCCAATAATACCTACGGGGTTCAGAGAACTAATTGCAATTAATTTATTAGGCCCTCTTGTATCGAATTTATACATATTTACTTGTATCTTGGTAATAGTGGGCATATCTCAAAGTTTTCTAAGATCTACGGTTTAAGAAGGGCAACTACAGTTACATGTCTCAATAAATTGAAGAAATACATAATGGAAGTAGGAAAGCCCAAAAGGATTTTGAGTGACAATGGACCGCAATTTAGTAGTAAATCTTGGAAGAGGAACTTAAATTCTTTAGGTATGAAGTGTGTATTTACTGCCGTAAGAAATCCTCGAGGAAATCCTTGTGAAAGGTGCGTTAAAGTAGTGGGAACTTGTCTTAGGACAGTATGTAATGGTGAACATTACACATGGGCTAACCATCTCTCACAAGTTGAGGATTTCATTAATCAAGGCTATAGCGAAGTCACTGGACAAGTACCGGCTGAGGTCCAATTCAGACAAAGAATACATTTTCAACCAGAAAGAGAGATGACAGGATTAGACGGCAGATCTATTAATTGGGAACTAATAGAAAGGGATTAAATATATCGTTTTATACAATAAGGCATCTGAGGGCAGAAATATCATACGATCAAGTTATATTTTCCTGGTCAATAAGTGATGGTCACCAGGTAGCGAATTTCGGATGCTAGTAAAAATATTTATGCCAAATTAATACATTGTATGCTGGAACAGCACGAATATAAAAAAGGATCGGAGTCAATACTTATTTAGTTAGGATGAGACCCAATTGTAAAAAGTGTAAAGTTCACAATGTGGTCAATATTCAAGAATATCATATACGTGAATAAGCATACACCTCAAAGCAATTGTGAAAAGTAGCATATTAAACGTTTATTTCAGAAATCAAGCCAAAGTTTATGATAAATAAGTATTCGCATATAATTTCAAGTCGGCTGATTAAATTTGATTAGAAAGTATAATCACGACCTAATATAATTCATAGAGTAACAAGAATGTATATACTTAGAGATTGCCTCTACCGACTGAATTTAAATCATTGTCATAAACATCATTAAAATTCTGGTCAACAATTCGTTGGGAAGATATATTTAGATCAAACAATTAAGTTTAATCTTGGCACCCATTAATATATCACGGAATTAGTGCTCAATTCTCTTATTAAAAATTGTTAATATTGAGAATTGGCGAGTTCTGTTTACGAAGCGCTTGATGACGCAGGCGATAAATGACGTACGTGGTGGTAGCAAACCCGTCTGAATAGTACATAACCGTCTCATAATTAATGCAGTCACCCTGCGCAATTATCAACGGTAGTAACAAAATCACCTCATGAATAACGTTCATCCTCTTAAAATACACCTACTGTGGAGAAATTTGTTAAGAAAAGCAATTGTATATCCTTATACAATTAACCAAGCAGTATCAAATGCCACAGATTTAAAAGAAACTATTTAAATTATGATTTATTAAATCAAAAGGGGATAATAGTTCATTAGTTTTTAATTGTAATACATCAAACTCAGATTTGGGAGAAGGAAAAGAAAGATTTGAGGATGTTTTAAATGTATGTGATACATTAGCCAATAAGAACTGCATATTTAACTAATGAATCTAGCGATGCTTCATTCCTTCCCAATTGTCCTTGGATTATAGTTCTGTATATAAAAGTAATTATATTGGAATTATAAATTTTGTCAATAATGTAAATTCTTTTTTCTTTTAAAGCAAATTATTATAACTCTTTAATAATTATTTCAAGTCGAGGAGAGGAGTGAATGTGACGTTACATTTGATTTCCAAATATTTCTTTTTGTGTTATTGTTTTATACGTCACAAAATTTCGCAGACAGTTATATTTAAGTTAGTGAAACTCCTTGGGTCTGGCTCTTTGGTTGGCTGAGTAGTGTATCTTTGGAAGAAAAAGTGTAAACTTGCTGTCCATTGTTGTAGTTGTGCACTGAAAGTTTTTTTGAATTACCGATCACAGTGACAGTAATCCATTATAATCTATTACAATTCTATTCAGAATTTGGATTTAATTAATTGTAAAAGTATTCAATTAAGAAAGGACATGACGTAATCCGATCAAGAGTTCAATATAAACTGAACGACACGTTTTGCTAATTACGTTACGTTCTAAAAAATTATATTAGTTAAAATTTAATTCTGTCTATATTGGTGGCTTCTTACGTCTCGGAAGTCAGCTAAACTTAATTATTAATAATCGACTTTAACATAAACATCAATCTACTATGCGACTTGTCTTTTACAAAAGGTTGAACATTTAGATACATTTTACACATCGCTGCCCGAATTTCAACCCGGGACTTATTGTGGTGTGAGTCGGTGACTTTGGCCGACATATTTATTTGTAACTCCTATAAGATTTCTCTATGAATTTGTAGAAAGCGCCTCTTGCGTATCAATCAAATAACCTAATATCGCTATCCGGATATCCAGCTTTTGGTATCTGTGTTCAATGCGCTTCAAACACGAAGTTCACTTTGGCAAATAATGACAACATGATAAAGCTAGCTATAAGAAATAATTATAATAGTTCCGGTAACAGCCATGTTGGTGTATATGTCAGCTGTTCTGCCTATGTGCTGCGTGTGTTCTGTGATCTTTTTACTGTTTGAGATCTTGGTTATTGTGTTGCACCGAATTGTAAGAACCATTCATGTACAGAAATTAAGTTATTTAGATTCCCAAGATAGCAAAATAGAAGAGCAAAGTGGGTTCAGAAAAGCTGACGATAATATCAGCTCGCAAGCATTCCAAGTTGTATCAAGTACGTTCCCTCTTATTTGGATATACGGTGATATTTATTTATTGTACTTTTCATTTGATTTTGCATGTTTTCAAGTAGCTCTTTTCATAATTATACTTTTAGTTAATTCATCCTCTGAGTGGTGCACAACTAGTGACGTAGCCTTACGTCATGACCTACCTAACTAGTGACGTCACAGTTCTAAAGCACACACATACGTATTGAATTTTGGATATAAGCGCACAGATAATTGAATGAAGAAAATTGATGAAGGAATACATGTTTCGAGGAAGTGTTGAAATTATTCTCCCGGTCAACTAAGGCGTTCGTCGACTCTTGTACAAAAAGAACACACGGAACCAACAAACAAAAAAATCTTAATATTAAATATATCGAGAAGACCTATTAAATTTGTCTATCACACAAAAATTCTCCTGAAAACTCTCCTGGACAACAAAAATCACGAAAACCCCTAGGAAATTTTCCTAATCGCGCGCATGTTCCTTCACTACACACAATGATATCCAACAATGAACTTTGATTCAATAATTATATTATTGTGAACCTGTAATATTTAAATCAGAGATAAAAATCCAAAAAATATTAACTCATCCTATTTTGAAATAAAAGTAAAGTGTATGTATATATAAATAAACATTTTTATAAACAATTTTATAAATCTTAAATTAAAGAACGTAATGTTACTTAATTACAATTGCTTCCATGATGAAGTCTTTAAATTCATTACAAAGGTCAATATTGAATTTTATCTTTCCTTTCTTGTCAATTCTTAGTTGTAAAATTTCTTGTAATATTATATTTGACGTATCCTATTTTCTCAACCAAGGACTAATGGATTGAATAATAAGAATAATAATAAGAAAATAAATAAATTCAAGGAAAATACTAAATTCCAATTTTTTCAAGTCTGTATGAAAAAGTGTAATCTTATTTAATTACAAATGTTTCAATTAAATAGTCTGCAAATGAAATATATTTGTATTATAATTCAAATGAAGAGAAAACAGTTAAATGTAAATATCTTTAAATTAATTAAAAACTCATTAAAATTATGGAAAAATTTTAACTAAATTCAATTTATTCAAATCATTATGAAATGAAGGGAAAATTGTTACAAATATTTCTATGAAAATTTGTTTAACATCATTAAAAACTCAATTACACAAAAATGTTTGACCAAGAATCAATTTTTTTAATCTGTACAAAATTAAGGGAAAACTGTTACTTAATTACAAACATTTTGATGATAGTCTTTAAATAAGAAAGCAATATAAATGGAAGGGAAATCATTCACTAAATTTAAATTTTCCAGTGAAAGAGTTCTAAATATTATTTAGAATCTATTAATAATGAAGGGATAACTGTTACTAAATTAATAAGATAAGGTCTATAAAGTGATTACAAAACTGTAAAGTATGAAAAAGTGTTGAAATAGATTAGAAAGTAAATAACATGAAGGATACACTTTTTCTAAGATACAAAATTTTCTAATATGTATTAATGAAGGAAAAAATGCCACTAAATTACAAAAGAGTCAATGTGAAAGCAAGGGAAAACTGCTACTTAATTGATAATTTAAATTGATTTGGTTCAAAAAACCTATATAAAAGAAAGAGAAAACTTTCACTAAATTGCAAAACTGTTAATGAAAAGGCTTCAAATTAATTACAAAGCTAAGTGGAAGGAAGGGAAAACTGCTACTTAAATACAAAATTTAAAAGATGTGGTTGTAAATATCTATTTATAAAGAAGGGAAATCTTTCTCTAAATTACAAAAGTGTTAAAGTCTATAGTCAAATGTTTGTGAAAGGAGGACAAAACTGATACTTAATTACAAAATTTACATTGCTTTGATTGTAAAAATCTATATAACAGCTATGAAAGGAAGGGAAAACTGCTATGTAAATACAAAGTTTAAATTGATTCAATTCTAAAAATCTATATTTTAAGAAGGGAAAAGAGTAATTACATTACAAAAGTGCCAATGTTAAAGTATAGAAATTAATTACTAAGTTCTATGAAAGAAAGGAAAAACTGGTATTTAAATATTAATTTCATTTCATTTAGTTTTAAAAATGTGTATAAAAAGAAAGGAAAACTTTCACTAAATTACAAAAGTGTCAATGATAAAGGCTTCAAATGAATTACAAAGCTATGTGAAAGGAAGGAAAAAATGCTCTTTAATACAAAATTTGAAGTGATTTGGTTCTAAAAATCTATATAAAAATAATGGAAAAATTGTTAATGATAAAGACTTTAATTATAAAGATTTGTGAAAGGAAGGGAAAACTGCTACTTAAATATATAAACTAAATTGTGTGTGTAAGAGTGAACAGAGCCATCCGGCGGGAAAAGTTATAAACTGTCAGTCGTCGGGTGAACTTTTGAGTGTGCGGTTGTGCGTAGCCATGTGATTAAAATTAGGTACCTTCGTATCCCCAACAATGTGGCTGTAAAAATCTATATAAAAGGAAGCGAAAATGTAATATTGTGAAAAATTATTCACGTCAAATGACGCAATTGCAATTTAAGACATCACCGTTAGTAGTGGGCGTGTCGTATTCAGGTTGGGAGGGGCTTAATCGTGACGTATTTAGTTCCGGGGATAACTTTCCCCTTTAACCATTTATTGTACTTTTCATTTGATTTTTCATGTTACCAAGTACCACTTTTCATAATTATGATTTAAGTTAATTCAGTTGCATTTCAAAGAATCACGTTGAAATTGAAATGAGAAGACTGCAGAAAATTCTTTTATGTGGGATGCTATTCCCTACCATCCTATATTATTTACTTTCGGCAAGAAACCTCCATTGGAAACACAATTTCCTCTAAAAGATATAAGAACTCTTATCTCCCACTAGCAAGTTAAATAAAATGTAGTTTATGAAGTAATCAATTTTACATTGTATAAAGGTGTAATAGAATTCGTATATTTCAGGATTGTACAATTGAACACATGTCTAAGAATTTGTCACAGAGAACGTTGCTCAGAATAATACTATGTAGGAACTCCAGTCATAGAATTTAAAGCTCAAATCTGAGGTAATTAACGATGATTAACTTTTAGTTAACTACAGTTGGGAGATTATTAGTTTTGCTTTTCATTTTAGGTTACGAACTTAAAGATTAACATGCAATGGAAAATAGATTTTTCAGCAGATCTTGGAAAGTCAGATCCAGTTTTGGCAGAGATCTGGTACTATCAACTCATATACAATAAAAATTAAACACCCTTGTGTTCAATATGTAAGTTATGGGGTTTGTTGGTTGAACTTTGTGAATAGTGAAGAGTTCTGTAGTCCAATTCGGTGTATAACCCTTTTCGAATTGATGTTTTTGCTTACTGATGCGGACAACGTCTCCAACTTTAAATTTATTCTTTCCTCCAACCATTTTGATATTGTTGTACACCGATGTGAGCAAACGATTATCATGTACATCACGCGGTTTCATTTTAATGGTACGGTGATAGGAGCGATTGTAGTCTCGAACAATATTTTGTAACATATGTATCCACACATGTGAACCTTGTTTTGTAAATATTGGCCACATACGCTCACATAAAGTTCGGTTAAAACGTTCTACAACGCTTGCTTTCATATTGCTGTACGTAGAGTAATGATTGATGTTGTGTGATGTTGCCCATTTTTTGAAATCTGCATTATAGAATTCAGTACCTCTATCTGTCTGGATGTTTTTAGGATGACGTTTGCTCTTATCGTATAATTGGCATACTACTGTAGCAACTTCCTTACCCCGCTTAGTCTTTAACGGTTGAACCCATGCATATTTGGAGTAAACGTCAATAATAGTTAGCATGTACTTAAAACCATTATTTTCTTTCGAATAGGGAATCATTTCCACCAAATCCATTTGATGTAGATCATCTAGTCCCTTGGTTATAACCTTACGACGTGCAACAGATCTTAGAGATCCGAGCCGGACGATGTAATTCACTAGCAATACTGCCTCTAACGTCCATCATTCTGGTATGATGTGAAGCAAAGAAGTTCTTAGTTTTTATGCAATGATTCGAGCTTCTCGCAGTTCTTCGATGATGGATGTAATTTCGTTTTCGTGAGCAGTATGACCAGCCGATTTTGATGCCATCAACAGCTGCAATCGATGTACAAGTTCATTAGGATCATCCCAGTGTTCATAGCCAATAGATCGTTTTTGTTGTTGATGATGAGACTTCCACGTAATGCCATGACCTGTATGTTTTGGGGGAAAGAGTTTTTTAATAATCTCGGTATATTTATAGCCTCTGTTGGACTTCAACTGATGTGTCGGTAGATGTTGTAATCTGTGTGCGTTTCCAATATTTGCTTATACTCTCTAAGATCTGTTGCTTCGTAATATTTGGGTTTGTTTGTAAAGAGTAAATTATAAAGTCCATCTGTTCCTTCATAGGTTTTATTATTTATGGTTATTAAGTTGTTTACATCGAAGAATATTTCGGAATCTCCAATCAACCATCGATTTCCTTCCTTCCGTACACCGTATACTTTATCCAAATTTTTGTTTTGATGTGTTTTTTCAAAGAATTTTACAAAAGATGCTCCTCGCTCTTCTTCTTCATCCTCTTCTCTTTTCATAGGAGACGGTGCTGGTGGTGTTGCTGATTGGAATGTGTGGTTGTTCCTAACACTATTCAGTAAGGATTGTAGTGGTTCCGAAATTGGTTTAAATGTTTTTTGAAGATGAGTTTCTTGTTGCAACTCATCTGATTTAAGTGTATTATATTTATGTTTTATATTCTTGATGGCTTGCGCAAGGTGTCTATTATCACGAATGTCTTTTGTTATGCGCGATCGGGTGTCCGTAGAACGAGCTTTCGAACGGGTGTTCGAACGAGCCACTTTTTGTGTTTCCATAAGCAGGCTTACATTCAAACTGATAGTGTAGTGTATCGTTCAAAGGAGTTTTATATTCTATTCGCGTGCAGACTGCACAAAGTATTCATCAAATCCATTGCGATATCGTCCATTATTTAATTCACTATCTTTATCGATAACAACGAAACCGTACCGAGTTTTCCAACAATGAGCGCAAAGATTTTTGAATGCATCGAAACTCATATCCGTATTAACATGATCATCGTACACATGTTTAAGATTTCCAACGTCTTGTCGAAATAAGATAATGAAATTCGCATTATCACGCAGTAAATGTTTAGGTAGATGAGTGTAGGTCTGACATAAATAAAATACATCTACACCGAAATGTCTAGCAGTGCTAAAGTATATTTTCATAAGATTCTGTTTATCACACGCCACATCATCGAAAATGATTATGGAATTCGGCTTAGCTTTTTCCGGATGCACAACATCATCGTTTTCGGAATAGCAGTGATAGGAGATGTCTGAAATTGAATTCAATATATTTTCCAAGCGAACATATTTACTTTGCTGCAGCGATTTCGAATAGACATAGACATTGGTGAAACGCAACCCATTTGGGTGTTCCAGCAGACTAATCATAAGGTTCGTCTTTCCACAATTCGAAGGCCCACATACGAGACATCGTAGAGAATTTGGTAGGAGAGCGCTGTGACGACGCATTGCATTTCGCCCCCCACCACCACCACCATCTTCTTCTTGTACAACGTGAACAGGTAGGGAGGTGCTCTGCTTCACCGTTTTCATCGTAGCACTGTTTACATACACAGCAATACACATCAATATATACGCATACCGAAAAATGTAAGCATCCACAAAATGTTCATCGCTCGAGAGAGCAACAGCAGCAACACCACAACCACCAACAGCAGCGAGAAGAAGAAGATCAGTAGCGGAAGTGGCTTTCTGAACAAAGTTATAAAAAAAACAATCGACCACTTACCTTTCGAAGCACATATTCCAGGATATCAGTATTGTGGTCCGGGTACTCACCTCAAAAAACGATTGAAGCGAGGTGATCCAGGCATCAATCCTCTGGATCGTGCGTGCAAGGAGCATGATATAGCATACCAACAAAAAGGCGCAAGTGAACGACAGGAAGCCGATCGTGTATTAGCTACCAAGGCTTGGTCTAGAGTCAAGTCGCAGGACGCAGGTGTACGTGAAAGAATTGCTGCGCTAGCCGTAGCAGGGATCATGAAGGCTAAGTCGAAGCTTGGAGCTGGAGTCCAAAGAGAGAAAACAAAAAGAAGGAGCTTTAAAAAAAAGATAAATTTATCTTCAATCATTCAGAGTGCGCGGAAAGCAATTTCATGTCTAGCAGCAGATACCAACGCCAAGCAAGCGGCTGCTGTTGCGCTCAAAGCAGCACGTCTTGTTGCAGGGAAAACCGACAGTGTGGGAAACAAAAAAAGAATAATCCCAGTACCACAAAAGGTGGGGGGAATTCTTCCGCTCATTCCAGTGTTCGCGGGTCTCTCGGCTTTAGGAGGTTTGGCCGGCGGTGTGTCAGGTATAATCAACGCAGTAAACAAAGCCAAAAGTGCAACACAACAATTGTCCGAGATGCAGCGTCACAACAATGTTATGGAGGCGGTAGCTCTACGTGGTGGAAACGGGATATATCTAGCCCCTTACCTCAGACCATGGTAAAACTACCATACAAACCACTCACCAACATAGAATTACACCACTATGCGTTGCGGTTGCACATCCCCCATTTTCGTGGTGTTTACATGCGAAACACATTGCCTAAGCATGCGCGTAACAACGAGAGTTGTATTGTAAACTTGGAACCATCTTCCCGTTCTGGTTCACATTGGGTGGCCTTTTGTAAACGAGGGAGGCGTGCACACTATTTCGACAGTTATGGTAACCTTAAACCGCCTTGCGAAATCTCACACTATTTGCATGCTTGTCATAGTATTTGGTATAACTACGAACGATACCAATCTTTCGGTAGCATTATTTGTGGGCATTTGTGTCTACAATTTCTGTTGACTATAAATACCTCCGATGTGTGATTAGTTCGACACAAATCACCATCACCATCATGAAGGAGTGGGTGCACACATTGACAGGACGCGGATCTGAATTGAGCACGGATCTATCTGAGGAGCTTGTATTAGACGATGTTTCGTACGAAGTGGCTTTGAAAAGTTTATACACATCCAACTCGATTTCCAACATAACAAACGAAAATAATCTGCTGTTAATTAGATACAGAGAACCACATGAAAACATTAATGTCAACATCACCATACCAGAAGGTGCATACGAATTTGAAGACATCGTGTCAGCATTGAATAGTAAGTTTGCGCAGATAGGGGACACTCCCAAAGAAACGGAAGAACTGCAGAAAAAAAACGTGAAGAAACATACAAAAGATAATTTTTATATTGGGATTGATAAAGTTACATCGCGAACGAAACTATTTAGTGCGTACACAATCGACTTTACCATCGACGGATCTCTAGCATCTATCCTAGGTTTTGAACGAGTCATATTAAAGCCAGGCGCAGTACATTTCTCCCCCACACCATTCTGCATCACGAACATTAACGTCATACGGGTGGAGTGCAATATTGCTCAAGGTGCATTTCTAAACGGAAAACGTACACATTCTATATACGATTTTTTCCCCAAAGTTCCCCCTGGATATAAAATAATAGAGCAACCTCTGCCTATGATTTATTATCCCATCACCTTGCAAAGTGTAAACAACATTAGTGTGAGTCTTCGAGATCAGAGTGGGGGTAAGATTAGCCTTCATAAAGAAAATCTTTCAGTTACTCTTCACATACGAGCGGTTGAATAATAATAATGGGCATCATCTACGTACGAAAAAGTGTAGGTCAACAACAGCAACAAACTCATATTCACCAAAATACGTTGACAATAAGCAACAGACGGTATCTCGAATCTCTAGGATACACAGTGAAAAAAAAAAGTATAAAGCCAATCAAACATGACGCGTTCTCATCACTGTCAGACAAGTCTTTGTGTGGTAAACACCATGTTTCATGTGTTGGATGTGGAAAATAAACCTACTTTCAGTCAATCCATTACAGCTGTTAAGAAGCGAATTTACCGCCCCTACGCAGGCACCACTTTCGGATATAACGATGAAATACGAATTCCAATTCGCAAGCAGGAATACAGTCTGCTGCCATCGCAGAGTAATATTCACATCGTAGGTAAAGTCGCAAACGATGATGGGAAGACGAGCACTACTGCAGTTCTCGATACAAATTTCGCAGCATTTCTCTTCAACGAGTGTCGTTATGAGCTTAACGCACAGGAAATAGATCGCACGAGAAATTTGGGGATAACAAGCACGATGAAGGCTTATACATCACTGAAGCCTACAAACAATCTTGAAAATGCTGGTTGGTTTCCTGTCGCTGATGGGGATACACTTGCTGATTCTAAAACAGGTCGCTTCCACGTAATCGTTCCTCTATCTCTACTTTTGGGCTTTGCTGAAGATTATCAAAAGTGTATTATAGGTTGCACGCATGAACTTGTATTAATCCGAAGTAGCAATGACAATTGCACTCTCCTGAGCAATACCAAGGATGATAAATCTAAAATAATCATTGAGGATATTTATTGGAAGGTCCCATCTATTTCTCTCTCCCACGAAGAACAGGCGCGAATGCTCGGCATCGAAGAAAAAAATGATAACATTTATATGGCGTTTCGATCGTGGGAACTGTATGAACTACCTTCAATGCCTATAACTAATAAATTTAACTGGACCGTAAAAGCAACTGGAGAAACCCCGGTTCATAATTTTTGGATTTCAAATAAATAAAATAATAAAATCTGCTAACAGCTGGCGGTTCGATCACTGCAATCTTTCTAAACTCAAAGTCTTCCTCAACGAAGAGCACTACCCCAATGAAGACATACGTGTTAAATGGGGTGAACATGATTGTTCCGACCTGTATGATATGTATACTCAATTTCAGTCTTCATATTATCACTCACTTGAGGGAAGTGAAATAGTTGAACCAATGCTCAACAGAAAGCAATTTATGTCGCAAGCACCTTTGATCGTCATCGATTGTTCACATCAAAATGATTCTATTCGCTCATCTTCAGTCGATATTCGTGTGGAACTCGAAACAGATGTCATCATTCCTGAAAGTACGTCTCTCTCTGCGCTACTGCTCCATGATCGCGTCGTCACCTACAAACCGCTCAGTGGGGAAGTTAGATGGAAAAATGTAATTTCTCATTGTTACTATTATGTTGTTGTTTTTAACAAATATATGTATATTGTTTTTCTAAATAGTTTGTAATGTATTTATTTCACAACCTTTCCTTAATTATATATACATAGAATTGGGATGGATTTTTTTTGGAATAAAGGTTTGTAATGACAACAAGAGTTTACATCAGAATTTTTGTTTATTACAATAAGTATATAAGCATATATTTACACAGTGATTATATAAAAAATTAAAGCAAAAATAACATTTTTTTAATCATCTACTTTACAATACGATAATGACCCAACGCTAAAGTTGAAATACCATCTGACTGAATGAAACGTTTATCATCATCAGCCGATAAAACTATTTTGTTTTGGCATACAGTGAACACATCATGATGATGCGATTGTATGGAATATTGCTTTCTCATTACATGCTTATTCTCGCGAAAACATTTTTCATAATCCGCTATGGTTAAGTTTGCGTTAGATTTAACACCCTTGGCTTTAGTTTCAATCTTCTTTTCAGTTTCTATAGCATACATTTTGGCTCTAAGCCCGACAAATTTACGAAACAAAACGCCAGACAATTCATCTTTCATGTAACCGATTTCACGTCTATTCATTCTAGGCAATCGAAACCGATTGTTTTCCAAATAGTCACCAGTATCAAACCGCTGAGCAATATCATCCTTTAGGTCCGCATAAACATCGTCAGTCATTAAACTATCAGTATCGGTATACACCAACGTTAGCTCTTTTGGATATTTTGCTTTCATATACCCATAGTGAAAGTCAACCATTTTAGTTTTCGATAATTCTAATATCGCCATCCCTACGAAAATGGTTTATTGTTCTTGACACACACTTTCCCCATTTCAATGGCTGCGCACGCCTCATCAAAAATTACCCTTTTCTTAAAGTTAGGTTGTGCCAACAATCTCCCAGCTCCATAACGCCCCTCCCACCGCGTAACGATTTTTACATCTCTAAATTTCCGCACATTCATCAGTGTGCGACCAAAGACAGAATTATTCATTAACTTAAAAAAATTCTTATCGAGATCGTTTGTGGCCTCTTTACGTTTCTCCGTATTTAATTGGATGTAGGGTTTCATCCAAGGGCTTTGATCGAATTGTAATATTCTGTGTATTTTTGTACATTGCAAACCATACTGCAAACACTGTTTCAAATTTCGGTAGTGTATTACATAGCGTTCTTTGTCATGCAGATTTGTCATAAGTTTTTTGGTGTTAGTTGCACCAACTGCCATCATTTCGGGGCAGAGCGGAAAATCGTTATGCCAATCGTGTATTTCTTTCGGATACGATAAATCTACCTCCAATATATAACCTATTTCAGATTCATCACAAACGTTTTGCACATTGAAATTGTTAACATTTTGAATCCAAGAAAAATTAGCTATTGGTAGATACTGCATCATGGCCCAACCATACAAGTTATTGACATCAAAATACATCAAATAAGAGTTGGGAGCTTCCGAATCGTAATCGGACATGTATTTATTGTTGGCTTTAACGTATCTGTGGCCACAAAACACTACTCCCCCACGAATTCCCTTTTCCACAAACTGCAACATGTCAACGTCTGTGAAGAGTTCTAATTTGACGTTTGTAATTTTCAGAAGAGAACTCCACGCCAAACCGGGAGCTGTGAAATAATGAGCAGGTTGTTCTGCACACACTTCGAAAGTTTTCGAATATGTCTGCCAAAAGTAAAACATCGCTTTTCAAATAGAGATCCGAATATTCCCCCAACGTACTGCAATTGAATGTTCTCCACACACATTGCGCGCGTTCGTAATCTGCTTGCGAAATGTTACTATCGCTAATTGTGCTGTAAAACATTTCTTGTGGGGGTAAAGCATTCTCATCCAATACACTCGTTTGCTTTACATATTCATAGGGAAATACACCCTTCTGACACATCAAGTCAAAGTGAGCGGAGTTGGAGAAATATTTTCGTGTTATGTGCTTCGCATTGTTGTCCATATACGAAGCACATTTTTCTAACGAACCGCCTAAAAAGTTGAATGAATCAAGAAAATATAACTGTAATGATCGCTTACCACCTCCGATGGGGATATATTTACTAAACGATTCGTTCCATATTTGAGGGTATTAGTGATATTCTTCCTGGATTTAGCACCTCGCCATCCTCCCCCACCTTCTCACACAGCTTTTTAATTATAAAGTGACTATCGTATCCGCTTAAATTGTGGAAAAACACCGGTACGTAATTAGGTAAAGTGTAACGCAAATTACAATCCTTGTGACTAGGGCCTCTATATTTCCCCGTAAGGTGATTATGGTCTCTGACTTTATCTGATTTAACTGTTTCAAAATCTTTCTCGCAAATATGACAAACGCGTGCCTCTGAAAATTCTAATTCTTCATCGATGCTAAGTTCTTCCATAGGAACTTTGTGATCGTAATATAGAGTAGCAATATCTTCAATAATTCTACACAGTTCCAGAACAAACCAATCACAGCAATCGTCTCCACGATACAAATTATACGTTTCATCGTAAGAACAATGCAAATAGTATGCGATACTGTGTGGCCTATGATGTTGCAGACGTGATGTAAAGGAATTATTATTTTCATTGCTCGACATAACCGCATCGATTGGATTCAAAGTACACTCGATGTCCGCATAAATGACAAAAGGAACAATTTCTTTATGTTTATACTCACTAAATTGGATAATTTTTTCATGATCGTTCGGCATTTCTATTTTCATTGAATCAAATTGACGACAATTTACGCTGTGTTCATTTAGTTTCAGTTGCGTGTTGAAATAAGATAGACAGCTTTCACATACGTATATGACATGTTGGTGTTTATTTAAGGAAGAAGACACTAAACGAGACAGGGATTTAATTGTGGAAAAATGGTATACAGCATTATCTTCCTCCGTTTGAAGCAACAATAAGTTGGCATGTTTGTTCTGAAATGTTTTTTTTCTTTGTGATGTAAATAGGTACTAGTGTAAACGTTTCTTGTCGACCCTCGTTTCCTACACACATCCACCGCCCATTTTTTTGATTCATCAACCCGTATACGTTTACCGATATATCGTTTTGTTTTTCGAATTTAGAAAAATTATGTATTTCCATAGGCATAGGAATTCCCTCTAAATTTAAAACATGTCTATAGTGAGGATAGGACGATTGGCGTTCGCTATGACTTTTCGCAGGCTTTATAGCTGCTACGATCGACCATGCAAAACAGCCGTCATCTTCACACATTACATTTATAACAGCTCTCTTATTTCTAATGACTTTTGGTAATTCCAACCAATGACCCGCATGTATCCCAACATACGAATTTATATTTATACGTAGTTCCAACATTGACTTAAGCGACCACCCCGAATCTCGCTCTGGGAATCTACTCAATTTTCTTAGGATGTCTTGTATAACGTATTCATCATATCACAACCGCAAATATGTTGCTGTAGTAATGATCTAATTTTTTGAAGAGATATGCATTTTCGTTGTTTCACCTGTACTGGATAACAAATATTCACATATCAATGAAGTGTTCACCTTAAGCGCACTATGTTTTAGAGCTAATTGCACATACTTTCGGAAACACGTATAACACTTTTCCAAAAACAATTTAGGATCGTTCACATCGGTATTGTTTTGAATAGATGTTGTGTACATTCGAGACTTAAAACACGACTCTAGTAATGTCCAAACACATTTTTCCACACTTATATTTATAACAGAGTTACAATCATGAATATTCATACGTTTCGCCATTGTCTAACCAACTTTGATAAACAATGGCAATTACTATATACAGTTTTAACATCAATTGAGGGGTTGAATAACTGACAGTAAACCCACCAATATGGAGAATGTATTCTATCACTAGAACAGTGGATGAGTTCTGATTCACACGTGTTCTGAAGACTATACAACAAATTCTGTTGATATATTTTAGTATCCAAATCGCTAAATACCACAACGTTTGATCACGCCTTTCCGTTTCGTGATTATAACTGGAAATGATTAGAAAGTGAGCTTTAGTATCTAATACAGGATTTTGTAATAACACTGTGAGCACGCATTTATCAACGTTCATGTCATTTAATGTATCATTAGATGTATACACACAAAATGAAGATGGTGCAATGCAATCTAGCCAGCAATCTTCATCTGCTTCTTCTTCCTCTTCTTCTTTTTCTGCTATCCTCAATCCACCTCGTTCTTCAGATTGTAGATGTGAAATAATAATATCACCCTCCAGCCCCAAACTTACATGTTTAAAATTCATATTAATTTAAAAATTCTACTACATTACGTCCATGCTCTTTGCCTCGAAACACAAATTTGAGGTTGTTATTATTCATTTCGTTAACATCAGCATCCGTTAGCTCCTTATACTGTGCAGGTAAAAATACTGTTGTTAACTTATCGTTACGTTAATATCCACTACAATTTTCCTACCATAACGAGTATTCGCTGATCTGAATGATGTTGGTGTATATATTTCATTTATCACCAACTGATCTAATGGTTTAAAGACTCTAATCTCCCCCAAGTTAGTAAGCTTCTTTTGCAATTCCATCTGTTTGAAACAAGCAGACCAAATTATATATATAAAGATAAATAATGTAAATCATATTTATCTTTAAAACATAGGTAAAAATAGTCTTACCTCAAATCAAAATGGCGATGATGATGATGTGGTGTACACAAAATTATGCACGCTCAAACAATTTATGGTTATATTTTTCAGAGAATTGTTTTTATATGCATGTACTGATAGGGGGGGGAGTGCAACTTGTGAAAGTGAAAGCCCTCTGGCTGTCTTCAAGGCAATAGTGTGCCAACGTCTAATGACGTCGAGAAATAGGAGGGAAAGCTTCGGACAGTCTTTGAGGTTACTAAACATTAATCAAGCTTGTAAACACATCACAAATAGTGTGCAAAACAAGGTCAAGTGATGCCATAAGTGGAAGGGAAAGCCCAACGTCAATAATTTGGAGGGGAAAGCATCCGGCATCCCTCGAGGCCACTAAACATTAGACAAGTGTGTAAACAAGGTCAAGTGACGTCATAAGTGGGAGGGGAAGCCGGGGCCCCAGCCAGTCTTCAAGGTCGAGTGACGTAAAAGGTCAATGGTCAAAATGGATTAGAAACGGCTTTGATATACTACTAGCAAGGATGGTTTCAGACTTTTTGTGGTGTCTTAAAAGTTTGTGTAACTTGATGGCTGGGTGTGGGAGACCTGAATAAACATAGAAAATACAGTTTTACATTTACGAAAGATTATTCAATATTATTACCAGAGATTTAATGGTTTTGCCAAAAATCAAATTTATTAATGATAGTAATTTATCAAATAAATTATATACAATCTATGAGGGCAGTTATACGCAAAAAAGGCAAAAATGTGTGCACGGATAGAGGGAAAAGAACCTATATGCGATTGCACATGAACTCACCTTCCTTCAGGTGAATTTCTCTCATCGGGATGACGGCCGTACCGATGTAGGTACTCCAAATCCTGTCCTTTCTCCACGTCGGGTTTCCTGAAGCACCGTGGCTGGATTTCAGGAGAGCCTGTCAAAAGTTGAACAAAAACACACACATTTTATCAGATATAATGTAATAAGTTATTGATAGAACTAGAAACGGCGAGCGAGAACGTTCAGAACAGTAGGCAAGCAGAATCAATCACCAGCGACGTCCATTCCTACCAAACGTTTGCAGTATATAAATTTTTAAAACATAAAAACTAGTATTTTATCGTGTTTAAAACTGATATTTATTATTCAAACGAATATTGTGTACTATTACTATTGACATTATGATATTATTTAAATTAATTACTATAAATTGGTGTAAGCGTTTATAGCAGCAACGGTAAGTGATAAAAACTTTTATGTAGATATCAATTTTAAAACAGGGGACGACTTATGAATGTTTTGTGTAGTATATTGCATTATAAAGTATAAACGAAAAGTCACCGCTATAGCTTAACTGTCATAATAAAAAATAGAAAATATTTTCCTTCTTTGGTGACAGCTACGCGAGTAGAACACTCACACCATATAGTTATTTTACACCAAACCATTTCTATCGAAACGGAATTTTTTCTCTATTCAACAGAGGGCTATAAATATTATCAGACAAACAATTACTGTAATACAAATGACACAAACACCATGTTTTGAAATCAACATGAGTAATGGCAGCATATTATGCAAGTACAAAATTGTTCAAGTCAACACATTGAAAATAACCTGCCAATGGCACCAGTACTACAAAACACCAACATAACTATACCAAAACGTTATGTATTATCAACCTACTCCGAATCAGCAACAACTGAATCATCAACAATTCAACTACCAATCAACAATCAACTCACATCAAGTGCTTTACCTTCATGCAAACTCACAGAATATGGAACAAGGCAATTTTACTTTGGATATACTTTCCGCTCTATCGGCGGATGAAAGCGAAGAAACTACATTCGCAACCACTCATCCATGGCAAGTTATAAAAAATATGAAGTTCATCATACGAAAGCTGTTAAAATTGCTGCTTTAGAACCTACAATTCCTTCAACAAACGGTTTTAATACATAACAAAAATACCCAATGAAAATAATAATCCCAATTCTAGTACTGCTCCCATTTTTATTTATGGAGAGTAGTTACCTACAAAAAAATGAACGAGAACCTAACCAAAGCCACGGAAGAAGAAATGTACTACAGTAAAGCACTTGCCAGCGACACAATTTAACTGAATGCGCATACTGCTGGTAACTATAGGAAACTTATCAGACATATTAATAAAGGAAAAAACAATACACCACACTTATCAAATGAAGCAAGAAAGAGCTTACAGAATAGTTATTAGAAATCTTCACCATTCGATGCCTACAGAAATAATTAAACAAGAAATAGAAGCAAAAAGACATACTGTTCGTAACATTATGAAAGCAACCATTGATGTTATTTTTCGTAGACTTAGAGCCTAAGAAAAATAATTAAGAAATCTACAACTTAGAATTCATAGGCCTATGAGGATAAGCGTCGAACACCCGCACAAAAAAGAAACATTATACAATGCACGAGGTGTCAATGTTACGGACACTCTAAGTCATACTGTACACGACCATTCAGATGTGTTAAAACGATTCAAACTTATGTAAGGAGCCTAAAGATACACCATATAACTACAAAGGCTGCGAAGTTTTCAGAGAACTGCAAACCTCAAAGACTTGTGGGAAGGTATAGGTGGTCGTGCAATGATAACACCGATGGCTGTATATACACTCCTTTATTCCCACTCGCCACGTGTAAGGTCCTGCGGGAAGCTGGTGGCGTGTGCGGCTACGTGCGAGGCTGAAACGAGACTGAGGGAGCACTGGGCTTGCTCCCCTGCCTTAAATACCGAGGCATCCCTTTGTCCCCCGGTGTCCCGTTAGCTTTCTTGCTGCCTGCAAGGTTCCGTTAGGCAGCAACCTTTGTCTCCTTGCAATTCAGCGTCGCCACAGAGAGCCCCCCGCGGAGTCACGGAGTGCCTATAACATCAACTAAATATAAATAAATAAAAGAAAAGGAAAGTGAAACCGTAGAAAAATGTAATGTCATTGTTTCCTGTTGACGCGTTTTCGCCAAACACTAGTCTTGTAGCACTTCACTGAGTTATATATCGCTCCGTGAAGCGTACCCTGCGTCCAGCTTTCGTTATAACGGCGGGCTTGTGCGTCGCCGGTCGTGTCGTGTCTGCGGATGGTACGGGCGTGGCATTGCGCTCTCGGGTTGTACGCTGATCGGTGGGAGGTGTGTTGTCAGCGTGACACCGGGCGGGTGTGGCTGGCGCTGCCACGTGACCGTCGCTTGTGCCCGTGGCTGCCTGCGGCGGGGTCTTCTGCTCCACGTTCTGCGACGTGTGTGTGGCTGGGGCATCGTCAGCCAGCAGGAAGGCGGGTTTCACCCTGTCTCGTGATATTCGCGAGGTCTTTCCTCGTGCCAGGATGGTAATTGTTTTTGCATCCCGCGCGACGACTTTGTACGGTCCAGTGTAGGGCGGGCGTAGCGCGGTGCGTACCGTGTCGTCGCGGACGAAAACGTGTGAGCACGTCTCGCTTCCGGGGTGCGTGAACACCGCCCGCTGAGAATGGCGACTGGCCGGCGTCGGGCGCAATGCATTTGTGACGCGGCGTAGACGGTCGATGAAAGACCCATCGGGAGGGTTGGGTGTGTCGACGGCGTCTGGCGCGAGGAACTCTCCTGGGAGCCGGAGCGGTTCCCCGTACACGAGTTCGGCTGCCGAGGCGTGAATGTCATCCTTATGGACACTGCGGATGCCGAGTAAAACGATCGGCAGCGCGTCGAACCAGCTGGCGTCGGGATGACACATCAGAGCTGCCTTTAGCTGCCTGTGCAACCGCTCCACCATGCCGTTGCTCTGCGGGTGGAAAGCTGTGGTGCGGTGCCTCTGGGTCCCCGTATACCTTCCGAGAGCCCGGAAGAGGCTCGACTCGAATTGTCGTCCCTGGTCGGTGGTCACGATCTCGGGGCAGCCGAAACGGGCGACCCATCCTCTAAAGAATGTGTTGGCCACCGAGTCCGCAGTGATGTCCGTCATCGGAAACGCTTCTGGCCACCTCGTAAACCGATCTACGGCCGTGAGGCAGTAGCGGTGTCCCTCCGCTAGAGGCAGTGGTCCGACGATGTCGAGGTGGACGTGCCGGAACCGCGCCGACGGTACTGCGAATTCCGCTACTGGGGTGGTGGCATGACGATTTACTTTCGCTCTCTGGCAGGCTATGCAGGTTCGCGCGAACTCCCTGCTGTCGCGCTGGACTCCGGGCCATACGTACCGCTCCGACACCAGTCTCGCCGATGCACGCGTCCCAGGGTGGCTCAGGTTGTGAACCGCGTCAAACACCCGACGTCGAAGGCTTTGCGGCACGAAGGGGCGAGTGCGGCGATAGGCGACGTCGCAGTAGATGGTTCTGTTGGACCCGGGGATGGGGAAACGCCGTAGCTCGAGCGACGTCTCGCCGCGTAAGATGACACGCAGCTCGTCGTCACTTTCCTGCGCGTTGGCGATGTCGGTGGGTGTCACTGTCGCTGTACTTATGGCGTCCACCCTAGATAGGGCGTCCGCGACTATGTTCGCCGAACCGCTGACGTGCTGGATATCTGTCGAATACTGTGCGATGAAGGAGAGCTGGTTGGCCTGGACCGGCGGTAGATTCTCCTGTCGCTGCTGGAAAATGTAACAGAGTGGTTTGTGATCTGTATATATCGTCACATGCTGCGCCTCTAGGATGTGTTTGAAATGCCGCACGGCCAGGAAAACAGCTAACAGCTCTCGGTGATACGCCGGCCATCTTGTCTGTTGCACCAACAGCTTCTTTGAGAAAAATCGCCAACGGCTGCCAGTTCCCGTTGACTTTCTGCTGCAACGATGCTCCAACCGCTGTTTGGGATGCGTCTGTGAACAACCCAAGTTCTGCCGACGGCTCGGGGTGAGATAAAAGCGCGGCGTCAGCGAGTGCTGCTTTGCACTCGCTGAATGCGCGTGACAACTCGTCCGTCCACCGAACGGGTTGTGCCCCGCGGAGGCCGGCTAGGGCGCCGTGCAATGCGGCTTGTTTCCCGGCTGCATTTGGGAGGAACGGCCGGTAGAAATTAATGACCCCTAAGAAACGCCGAAGGCCCTTCGCGGTGGCTGGTTGCGGGAAATCGCGTAGGGCAGCGATGCGGTCGGGCAGTGGCTGCACTCCCTGGGCCGTAATTAGATGCCCGAGGAACTGGACGGAGTCGGAACCCAGGACGCTCTTCTCCACGTTGATCACGATGCTGTGGTCGGCGAGGCGTTGACAAACTGCTTGCAGGTGTTTGTGGTGTTCCTCTGGAGTCTGGCTGAAAACAAGTATGTCGTCAATATACGCGAAACAGAAATCCAGGCCCTGGAGTACCTCGTCGATAAACCGTTGAAAAGTTTGTCCCGCATTCCGTAAACCGAATGTCATGAATGGGAACTCAAACAGTCCAAACGGTGTAGTGATGGCACTCTTCGGGATGTCGGGCGGGTGGATAGGTATCTGCGTGTAAGCCTTAACCAGGTCGATGACACTGAATATTTGGCTGCCGCGCAGCTGGGCGGTAAAGTCTTGCATGTGGCGCACCGGGTATCGATCCGGTATTGTTCGGGCATTGAGTGCACGGAAATCACCACAGGGCCGCCATTCGTTTGGAGTCTTTTTGGGTACCATGTGTAGCGGCGATGCCCATGGGCTCTCTGAACGGCGGGCAACACCACTGCGGACCATGGCGTCAAACTCGGATTTCGCTATTTTCAGCCGCTCTGGAGCTAGTCGTCTTGGCCGGCTAAAAACGGGTGGTCCCGGCGTCGTCCGTATGTGGTGTACGGTGGTGTGCCGTACTGTTGATGGTTGGCCGGCGGGTCTGGTGAGCGCCGGGTATTGTTGCAATAGCTCTCGGTACGGTGACGCTGGAGTGAGGACCTTCACGCTAGGTTGCAGAACACCGGCGTGTGTCCCGGGAAATGACTGGCCCGTCCGACCGTCTACAAGGAGTCCCCGTCTGCAATCGGGCAGCAGTCCGTAGTGTGCGAGGAAGTCGGCTCCGATGATCGGTATGGCTACGTCCGCAATAACGAAACGCCACACGAACTCCCGGCGGAAGGCAAGGTCGAGGCGGAACGTCGTGTATCCATACGTGTGTATGGTGGCGTTGTTGGCGGCGCTCAAGTTAAAGTCTGTGGCGGTGAGACGCCCGGCCAGCATTTTCCTTGGAAAACACGACAGATCCGAACCTGTGTCCACCAGAAACCCGGTGTTAGAAGTCCGATCGCGGATTACTAGGCGGCTACTCTTACGTTGGGACCCGGTAGCCGCTACTGCGAGTCGCCCCTGTCGTTTCCCGGCCTGTAGGCGCATGGTGGCTGGCAGCGGCGTGCTTCCTCCCGAAAACGACGGTGATACCAGCACATACCTGAGACCGGCGTGCGATGCGGGCTGTCGGTGCGGGCGACTGGTGATTGGCGTCGGCCCCTACGGCCTGATGTACGGTCGTCCTCTGGGCGTGGGGGCCAGGCCCCTTGCTGCTTAGCGTGTGGGCTCGGCGTGCGGTCGCAGGAAGGCGCTCGCTGGCACCGGTGGTTACATCTTCCTGCGTCGCACCGAGTTTCGCCGGTCGCACACAGTGTAGGCGGCGCACTTGCTGGAACTGTTAGGGTCAGGTGGTCCGCTTTTTGCGCCAGTTCGTCCAGTGGTAAGGTGGATTGCCACTGCACGAATGCCTTCGTCATGGGTGGTAGATGCTGCGCCCACAGAAATTTCAGCAGGTCGTCGGGAACGGGCGTGGTACCTGTGCAAGCCCTCATGTGGCGCAGGCGTTGCGACGGCGTCATCTCGGTCGAGTCATCGTCGCGAAAAAACCGTCGCCACTGCTGCTCCCGCGTTGGTGTCAGGCGGCGTATAAGCTCCTCCTTGAGCTTGTGGTATCGACCCGACTCCGGAGGTTGCAAGAGTATGTCTTGCACTGTGGCTGCCCATCTATGTTCGAGATGGCCGGCCACGTGGGCGAACTTAGTGCGGTCCGAGGTAATACCGGCCACGTCGAATTGTAGTTCGACCTGTGCGAACCACAGGGCGACGTCGTCGGCCCAGAATGGAGGAATTCTGGGAGCCACTCTGCCCACCAGTGGTACCTGGTCACTGCCTACGGCGTGGTTGTCGTCAAGAGGACCGCGGTTTCCTTCCGTCCCGTGTCCCAGCTGCTCTCGTAGCCGTGAGTTCTCTTTCTCCATGGCGTCCATGCGTGCGAGGAGCTCTTCCATCTTGCTGCGTGCTGTCGTCTGGGGTCACCAATGTGGGAAGGTATAGGTGGTCGTGCAATGATAACACCGATGGCTGTATATACACTCCTTTATTCCCACTCGCCACGTGTAAGGTCCTGCGGGAAGCTGGTGGCGTGTGCGGCTACGTGCGAGGCTGAAACGAGACTGAGAGAGCACTGGGCTTGCTCCCCTGCCTTAAATACCGAGGCATCCCTTTGTCCCCCGGTGTCCCGTTAGCTTTCTTGCTGCCTGCAAGGTTCCGTTAGGCAGCAACCTTTGTCTCCTTGCAATTCAGCGTCGCCACAGACTCAACCAAAAGGAATTACTTACCAGCATCAAAACCAACCTACACTCATTCAACCGACAAACCAATCAATGAAGCAACAAGAAACTAATTTACCTACATATGCCAACATTACAGCACGACGTAACGTAGCTGACGAAAATAGCAACATAAGTAATCAACTAAATACTTTCTTGTCACAATTTAAAGCAATGTTTAATGAACTTATTAACCAGAACAGTATGATTTTAAATATGTTATCAAGGTTCATAAAGAAATTAACTCAATAAGAATCTCTCGTCTTTACGTATATCGTTATGGAACGCAAATGGCTTGGCAAACCACAAAACAGCTTTCTTCAACTACATAAAATAGACGTAATGCTCATATCAGAAACACATTTCACTGACCGAACAGTATTTAAAATAATATTCAAAAACTTTCAGCTCTAACACTAACGTTAATTATCCTTATATGCTTCTCTTCCTATCAAACGATTTTCATCATTAGAAGCTCAACAAGAAATTAACTCATGCAATATAGATAAATCTCCTGGGTTTGACCTCATAACAGGAATTATTCTTTAAGCAATAAACACGGAAAGCAATAATACTATTAACCATCGTTTATAATAGCATGTTAAGAGCAACCTACTTCCCAAAATCTTGGAAATTCGCACAGATAATACTGACACCTAAACCCGGTAAGCCACCAAACTGGAGAGCCTAATACCATAGCTATGGAACATATGTGAAAGATTTCTGCTTAAAAGACTGATATCAACCTGGATGAGATTCTACAATACATCAGTGCTGCCGAATTGTGAATGTAATAATAAATGGCTTGAAAGAAAAAAAAACATTGTGTTGCAGCTTTCTTAGATATTGCACAAGCATTTGTTCGAGTTTGGTACTTCGGTTTATTATACAAACTTAAACTTACCATTCCCACTTATTTAAGTGATCGCTTTTTTCAAACTAAGTGTAACAACGACATTTCCACAATTTATCCAATTGCCTCTAGAGTACCACAGGGAAGTGTCCTGGGACCACTTTTATACCTTATTTACAGCGAGCATACCTGAAACAAACAGCACAATTCTTGAAACATACACTGATAACCCCTTACAGCTGCTGCTGGCTAAACTTTTGTCGTATAAATGTAAATTCTAATAAATCAGAGATAGTAAATTTTACCACCAAGAACACTAACTCTGCAAATTTCTCAATAAATAATACAAAATTACCTATCACCAATGGTTTCCTATTGGACTCTATACATACATGGAAACTGCGTGTGGCATCCAAAAGGGATCATATCTAGAGTAAGCTTCGTGAAAGTCATTGGTTACTTTGCAGAAAATAAAATACTCATATATAAATGCATTCTTAAACCCATACGGACATATGGTATCCAAAAATGGATGTGCATCAAGCCTTCAAATTCAAAAATTATTCAACGTCTTCATTCAAAAATCCTTCGTACCAGGTTCACCGTGGTGGTTTAGGAAAATTACACTAATTAAATAGATACAGCATACCGCGCCGTTAAAATTAACCCCTTTAAATTATACAAGGAAAAAAACATTTCCGTACCCAGAATTTAGAGAAAAAAATACAAAAAGATCGAAATTACCGTTTCAGCGTGAGAACATTTGTGATTGGTCTGTTTGGTTCCTTACTATGGCCGATAACTGCTGGGTGTTCGGAAAACGAATCCAGGATCCCTTTGCTGCTGCGTTGCTGAAGGGAAGGCCTCTGGTCGCTGGACTCGGCAGCTGGTTGTCTGTTTGCTGACGGCCTCGCCACGTAGAACAGGTTGATGACTGGTTTGGACTCCCCGTCCAACTATCTTCTCAGCTGTCACTCGACTTAACTCTCCGACGGTCCTTTTCACCCGTTCTTTAGACCAACTCCTCTGTACAGACTCAGCTCGACTTTTCATCTCTCCTTCACCACCCCCACTGTCTTCTTCTCTCCCGTTCTACACAAAGCAACTGTTCAGCTCCCCATCTTTCCGTCATCACCTCTGGTTCTCGTTCTATCTATACGGCCAATCACCACTTATAATTTTGAGCAGAACACGCCCCAAATTGCCCGCGAATTTGGGCCATCCTTGCCATTTTCACCCTTGAGAAAAAATAAAGTATGCTCCAACACGCCTGGTTAGGTATAAGCAAAAGTTCACACCTCGTTGTGCTGGCCTACCCCACAAATTCGTTAGACAGATGTTTCTACGTTTTTTTCTCATCCCCCCCCGCACATGGAACAAACAACATATATCCCATGCCTTAGGCATCTATCTATTTTAATAACAACATAATAACTAATATCTCAACGACTACTGTTTATCTACCATAACAACTACTTAATATATAATACCCACTACATGTGGTTTACTTCAAAATTACACTCCTATCTGTTACGCTTCCATTTCATTGTAATGTTATGTTTTTAGAATGTTTGAAGTCTCAAAAGGGAGACGAAACGTAGTATTTGTATTACTCGACTTAATTTAATAGAAAAGAGTCCTCCAACAATCTGCAATCAGTGCAACGTCCCAACCACAGTGCAGCCCATACACTTACAATGTCCAAAGTAGGAACAGCATAAAAGGAAATGACTAAGAGCAAAAATAAATCTACGAAATAGTCTATTCTCCAAACTTACAAAAAGAAGTATTGCAATTTATAAAAGTAATAGACTGTTACTCTAAAAATACTGCTGTCATAATATGAAGATAAATATAACTTATTTTTGTAATCAGTTGTGAATGTAATTTATTAATTGCATATATTTATTCGTTAATGACCGTAGAAGTTAATGCGACTGTAAATTTTAATTAAGCGAAATAAGATTCTCGCGAGTACCAACATTAACGACATTGGCATGTGTGTTTTAACAGTTGTACCACCAATACTTTCGGTTCACTACAAAGTATTCGGCGATTTAATTTTGGTTCGCGTTGTTTGTGAAATTCATTAATTATTGTCGAATATCTGTGACAAATGTAGGTGAAGTGCATTAAATATTAGTGATCCTTGTTTGCTTGGACGCAAAAAGTGAATGACGTTCTGAGCACTCACAGCTACAATGTCCTCGTCACGTTTTAGGAAATTTGGTTGTCTCCCAATTCCCGCAGAGCTCTGAGAAACTAATTGTTACCGACACAGTTTTTCAAAAGCAACTAGTTAACTTGTGTAAGCTGCCTTCTCTCGTCAACCACGAACATCATCTTCTGTTACTCTACTTCAACACACATGTCTCATATTTGATGGTCTACTCTCCTTTCTGGGTATTTCTTGGTATTTAGTTAAAGATTCATTAAATTACTATGTTTGTCCAGTAAAACTAATGATTATATTAATTCAACTTTTATGACACTTTCAATGATCGATATTATTTAATGTATATACATAAAAATACGTGCTACTTGAAGATTGTTATTAGATTTAAATTATTTGAGCTTACTTCGGAAACATGTACCAAAAATATGAAGGTGTACCGAATTATTTTTGTTATCTAACGCTTTATGGATTCATTATAACCCAATAAATAAATAAAAATAGCCGAGCAGATATCAATAAATTTTCATAATTACCCTCATTTTGTAAATTAGTAATGAGTTAAGTCGTAATCTAATGTTGATAAAATATTTTGTACCGTCTCAAAAATACACTATAATAATTTACAAAATACTTTCAATAGTTACCACCTTACATTAAACTTCTCATTCGAATTTGAGAATGAATATTTCGTTAATTTCATGTATGTCTTTGTCACAGCTTGTAAAAGTAAATAATTACCAATTGGTAACAAAAATCCACCGATTCAGGAATATTTATTATTAACCTAATAACGCAATTGTATGAAAATATATGGAATTTTACTTACAATTTGGCTCTTTAAATTGTTGTGTATGTTTAATATGCATAAATTAAAGCCAAAATGACTTATATACAAGAATAATTATCATTTTTTGAAATTAACGATAGAAAGTATTTGATAATAACAAGCAACTATATATTCTGTTTAAATTTTTGGCATCTGTCTTCACATAGCCGAATTATAAGTTCTATGTTCGACATTTACCTCTTCTAGCTTGAATAATATTTACCTTCTTCCTTACTTACACATGTGAAAAGCACAGAAAGGATAAGAAATGAATACATTCGGGAATAAATGGGGGTTGCATCAGTAAATATCTTACATACAATAGAAGGTAGGAGGTTGAATTAGTATGGACATTTGAGACGAATGCCAGAGGAGAATATTTCACTCGCAACCCCAAAACGAAAGAAAAATGGAAGACCTAAACTTGGAATTAAGGAGTGATGAAAGCAATGGAGAACAGATGTATATTGAAATGAAGATTGGAAAGGTAAAAGGAGTTGGATGCTTGGTTGCGATACATATATATATATATATATATATATTGTGGCGTACATTATCGAAAAAACATTATTTAATAAATTTTATGACGATTCCAAGACAGCGTGTGTGGACGTAGAGGTTATTTTGCAGCCTTACGATGGTCATAAGAGGGACGGACAGCTGTGACGATTAGGGTGTGGGGGAAGCCTCCATAAAGACAAAGAGCGGGGTTACGGGGAATGTCAACCTGAAATGAAAATTTTGTAACTTCTGGAGTCTTGTTGCACTTACGGCCACTACGTGTTATTTTATTCTATATATAAAATACGTATATATATAACACATGGACTTAACTGTATCGTGACATATTTAAGATAAGAGTGTCTTGTAAAATTAGCATTAGAAGGAATAGTGAAGCGAAAGTTGAATTCCTTCGTCAAATAACTGAATTATAAAAAATTTAAATATGAAATATACATTTATGTAATCGTATCAGGATTGAGAACCTGCAGTTATAGAAATTCTCCCATGACTGGTCTCGCCTGACTCCAGACCATGGGATACGAGCCTTTTATTGTTAGTGATAAACTACCATGGACCCCACATGGAATTTTGAGTGTGTTGTATTGATTCTTACTCATAGTTTTACGAAATTCATAGATGCTACAGTACTGAAAAAGAAATTCACGCCTCTAGGAAGGTATATTTTGACTTTTGGAGACATCATGGATTCAATCATAAATAGGCGATTGAACAAATCAAGTTTACTTTTACTATATATGTGCTTTACATACATAATAAAGTGACATAACACTTAAGAGCACGTTATTCGAGCGATTATTACACAATAAAAAACGATGAGACGATATTTGTCGACAGCGCACTACAGTGGACTTTGACCCAAAATTTTAGACCTTATCCATCGGGACACCAAAATAAAATATATGTTGTCTATTAAATAAAATCCTCATATTTCTAATCGTAACTACTAGAAATCGATATCTGGTGTCCCCCTGAACGATTTATACCTCAAAAAAATTAATTTTGTTGTTTTTCACTTTGACGCCAGGTTTGCTGCTCCACATTTACCAAAGTATATTGTCCAGAAAGCTGTAAATCGTCTGACGTGTAGAGACTCATGTAAACATACAACTACAGAATATGAATAGCGTACGTATTTTATTTATCTCTCCAGGATCATTTGAAAATACGAAAAAAAAATTGTCACTATTCTTTTCGCCAACTTTGGGGGCTCATAGCTGCCAGGGATGAAATTTGTTTAAAGATTTGTTATTATTTTCGTTAGCTACGTATGGTAAACTTGTACAATCCTTCTTATTATGTTGTCTGGAAATTGTACAGACATAACCTTATGGCTTGGAGCAGTTTCCCCTCGAGCAATGCTTTTATTGATACAGTGTGGTATAAATTGCAGTTTTCATAGCTGCAACATCAGGTAAATTATTTTGAATGACTTGGCGATAATAACTGGGTAGTTTCTTTATTGTATCCATTTTTAGGGTTCCACGCCCTCTGCCACCAAGATTGACATCCTTTTTACTTTTTTTAAATTCAAAAGGCCTGTGGTCATCCTTTTAGCTAAATGGTTAACACATTCTTCTTTGTTAATTGGAATGTCTTTCCCATACACAGCCTGCTGGTTGAGATATTTATGGGTCCTGGCATCTCCATATTTTACCCTCTGCCACAGACCTCCACATAGCATCTGCAGCATACACCTCCATTGATCCTGAAGTTCCATCATAATTCTTGCAGCATTCACCACTATTTTATTGACATTTTTTTAAAACATCATATTCCGCCGAGTCAGGTTCCATTTCATTGCCAATGCTCAGGCAATAGTGGCAGAATTTTGACAAAACTTCATAATCAATAAGTAAGCCTGTCAGTTTGTGAACTACAAGTCCTATCCCATGGAGGAATGTATGGCCACGTTTGTGCTACGTATCATCATAAGACTGCTATATCAATAATATCCTTACCTGCTAGTGATGAGTCACTATCTTCATGTGCTTTGCGAACTACAGCCCTAGCTTGATCTTATATTTTTCCTTTCAATGCTACACTTTCTGCAGCAAGTTATATTAATGTTTTTGAATTTAAAGCATGGACACTCATAGACATACAAATTTTTTGTAAATATCTATGACGTAGACCCAAGCTCCAAGAATGCCTCTACTCCATTTCTATTTACTCCAAAGGGAGGCCTTTCAGTTTGGTTTTATACTTCGGCTCTGGGACTTGAATAAGTCCACAAGATATACATTCAACTTGTAATTTACGGAACTGGTGTAGAGTTGTCTCCGATCCTCTGATTAGTGCTGCGAAAGGAAGGAAAACTGCTACTTAATTAGAGAATTTTAATTAATGGGTTTTAAAAATTTATTTAAAAGCAAGGGAAAACTTTAACTATATTGCAAAAGTGTCAATGATAAAGGCTATAAATTAATTACAAAGTCGGGAGAGGCTTAATAGTGACATATTAAGTTTGGGAGATAATTTTCTTATTTAGCCATATTTTCCACTAAATTATTAACTGTTTCAGTGAACTATTACATAACCTGATACTTGTGATGTAATTGCAGGTACTGAAAAGCCAGACTGTTTTTTCTCTGACCTGGCAACAATTTATTGTTCAGCAGATCTATCTTGTGTATGTACAGATTCCTCCTCAAGAACAGAGGCACATGTTACATTTCGTGTTGGAGTGTTTTGAATAATATTTTCTTTACGCTTTTTCCTGTCTTGAATTGCAGCTACAATTTTTTTTTTTGGGTAACTGGCTACATGAGGGTGATCCTGAAACAGGCAACTCCCCTTTAATAGCATAGGAAGGGAATTGAAAAGGGGGGATGCGGAAGGTAGAGCAAGGTAGCCCAGGGTTAACTAGAGCCCCCGTGCTATGGTTTAAGGATCCTACCCGGTGTTTCACCTAAAGAGATGCAGGGAAAACCCTAGAAAAATTGCATCAGGTAGGTCGGGCATTGGGTACTATTTTCACGCCCTTCCGAATGACGGGAGACGAGTTTGCTGTGGGGACGCAGCATTCCCTTCTCCGAGTCTCCACCAGTTTCAGGAGGCAATTGGCCGACTGATCCAATGGGATCAGCGGACAACTCTTGCCATATGCCCAAGGTCTTTGACCCCAGTACATATACCTCCTAAAATAGGTGAAGGTGTCTCGGCATATGAGAACTTTGATAAAAAATATCCAGAGAGAGTGCGAGGCATCCCCGACATGATCAGGTAAGCCCCACAGTCACTCTGGGCTGAAGCGTCTACGAGAAACTCCCGCAGCGCCCTTGTCTTGCAGCTACAATATTTCTGATTCGTTTATTAACTCTTCCTTTCAAAGAACGAAACCGAGAACTAAGTAAATCCATAATAAAAATACTGTATATAAAACGCACGAGATACACGCTACGAAAACAAACATATCAAAACTGGAATAGGAAGTAACTAAGTTCAATTGATGAATAAAGCAAATAAACTATATTTAAATAAAGCTTTGCTATACTTAGTTATAATTTAAAAAATTTTCAGGAATAAAAACAAACAAAAATAACGATCATCGCAAATTGATACCAATATTTAAAATTTTATAAATACATCATTTGAATCAGTAACATTGCATGGGTAGCAGCACAACAGGCACCTTCGAAAAAGGTGATAAATTTTAAATTCGTCAATATTTTTCTGTCTAATAACTGAAAACAAACGATCAGAGAAGTGAGAGTAACTCCGGCCTTGGAAATCAAGCGCAAGCTAAAGCACTCCTAACACATTTGTGTACATGTCAGGCGTCCGAAGTACTCTATAATACAGAATAAACAGATCTTATCCAAGAAAAGTGCAATATTGTCTTAGTAAGCCCATATCATATACATATCAGACAACACGAATACGTCCCAAGATGGCGGCTGCATAAAAGCATTGTGTCCCGACCTGCTTATACATTCCTTGGTTCAAACTGTTTGGAATCATTACCTTCAATATCCGTAGTGTTGAGATTTTATAGGGCACGAAGAATTGCAACCAATTTGTTTTGAGATCACTCAGTTTCAGAAAAATGCAATTAGCTAGATATAAAATTTAAATATGATTTCACGGTTGAAATATAAATATACATCGTCAGAAGTGATATACGGTCAAGTTGAAGCTTCATCACTATATTCATGTCTAATTTCTGCAAATCTCCCTGCCAATAGTTCTACATTCGGCAATAATTACAATAAAATATTAAAATCACTCGTGTACTTTCTTGTACAGGCACAACGTTACTGATGATAAAATAAGTAAATATAAAACAACCTATTAGTTGAATATAATTAGTAGTATACGACTCTTCGTTCCAAAATAGCCCACGTTTATGCAAAATACGACATCCAAACAGTTTTTATTGCTCCATTCTTCAAATTAATCACAGAAATGGTGGCTACTTATTTTTTTGAAATATTGTTTAAAATAAGGCACAAGTTTTTGTTGCTTCATTCTATAAATTAACCACACCTAAGGTAGCTTCTTCTTTTTTCGAAATAATTGTTAAAAATAAGAGACCAAACAGGTTTTGTTGTTGCATTCTAAAAATTAATCACAGCAGATTCTTTTTTCTAATTATGTTTCCAAAATAAGACGTCGACACAGTTTTCTTTGCTACATGCTCCAAATGAATCACATCAAGGATGGCTTTAGATTATTTTGTGGTGTCTTAAAAGTTTGTGGAACTTGATAGCTGGGAGTGGGAGACCTGATGAAACATAATGTTACAATATACAGTTTTATATTTAGGAAAGATTATTCAAAATTATTATCAGTAATTGAATGGTTTGTGCCAAATATCATATTCATTGACGCTTCGTAACTTATCAAATAAATTATATGAGGACTATATTATACGCAAAAGAAGCAAAAATGTGTTCACGGATAGAGGGAAAGAAACCTATATGCGATTGCACATGAACTCACCTTCCTTCAGGTGAATTTCTCACATCGGGATGACGGCCGTACCGATGTAGGTAGAGCTCCTAGTCACAATCCTGTCCTTCCTCCACGTCGGGTTTCCTGAAGTACCGTGGCTGGGTTTCAGGAGAGCCTGCCAAAAGTCGAGCAAAAACGTAAACATTATATCAGATGTAATGTAATAAGATATTGATAGAACAAGAAATCGGCAGCGAGAACGTTCAGAACTGTAGGCAAGCAGGATCAATCACCAGCGACATTCATTCACAAACAATATGCAAATTTATTATTTTACTACCTTTGTATGTGAATTAATTTTTATTTCTTCTAGGATTTACGAGTTCCTTTTGTTAATTTATGTTCTTATAAAATAACGGAAGATAGTTTGATTTTAAATGTTCCCGATAAGTAAATATATAAATCATAATAAGTAAAAACAAATCCCCAATCTCATTAAAATTCTTTAGAATAGTTCCTGGCACTTAAATACGGTTTTAGTGACAATGGTTTTAACACTTTATTTTTGTCCAATTTCTTAACTGAATAATAGTAATTTTGGCAAATAAATTTACATAAAATGTAATATAAAAACAGCGAAGTACGCATTGACCAGATGGCCTTTTTCTGCTCTCACTTGTTTTGTGAACTGTAAACTACTTGTAAATAGGAAATATAAACAATAATAGGGCAGACGCTTCAGCCCAGAGTGACTGCGGGGCTTACCTGATCATGTCGGGGATGCCTCGCACTCTCGCTGGGTACTTTTTATCAAAGTTCTCATATGCCGAGACACCTTCACCTATTTTAGGAGGTATATGTACTGGGGTCAAAGACCTTGGGCATATGGCAAGAGCTGTCCTCTGATCCCATTGGATCAGTCGGCCAACTGCCTCCTGAAACTGGTGGAGACACGGAGAAGGGAATGCTGCGTCCCCACAGCAGACTCGTCTCCCGTCATTCGGAAGGGCGTGAGAATAGTACCCAATGCCCGACCTACCTGATGCAGGTTTTCTAGGGTTTTCCCTGCATCTCTTTAGGTGAAACACCGGGTAGGATCCTTAAACCATAGCCCGGGGGCCCTAGTTAACCCTTGGCTACCTTGCTCTACCTTCCGCATCCCCCCTTTTCAATTCCCTTCCTATGCTATTAAAGGGGAGTTGCCTGTTTCAGGATCACCCTCATGTAGCCTGTTAACCAAAAAAAAAACAATAATAGCGAGATCCCAAATCTTATTATATACAGGGTGTCCCAACTGCAACAGTACGGCCAAAATTATCTAAAAGGGGGGCAGATAACGTTAAAATGTCAATACACAGGTAGTAGGGTTTGGAATTACAATACACCAATATTTCATGGCATTCGGATGAATGGTTTGGGAACACAAGCACAAACCTTATAAATTGCAGTGTGTTTAAAGAGACCGGGTACATTACGAATGAACAGCACTGCTTGCATTACCTTTCATTTTTTAAGAAATGCCTACATTTTTCTTAAAATAGGATGCGAAAGTTTTGAATTTGGCGCGATTGCTCAAAGATTCTCCTCCAATCTTCTGCAGTAACAACTTCCTAAGCCAACATGGTACATAGCTCTTCCAAAATGGGTGAATTTCTAGTACATTTCAGACAGCGTTTTGTGATGGCACTGAAGGACAAATACAGTTGGCTGATAACACCCAATAAACTCTCATGTAGCCTTAGGAATCTAATTAAAAAGAAATTGGAAAAACAGCGCAAAGAAATCTGGAAAAAATAAAAATTGACTTCGTGTCTCAAATTTTTACAAAACAACTACAAATCCGAATATAAACCGTAAAAAGCAAATTGTCATATCAATAATAAGGGTTTTCGCCCGGAAGCACATGCAAGTTGTTGGTACTTCACTTTTCATAATATGTAGTATTGAAAATTGTGGTGGTGGATAAAAACTTTTCGTTGGCATTAAACATTCTCTCTTCACCACATTTCATTTTAAGTTTAGTATTAATGATATTTGACTCTGGACCATTTTAACAATATGGATTATTGACGTATATACAAAAAGAAACTACAACATTAAAATAATTAATTACTACACATACTATTTTTATCTATTTTACTTGCTTCGACTAGCCGCATGAGTTACAGGTTGACCGTAGTAGTTAGGAAAATTACTCCAATTATATAGATACTGCATAGCGCGGCGTTAAAATTAACCCCTTTGAAACTATACATGGATATAAAATTATTTCCGTACCCAGATTTACAAAAAAAAAATAAACAAAAAAATTTCCGCGTAAACCTGACAACAATTGTGATTTGTCTGTTTCTTTCCTTCCTATGGCCGATAACTGCTGGGTGCTCCTACTCGTATGCTCGTGTGTGGTGTAGCTGCTGCGTCGCTGAAGGCCTCTGGTCGTTGGACTCCAACTGGTTGTCTGTTTGCTAACGACCTCACCACGTAGAACAGGTTGATAACTAGCTTTGGACTTCCTGTCTAACTTCCCTCTCCGACGGTCCTTTTCTATCGTTCTCCAGACCAACTCCCTCAGCTCAGACTCGGCTCGACTTTTCATCCCTCCATCACCACCCCAACTGTCTTCTCCTCTCCTTTCTCCACAGCAACTGTCTGCTTCTCTCCCGTTCTCCACAGCAACTGTTCAGCTCCCCACTTTTCCGTCATCACGCCCCCAATTACACGCGAAATTGGTCATTCCTCGCCTTTTTGACCCTTTAACGGGGAAAAATAATGTATGCTCCAACACATCTGGTCAGGTATAAGCAAAAGTTTACACCTCCTTGTGCTGGACTACTCCACAAATTCGTTAGACAGATGTTTCTACATTATTTTCTCATCCCCTCGCACGTGGAACAAACAACATATATCCCATGCCGTCGGCCGGATTATAAAATCAAGAATCTAACTATTTTAATAACAACTTAATAACTAATATCTTAACGACTACTGCTTATCTACCTTAACAACTACTTAATATCTAATATCCACTACATGTGGTTTACATGATAAAACATGCGAGGTTGTGCTGAATATATAAAGCTTATAAGGGTGAACCACAGGGCCTGGAAATAAATAACTAACCATCTTACGGCGCCGAAATATATTTCTAAAAATGACCACTCGTTCAAAATTAAAGAAAAAAGGCAACGTACGAATTTTCTTTTGTTAATAGGTCAATATGCGATTTTAATTCCTTGCCTGCAGAAATACTTACGACTTTTCCGGGTAGCGTAAATCAGTTTAGGGATAGGCTAAGAAAACTTAAGTGAGTAGTATATTTTTTAGAATCAGTGGAGTTATAATTGTGAAGTGCAGTGAAGTGATTTTTGTGTGAATCCTTTCTTAGCTTTTTCAGATAAAAAACTACTCTTCAAAATTATTACTTAGTGTAAACTTTTTGTAATTGTATTTGTGTTTTATTTATATTTTGTGTTTTCTTGGTATAAAGCTTCCACCGGGCAAATGCCCAATAGCAGCTAAGTAATAAGTAATAAATTATTATAAATAATTTTCGAAATCTTAAATTAAAATACGGAATGTTACTTAATTGCAATTGTTTACATGATGAAAATTCATTACAAACGTCAATAAATTTAAGAAAAATACTTAACTAAATTTCAATATTTTCAAATATGTATAAAAAGAAGTGAAAACTTACTTAATTACAAATGTTTCAATTATATAGTCTGTAAATTGAATATATTTGAATATAATTCAAAGTTGTATAAAATGAAGTGAAAAAAGTTGAATGTAAATATCTTCAAATTAATTAATTACTCAATAATGTTTTACTAAATTACAATTTATTCAAATCATTATAAAATGAATGGAAATTTGTTACAAATATTTCTATGAAAATTTGTTTAACTTCATTAAAAACTCAATAATACAAAGAACAATCTTTGACCCAGAATAATATTTTTTTTAATCTGTACAAAATGAAGGGAAAACTGATACTTAACTGATATTTAAGTCGTTAAACAGATTAGAAAGCAATATAAATGGAAGGGAAATCATTCACAAATTTTAAATTTTCCAGTGAAAGAGTTCTGAATATTATTTGGAATTTATTAATTATGAAGGGATAACTGTTACTAAATAAATAATGTTTCAATGATAAGTTATTGCAAAACTGTAAAGTCTGATAGATTAAAAACTGAATAACATGAAGGATACACTTTTTCTACAGTACAATTTTTCTAAATTGTATTAATGAGGGGAAAACTGTCACTAAATTACAAAAGAGTCAATGATGAAAGCTATAAATGAAATATAAAGCTCTGTGAAAGGAAGAGAAAACTGCTACTTAATTTTGTTCTGAACGCTATATAAAAGGAAGCGAAAACTTTTATTTATAACATTTCAAAAATGTAATATTGTTATAAAATATTCGCAGAAAATGACGCAATAAATATTTTTGTAGTGGGCGTGTCGTATTCAGGTAAGGAGGGGCTTAATCGTGACGTATTATCAGTGTTAATAAATCAAATCTTTACGGAGCACTTCAGGTAGGTTACATGCTTTACCTCTGCCGACGTCAGCGACTGGAGCACTGCTAATATATTTGTTTACATGTCAGGCGTTCAAAGTTCTTGTAATCTATAATACAGAATAAACCGATTTTATCCAAGAAAAGTGCAATGTTGTCTTAGTAAGCCCATATCATATACATAGAAGACGACACGATTACGTCCCAAGATGGCGGCTCCATAAGAAGCATTGTGTTCCGACCTGTATATACAGACCTTGGTTCAGACGGTTTGGAATCATTCCCTTCAATGTCCGTACTGTTCAGATTTTACAGCGCACGAATAATTGCAACCTATTAGTATTCAGATCACTCAATTACAGAAATATACAATTAGCTATATATAATACTTAAACAGGTGCTCACAGTTGAAATATACACATCGTCAGAACCTTACGTGAAGTGATATACCGTCAAGCTTCGTCAATACATTCATGTCTAATTTTTGGAAATCTCATTGCCAATATGTCCTACATTCGGCAATAATTACAATAAAATATTAAAATCACTCGTCTACTTTATTGAACAGGCCTCTTGGTACTGATGATAAAATTAATAAATAGTAAAACAAGCTATTAGTTGAATATAAATAGTGAACGACTCTTGGTTCCAAAATAGTAACGTTCAAAATATTTATTCAAAATCGAAACTTTTTTTGCTGCATTCTTCAAATGAATCACAGCAAGGATGTCTTCAGATTCTTTTGTGGCGTCTTAAGTGTTTGGTGTAACTTGATGGCTGGGTGTGGGAGACCTGAATAAACATAGAAAATACAGTTTTACATTTAGGAAAGATTATTCAATATTATTACCAGAGATTTAATGGTTTTGCCAAAAATCAAATATATTAATTATAGTAATTTATCAAATAAATTATATACAATCTATGAGGGCAGTTATACGCAAAAAAAGGCAAAAATGTGTTCATGGATAGAGGGAAAGGAACCTATATGCGATTGCACATGAACTCACATCGGGATGACGGCCGTATCGATGTAGTTAGAGCTCCTAGTCACAATACCACTCGAAATCCTGTCCTTCCTCCACGTCGGGTTTCCTGAAGCACCGTGGCTGGGTTTCAAGACAGCCTGCCAAAAGTTGAACAAAAACGCAAACATGATATCAGATGTAACGTAATAAGATATTGAAAGAAGAAGAAATCGGCGAGCGAGAACGTTCAGAACAGTAGGCAAGCAGGATCCTTGGAAACCAACTTTCAATCACCAGTGACGCCCATTCTTACCAAACGTTAGCAGCATATAAATTATTAGAACATAAAAACTAAGTATTTTATCGTGTCTAAAATTAATATTTATTATTCAAACGAATATTGTGTTCTATTACTATTAACACCGGTATTTTTGGTATATATGGTATATAATTGTAGAGTTTTGCTGCTGTGGCCTGGTTGTGATTGTTGAAAAGCAGCTGTTGGGGGAGAATTGCTTGGACAATAATTGGGCGAAGATGTTAGCTTTTTGGGAGGGAGAGGTAAACCATTGATTGTCTTTTTTAAGAGGAGGGATATCGGTTTTTTTCTTAGTCAGGTATTTTGTTTTTAGGCATAGTGATTTGTCGGTTGCGTTAAGTTGTTGGAGATAACTAGAATTATTCTATTGTCTTCGTAGAGATTTCTTTTCAAGGAGTAGGTTATCTATTTGATTTTGGTGAGGGTTTGGTGGATGGAGTTTAGTTGGTTTTTGGTAGGAGGCTATGGCAGCTGATGTGAGGATGATGGATTGCAGGCAGAGCCTATATTATCTAAGGGTGATTTTAGTGGGATGTTGAGGACTGTTTGCTTTTCTATTAGTTGGGTGATATTTAGGGTGTGATTAGTGGAGTGGGGAGGGAGGGTGAGATTGAGGTGTGCTATTAGTGGTAGGTGATCGGAACTGAGTTCGTGCAGTACTTTTGGACTGTGGAGGTATTGTGCGGTTTTGTGACAGATGAAAAAGCCTAGTACAACTGGTGATTTGAGGCTGTCTGGGTAATGTGTTGGTTCAGTAGGGTATATTAACTTAATATGGGATTTGGAGAGGATAAGGTTTAGGTCGTTGCCTCTAGAATTGGATGTTCTGGATCCAAAATGGGGGTGTTTAGCGTTGTAGTCACCACCCATTATGTATGGGGAAGTGCGGGATAAGAAAAGCTTTTGCCAGATGTCTGGTGAGATTTGGTTGGTTGATAGGGGCTGAATAGAACGAGGATATGTTGATGGGAGTGGTTGTGGATTTGTAGTTTAATGTTATTTGAGTTAGTTCCAGGAAGAACGTTATACGAGAGACTCAGTAATGTAATCGTCTGCTTTTATGAAATGTTTGTTATAAGGGAAAGTACTACGACTGAAATATATGTAGTTAGGCAAGCTGAATGTCTGAAGTTAGAAGTCTTATGGGAAGCGTCAATTATTTAGCACGTTTCATTCCTCACCTAGCGACTAAAGCAAAACCACATATTGATCTTCTTAGCCCAAAGAATCATTTTAGTTGGGGCCAAAACAAGACAAATCTTTTAAGGACATCAAACTAGAGTTAATGAAGAGTCCAACTTTAGCTTGGTTTGATGCGACTCGAGAAACTGTTAATTCTGCAGAATCGTCTTCGTATGGAGTTGGAGCGGTTCTAAAGCAGAAGAATGACGAAGGCTATTCTGTCCAGTTGCATATGCGACTAAAGCGCAGTAAAACTGGGCGCAAATTGAGAAAGAAGGCTATGCATTAGTGTAGGTGTGCGATCGCTTCAAGATTTTCATAACGGGAATTGAAGTGATGTTAGAAACTGATCACAGACCGCTTGTCCCGATTTTCTCTACAAAACCACTGGATGAGTTGACTCCGAAATTGCAGAGAATGAGATCAAGACTGATGAAATATCAGTATAATATTTATCATGTTCCAGAAAAAGAGCTGGGAACAGCTGACATTATGTCACGACACCCACTCGTTGAAACTGGTAACGACGAAGAACTCGAAGAATGTGTCAATACACATCTGCGAATTGTGGTGAATAGATTACCTGCGAGTGATGAAAGATTAAATCAAATCATCATGGAACAGAGAAATGACCCTGTATGCCTGCCATTGATTAGTAAAGAGGGATGGCCGTCCAAAATGTCATTATCCTCTGAATTATTCGACTATTGGCAATATAGGGCAGACATCGCTGTTGAAGATGGATTATTAATGAAAGCTGCAAGGATTGTCATTCCTCGAGCAATGCGGGAAGTTATTTTGAAAAAAAAAATCCATGAAGGACATCAAGGTATCACTAAATGCAGAGCCAGTGCTTGTGATTCAATGTGTTGGCCAGGACTGCCAAAGGATATAGACACACTTATTCGCCAATGCCATCATACGTTCAAGAAACGACAAACAGACATGAACCATTAATGCCATCGGAGTTTCCAGAGAGGCCATGGCAGAAGGTCGCGATGGATTTGTTTTACCTCGAGCGGAAATTGTATCTTTTTGTTACAGACGATCATTCGAGATATACAGAAATAGCACCGTTGTCAAGTTTAAGAGAAAGTGAGATCCCGATTCTTCAGAAGCTGTACTCCAACTATGGGAACTTTCATTTCAGCAAGTTCTACAGTCCAGATAAAGCCCTGAGCCCAATATCCTATAGATACTACTTACCTTCACTCCCCCCCCCCCAATACCTATAACAGTATGAGCTCATTGGAATTTGTATATGTGATAAAACCTTGATGTATGTGTTGTGTATGTCTTGGTATGTGTGTGTATGCAGTGAGGGATGGTTGTATACATACAACCATCCCTCACTGCATAGACACACATGTATGTGCGAGTGCTAGTATTTAAATATTGACACCTTTGAGGATGGATGCGTTTGAATGAGTATGCGTGTCAATATGTGGGTGTTTATATGCATCTCCCCAGCCCCCATCAAGTCCCTGCCTCTTCCCAGACCCTCATTGAGAGAGAGAGATTGTACATTGTTTAAGAACTAGGCTAGCAGCGCAGCAAATTTTGTCTGCTCAGTTGTCAGCTTGCCGATCACTGGAAATGTCTTCCTAACTTTCTCATGAAGGGGGCGGTGCCTCCGAAAATTCAAGTACTCTAAACCTCACATGATGTCTACAACTACAATCTATGAACCTCAGTTAAGTCACCTTCTTTTTATCTCGGTCCTTTCCCTATATAATATATATCTGCGTCAGGAAAGTAGGTGAATTACCTGAGGTTCATAAATGGTAGGAACCTTGTATGGTATGGAGTTCATCAGAAGGCATTTCCAGTGATGGCCAGCCGTTATGTGTCACATTATGTCATTTTCAATAAATTTAGTATGGGAAGTTAAAGATTTGATTCTGTAGGGTTTTTCTTTTGATGGATTTTGTTTTTTTATGTAGAGACTGGCTATCTGGTTTGGAAGGAAGCATCTTGTGGCAATTCCTACAGCAAAGTTGCTCTTTGAGGTAATTTTTATTTTCTTGGGAGTATAGGTGTTCATAGTCAATTTTTGCTCTAATCAAGGTACTGTAAGTCACAAGTAGTGTCTATGTCTGCTCCCCAGCCGCCTTTCTCTTATGTTTGTTGTCCATACCATATTACATATTTCTAATATGGATCTGGTCCATGAGGAGCATTTTTTTGTCTCTTTGAGTACTTGTGTTGTAGTTCTTCTGGAGATGTCTCGACATTTAAGTGATCTTTGGTATTTTGGTTTTTTTTTGAAAAGTAGAATTATTGCTTCACTTTTTGTTTGATGTTTTCTGAAGATTTTAGTATAACTGGCCGAACTGGAATTTGTGGCAAATGTATTTGCTAGCTCAGCATCTGAGCCAAACAAAAAGTGACACTTGAGTGTTGTAAACACACTGATTGTGCACAATGACAAATTGTTGTTTGATCAGGTACTAAGTCCCAATAACAATTATCATAAAAACTTGTGGTTTAACCCATCAGAACAGATAAAATGTATTGTAATTTGGTAGTGTGGATAATTGGTTGGTGTAACTTAACCATGCCTCAGGAAGTGCAATTGCCTCATTGTTTAATAATAAAAGTTTGTTAATTATGACCTGTCTTTTGGAATTACCTGTGGTCCTGAATTTTGAATATGAGTGATCACTGAGCTATGAGAGAATATTACAGAAACATTTCTAGAATAGGTATATACAAATCTTAATAAATTTACGCCTACAACATAACAACAGAAACAAATTTATTATGACCTATCTACCTGTTGAAATTGCAAATTCTGTATCAGCCAAACTAAACAACCTCTCCGTGAATGCAGTGCTACCCACCACTGTACTGTCAAGCTGTCCAAAACACAATTCCCTATAGCTACTCAAGCCGAAAACCATACCACCAACAATTTCAAACAGTTACACTAACCTACCTCAAAGCCTGAGCCCCCAATCCACAACTGGAAACTATCTATCCAACACATCCTCCAGCTTGTTTCAATGGGGAGATTGAATGATTAATAGATAAAATCTCTTTGAATAATAAATTTATTTACATAATAAATGGTTATGAGCAGGGCCTGTTACAGAAACCAAAAAACATTTGTAAAAGAATTTCTTTATTAAGAAATAATAATTGTTAATAATATAGGTTTTCTTTCTCTCATTACCCTGATGATAGCAGCTTTTCTCATGGGTGTTTTTTTTCAATGTTCCTCTTCTCTGCTCCAACTGCTAGTCTGTTCAAAGGCCAGTGATCCACCACCCTCTTTTCATCAGTGTCCACCAAAGATCACTCATCCCCTCATCAGTTGTCATATTACAGCATAAAAAACAATATGGAAGAGTTAAACCAAAAGAAGAGACAGATTAATAGGCCATGTTCTGAGGCATGCTTAGCTTGTACAGTTAGCATTAGAGGAAAGTGTGAGGGTAAGAACAAAAGAGGGAGGGGAGGCCAATGATGGAATCTGCTAAGTAGGCTAGGGAGGATGTGGTAGTTGTGTAAAAATCAAATGGGCTTGCACAGAATAGGTTAGCATGCAGTTTCATGCCACCAGTCTAAGGACTGAAAACTAAAACAACTCTATACTGGTTGTACCACACTTTAGATTTTTCTTTTTAATTTCCAAAAATAATCCTGCAGTTGTTCCACCAATTTCAGTTAATAAATGGGGATTCAACAGCCTGTTTCAGGATATCATATATCGGCGCTGCGGGAGTTTTCTCGCAGACGCTTCAGCCCAGGGTGACTGCAGGGCTCACCTGATCATGTCGGGAATGCCTCGCACTATCTCTGGGTACTTTTTATCAAAGTTCTCATATGCCGAGACACCTTCACCTATTTTAGGAGGTATATGTACCGGGGTCAAAGACCTTGGGCATATGGCAAGAGTTGTCCGCTGATACCATTGGATCAGTCGGCCAACTGCCTCCTGAAACTGGTGGAGACACGGAGAAGGGAATGCTGCGTCCCCACAGCAGACTCGTCTCCCGTCATTCGGAAGGGCGTGAGAATAGTACCCAATGCCCGACCTACCTGATGCAGGTTTTCTAGGGTTTTCCCTGCATCTCTTTAGGTGAAACACTGGGTAGGATCCTTAAACCATAGCCCGGGGGCCCTAGTCAACCCTTGGCTACCTTGCTCTACCTTCCGCATCCCCCCATTTCAATTCCCTTCCTATGCTATTAAAGGGGAGTTGCCTGTTTCAGGATCACCCTCATGTAGCCTGTTAACCAAAAAAAAAAAAACACCTGTTTCAGGATAACACTCAAACCCTGTTACCCAAAAAAGACCATTTTCTTTAAAATGTTTATTATACTTTGAGATTTAATTTACATGACAAATAATACAATAAGTAAATATAGGATAGTAATTGAAAAATTAAGAATGGAAATAAATGTTATTAAATAAGTACATACCAAATATTCACACAGAATCATTTATACGTCTATGTCAATAGAACACATTATCTCTTTATTCTCATTATTGTTAGAAGTAGAGAACAAATATACATATTTTTAGCTATGGCTGGTTGTTGTAGCTTGCTTTTCCATCTCCTCAATTTGTCGGTGCCTCCGTATGTTCGACAATATACCATCAAGGCTAGTTGTCTTCTTTTTTGCACTACCAATAGGTGCAGCATCACTAACTCTCAGTCGAGACAGGTTAGGGGCTGTCATTTCATCATTGAAATCAAAATCTGATTTTTCTTCTGGTCTAAAAAATAAAAGGAGGAAATGTTATGAGTCAATGATATCTTCAATAAAAGTTTTACATAAATCAAAACACCTCAAATATTATAATTAATTAGAATTTACTTTAATAATATAAGGCAAGATTATGAATCCCAAAACAAATACACAGAAAACTTACAGGACAAAATATTGCAATTGTAAAGCAGAAAAAAGGATAACAATGCACAGGCTTTCCTAAATTGTCTGATACAAAAAAATAGGGTTAAAAATGAATACCACATTGTATTACCATTTTGGTACTAGATAAAGTAAACCTGACACAATTAGTTGTCATTACCTAATTAAAGGACATATAGCTAAGATGATTCATTGAACAAAATAAGTAAAAACTGGCATTTTTATTTTTAATAATAATATAAACAACAGTACATAAATATTATTAACGTTTTGTAAGGTCTATGAAAAAATTGAAGGTAATTTGTATGGTTTTGTGGCAAGATGAGTTTGGTACCACCTACCATATGTCATAACTATTATCTCTAGAGCTAACAAAAAATATATTCAATAGTTCTTGGGCTTCCCACTAGGTGAAAGTAGGTATTGGCCATGATGTTTCGAAGGTGGTCACTGCCATCATTGTAAAGTGTTTACTGCCTGTCCGGGGATATGAGTCACTCATTTATACCTGTCGCCAGGCATCCAGAAGTGTATCGTGTGCTGATTGCTCTATTAAAGTAGCAGATACACCGGGAAAACCTGTGCTCTTTGATACATTACATCATTTTCCTGTTCTGTTCTTTCAAAAGTGTGGCATAATATTAAAGTAATTCCTATGATATGTTACAAATAGTGGAACAATTAAATCTGAAAAAAATGAAGGGGTATACTGGTTATTGTAATGTAATTTAGGTATATCAAAAGTTTCTTCACTTCACAGATAATTTGATTGATCAACTATCTCAGGCATGGGCAAACAATGGCCCGGGGGCCAAATGTGGCCCACTGAAATGTTCTATCTGGCCCGCATAGTATTTTTGTGAAAGGAAATAGTTCTCAGCAAGCAAGTTGTAGCATACAATATTGCTAAAGGTAACAAACATAAGTCAAAGTTGTGACATATTATATCCTGACAAAAGAAAATATTTTGAAACAGTAAGCATATGTCAGGAAACAGCAATAGATAAAAAATTATCACAGTTGGAATCAAAGATTGACCAATTTAAATTCTGCTCAATTGCAATTGATGAAAGCTGCGATATAAATGATACTGCACGGTTGCTATTACTTGTAAAGCATGTTGATGAAACCTTCTGTACTACATGAGATTGGTGAAGGGACCTAAAACAGGATCAGATTTTTTTCATGAATTTATGAAAGGAATTTCAACTTTGAATTTACCACCTTACTTTAAATACTACAATGTATCAGAATATTCAGACTGCATAGATTCTAGAAAGTCCTGAAATTGTCTGTGAGCAAGTCAAATAGTATTAATCAGATTCACAATAACGTCAAAAACAGATTTCATATCCAAAGCAGATTTAATGATTGATGAATGAAACAATGCAGAAATATAACATTTTTATCTCTATATTTTTCATTAAAGATAATGACAAATCCAGATTATGTCCTGTGATATTTCTCATACTATCAGTTGCAATTTACAGGTACTTTCAAAGTAGATTATAAAATCCTGGAGGATACTGCATAGCATTCGGACATTACATTTTTTACGGATATTTTCTTACACAAAAAAGTTGAATATCAAGATGCAAGGCAAAAATTTATTTATCGATTATATGTGGGGCTATCTCAAAGGATTTGAACTACAACTTGTTCTATTCACAAATTAGTTTGCTAAGAATGCCTACTCTCACTTCTCGAGGTTGAGTTCAATAGTCCAGGTGATGAAGGTAAAGCTTAAGGGTTATGAAGATAGTTTGAGGAAACTGCATGGTGAAATTGGCTTCAGTGGCATTGAAAAACACTGAAATTTTTAGTATGGATTTCAATGTGAACTGTGAAACTGGACGTGCAACTTGAAATGATTGAATTACAATGTAACACTCAATTCAAACAAGTTTCTTAATGTTTAAAAATTAGAGTTCTACAAACAAGTTTGTCGAAATCCACTTTCCAAAATGTTGTATATTATGTCCAGAAAGTTACTGCTAGGTTGGCTTCATCAAATATATGTGAACAAGTGTTTTCTACAATGAAACTTTGGCAGAGTTGCCTTAGAGACAGACTAACAGATGAGAATTTAACTTCTCTTCTAAGAATAAGTGCATCCCAGTTCATACCAAATTATGAAAAACTTTTAGAAATGCAGTCACAGTTTCATTCATCAAATTCTCCTTTATAATCCTTCAGTCAATAATACAGTTTAGTACCACAAAAGATACAAGTACTTTGTAAAATTTATCATTGTTATTTTTATAAAAATATGTTGACCCGCCTAAAGTTTTTTCTTTCCTTTGGCCCCCTCTTTAAAAAGTTTGCCCATCACTGAACTATTTTATTCATCATATACTTGAATGCAAACTGAAGGTGAATAAAGATAATTACAAGAATTTGTCTGTACCTTAGTGTACATTTGGTAAAGGCACAAAAAATAATGTTCATGTAACATGGATCACTTGAATATAAAATGTTAAATTGATATATTTTTCCTGAGTGAGATATCATAACATGTAGTAATATAATGAAATAATGTATTTATTTAGGTGTATGTTAATCTACAATAAATATAGCTACAGCTATATATGTGTGTGAAAAGATCTATAACATTAAATTAGAGATTCTCACTTTGATTCCAATGACTCATCATCACCTTCCTTGTAGTGCTCATCACCAGTAGGAGAAAGAGATCTCATTCCTGGGCACTCCCACTGTAATTTCAATGTTTTCTCTTGATCAAGTGTTTCATACATACGGATGATCTCATCACGTGGGATGTACCAGTCTCCCTGTATAAACATTTCTTCGTGAAAGGAATAAATTATACAATTTTGTCAATCAAGTAATCAAATCTGCATTTACTATTCAGGAAAGAAAGTATCTTATTAAATTGAACAATTGTGCAATTCAATAAGGTTGTTGTTTATCACTTTATTTAAACACGGATTTCTCCATCTTGGTACATTTCTTGTTTATATTATTAAAAATTGTGTTAAACATTGGAAGATCAATTTCTGAAATGCAAAGCTATAATAACAATATTTTATTCAATTAGTCAAAATATATAGAAGAAGAAAAAAGCCAAAGATTGCAATTTTTGTGCAAAGGTTATTTAATAAAACTCTTCATATTAACTGAGATTATAAAACATAAGCAATATAATAAATTGTATAGATTTATTCATCCAGCTTTCAATTTGCGTAAGACAACATTAAATATAATGAATAAGGTAGTCTGTAAAACATTGCTATACGAAATCAATGCTTTCAATACGTTTGATTAACATTCAACAAGAAATTTGTATGCCTTACATTGGTTTTGACACCATATTTTTCATCATCAGAACACTCAACGCACCAATCATCTGTATCGTTAGCAACTTGTACTGACATCATGAAAATTATTTATTCATGAAGGTACCATTTAAAATAGAAGGATAAGAATAAAGAAACGCCATGCAGTTTGTTTTAAGGTTATGAGTTAAAAAGTGCGCGCTCAAACAACTTCAACGACAAATATATAGTACACAGTATAACAAAGACCATATCTTCTGATGAAGGGTTTGAAAGGTTTCAAAACAAAAAATTTGTACAAGTCATAAACAAAATACAACTGTTCGCAGTTCATCTAGAGCATTTAGTTATGGAATAGAAATTTGGGGAAGTTCTGCTTCGAAGTATATGGCCGGCTTCTAATATAATTTATATTTGGTATGAAAACAACCGATTCTTGTGAACTAATATTTCGCAAAAATAAATAATAATAATCGTATTCCGTAGATCCTGTAAAGAAGCTAAGCTTCAAGGATGTGGAATGAATCAGGGTGTACATTTATTACATTATTTTATTAACAAATTTTTGTAACCAAATAGAAAGGCGATTCCAACATTATAAACTAATTACTCGTCTCCGATTCTTCTATAAATTCCTTTACTGAATAGAAGGAGTGGCTAAGCAAAAATGAGGATAATTCAGACTTCAATTTACCTTGGTTGTCGGACAACTGTTTAATTCTATGCGGCAGTCTGTTGAAGATGGATATCCCACAATAATGCACACCTTTCTGTGCAACTGACAAAGTTTTACATTTTTTATACAGATTATTTTTGTTCCTTGTATTGAAGGGATGAATATCAGAATTATTCAAAAATAAGTGCCTATTTATGATTACAAATAACATCAATGAATAAATGCATTGGCACGTCAAAGTGAAAATACCTAACTTTTTGAACAGAGTCCTACAAGAAGTTCGTGAGGTAACCTGACATATTGCTCTAATAACACGTTTTTGACTAATAAACATCTTCTCTATGCCTGCTGAGTTGCCCCAAAATATAATACCATATGATAAAACAGAATGGAAATATGTAAAGTATACTAATTTTCTTGTTTTTAGATGACTGAAGGTGGACATTGCTCTTACAGCATATGTAGCTGAGCTTAGTTTCGTAAGTAATTGATTAATCTGATCAGTCCAATTTAATTTATTATTTACTAAGAGACCTAATAATTTAACAGAGGAAATTTCATTTACATTTTTGCTGTCGTATTTAAGTGTTATAGATTGTAAAGTTGTGTTGTGTGTGTGAAATTGCATGAAATATGTTTTGTCACAGTTATTTGTTAGTCCGTTCACATTAAACCACGTTAGCAGGTTAGTTAAATGATTGTTACTTACCTCTTCTAGTGTGTCTTACTCTTTATTCTCTATACATTTTCAAAAATATAATGATGGTAAAGGAATCGAAAAAACCTTCCTAGGGCAAACTATAACTAATCCTGGGGGATGTGCAGACTATTTTAGAGTGCATATTAATTTAAAAAATCTGGCCATGACCCACTTTTGAAGGGAATGTTATTTTTTAACTGCCAGTTATATAAAATAACTGCAAGGCAAGCAATTTGAAAGATCACTGAAAGAGTATTTAGCAAATAAAGTAGTATATAAGTTAAAGGAATCCAAATACAATTGTAAAACTGTATACTAATTTATTAAAATTCTTTTTCTGTGTATTTATTTTAATCAGTTGTTTTCCCACATTGCATTTATGCAATTGTAGTGAAATAAAAATTGTCTTCTTCTTAATTTTTTTTTCTTACTGAAATGGCCCTAAAAGAAAACCCATCAAAATTTTGGATCTACATGACTTCTAAAAGATCAATTCCAAGTGTACCAAAGCAGATAAAATACGATGAAAAAGAAAGCAACGATAAATCCGAACTGGCACGCAAAACATATTTACCACCTGATTTTACATTCACTTTTTTCGGGACCAAAGCTGCTATAACCAAAGAGTATCTTAATACAGATAGTGTGGCAATAGCAGTGCTCTCCTGTAACATTTTGAGATAAAGTATTATACAGAAAACCATCGAAGCGATGTAATAAATGAAGTGCTTCGATGGTTTTCTGTGAATGGTCTATTACTTAATTTTCGTAAAGCTAATTTTATGCAATTCCTAACAGTGAACGCATCCTTATTATATGTAATCCTGGTAAATATAACTTAACCGTGTATACTACATTTTTAGGACTTTCTATAGACAATAAACTGAATTGTAAAGAGCATATTAGTCAACTTTCTACAGCTTCTTATGCTGTACTAGTTATATCTAATTATATGGACATTCTAACACGAAAATTAGTATGTAATACATATTTTCATTCTGTATTGTCTTATGGCAGCGAAAGAACAAGTATTTATAATCAAAAAAAGAGTCATTAGAATAATATGTCAAGTCAATTCTAAAACATCTTGTCGAGGACTTTTCCAAAAATGTGGCATACTTACCCTAACCACTCCTTCTATTCTGTAAAGGAATTTGTAAAATTATGAATTTAATTATTGATGTAAAACTAGATATAAATTTATATAAAAGTATTTGACTCATTCCATTCCTCGAAGCATTGCTTCACTGAAGGATTCACGGAATATGACATGTTATATTATGTGCTTTTAACATTACTTTGTGAAATATGTTGATATAAATTCGCATACAACTTGAAATATAGATTTCAAAACATAGGCATGTTCCTTAATCATCCGTATAAATTTATATGTATACATTTCAAATATGAGGATAAATATTGTGTAAATACATAATCCAATTTAATTTCTCTTTTGTTGCTTTAAGATAGATATTACGAGACTCAAAAGACTCTATTTCTGCATTGCATCTTATGGGCCTTCGAGTGAGCTGATCTGAGAGAAGAGGGGAAGACAACCATGCTGACGCCCTACAGGTCATCCTCTCCCCTGTAGGTGTAACTCGCTCCTAGGCCCATAACAGCCCATGTAAAAATAGCGCTTATCGAGTCTGCTAAAATCCTTAAAGCAGCAAAAGATAAATTTAAGTAAATTTTTTAGTTACTCGATATATTTGTATTAACCAATATTTTAGGCAAAAGAATCTATTCAAATGGGAATATTAAAAACATTGAGCATAAAATAACAGATGTTTATCGTGGCCGACGTAACTTCAGTATTTGACATCGGTTTTTGGGCTGTTAGGCCACGTAAATTCTCGGCGTGTCGGCCAACGTTTCGCTTGTTAGCACCAAGCATTATCAAGGCTAGGCCAGGACTGATTAGCCTTGCAGCAGCGGTGACATCTAACTGGAGGTCCAGCCTCCTCTTCAAGTGTCGGAGTTCCTTCCTCGTGGAATCTACTCCGCGCTGACGTTGGAATTTTACCTATGACACACTAAAATAATGTCATTACTACAATGTCAGTTTTGTTACACATATTCACATAACATACATACAGTTGCCGTTGCGGCTACCTAACAAAGGAAATAAATTAAATACACACACACATTCATTCAAACATTCATTCAACATTCAAAAACCGCTGCTGCTGCTCCTACTACGTTCGCTCCTTCTTCCTGTAAGGCAAATGGCGAAGGGATTAAAGGGATTTAGGTATTCTAGTAAAATAGATAATTTTATTTGAAAATATATTAATTTGTAAATAAATATTAAGATATATATGTTTATATATGTAAAAACTAACCAAGTTAAATACAAGCTGTAAAGGGGCTTGTAGTCCTAAATAAAGTTTAAGTTAATTTACATGATAAGAGTTTTTGATACTTTACAGGAAGATCGACAAAGGTCGGTTCCTGTTTACCTTCTTGTCAGGGTCGTAGCGACCTAGCGATGAGACCAGCACATTGCTAGAGTCGTGCGCCCTTTTGTAGAACCTCTCTGAGGCTTTCAAGATCCTTTCCCATAAGTTGTCGACTCCAGACAACTGCATAACTACGGCGTTGGATGTCCGCGGCGGCAGGTGGAGTGCTCGGCGAAGACACCGTCTCTCCAGGGTGAAGATCGTCTCCAGGTGGCTGTCGGCTGCGCTGGCCCAGACCGGGGCCGCGTACTCCATGATCGGGCGAATGAGGGAGAGGTAGATGGAGACCCCCACTCGCGGTGACAGCTTCGAGCTAGAACTAAGAATGGGATGTAGTAGCCTTAGCCTAGCATTTACCTTGTTGGCGATATCTTTGACGTGGTGCCTCCACGTCAGCCTCGTATCCAGGGTTACCCCTAGGTACTTGGCCTTCGTGGACCACGGGATGACCTCCCCGAGGAATCGGATGACGGGTCTATCTGGCCGTCGTCGGGTGATCAGCAGCGCCTGGCTCTTCGACGCGTTGATCTTCACTCTCCAGTTGGTTGCCCAGCGCTGGATCTTCTCCAAGCCCGTGTTCAGCCGGTTTCCCACGACGTCTGCGTTCCGCGACGCAGCAAACAACGCGGTGTCGTCAGCGTACTGAGCGATATCGGCTCCCGTTCCAGGTTTCGGGATGTCCGCGGTGAAGACGTTATACAGGACAGGTCCGAGGACACTGCCCTGCGGAACGCCTGCGCGGATCTGCCGTGTCGTAGATAGGACCTCTCCCACCCTTACTGAGAAGGTTCGCTTCTGTAGGTAATGTCCTATGACGCGCACGTAACAACTTGGCAAGGCGGACCTCGCCAGTTTGAACATCAGCCCCGACTGCCAAACGGAGTCGAAGGCCTTAGCGACGTCAAGGAGCACCACGCCGCAGTGCTGGCCTCTGTTCAGGGCAAGAGAGGCACGCTCGACGACCCGCATGATTTGCTGCGCCGTGCCGTGGCCTTGCCTGATTAGCCTTGCTGGCAAGACTGCTTATATATAGGCAGCTGCCTAAAGGTCAACTTGCGTCCGGCCGTTTGTTTACGTCGCGTACTTTTCCCTGTTTGTTCCGAAGACATGAAAACCACAGCGGGCGAACTTCGTAGCCAGCGTCTCTGTTGATGTTTTCCGGGTTCTTCCGGATTTCAATGGCTTCGCGTATCTTGCCCAGAAATAGTTTTCTCTAACTAGTAACTTGGTGTCTTCCAATGCGATTTTGTGGTTAGTTTCTATAGCGTGGCAGACATATTGAGCTGCTTCAGTCGTATATAGCGATCGTGTTCTTTAACACGGGTTCTCACGGACCTGCCAACTTGCCACATTCACACTAACGAGGAAGTTCTAAACAGAATAGGGGAAAAGCGAACAATATGGAGGACGTTGACTAAGAGAAGGGACAGATTAATAGGCCACGTTTTAAGACACGTGGGTCTTGTAAAATTAGCATTAGAGGGAAGTGTGTGGGATAAGAACAGAAGAGGGAGGCTAAGGATGGAAACGCAAAGCAGATTAGGGAGGATGTGGAGCGAGTTAGCTATGAGGTAACGGCAAGGGTTGCACACGATAGTTCAGCATGGAGGGTTGCATCAGACCAGTCTTAGGACCGAGTACCACCACAACAACAATGCTTTCGATATCTTTAAATATTAAATTAACAATCTCTTTTCTGGATCAAGTAAGTACGCGAGAGAAAATAAATTATATCCATAAATATAATTGGCGAAACGGACACATTGCTTTAAATTATGTTCCGGGAATAGTAAAAAATTATTTCCCCCGTATTAATCAGGCAAGAATATTTGTAAAAGGGGAGCCAAAGGATTTGTGGACACGTAAGTTCTTCGAATTAAATGGTGTAGTTGTAGATTTAGGGGAATATGGTTGCCCTAAATTAGAAGACCTGCGCAGAGCTTATGGAAACACGGACTGCGAAGTCGTTAAACTTTTGTTTAAATGGATTCGGGAAAGGGATATCAGAGATTTTTTATTATGAGGTATCTATTGTTCATGTTTTTGTTTTCCTTTTTCATAAACATATTTATATATTACATTATTTAAGTTTTTTTCTACATAGCTCCACAATCCACGCAGCATGTTCCAGTCACATGTCTTACCTCAAATGCTATTGTTCCTCGCAGCACGTACCAGTCACAAGTGGTACAGATACTGTTACAACTGTATGTGATTATTTACATAAATATGTATTTATATTAAATATAGTTTAGTTTATTAAATATTTAAAAAATAATTATGATCATTAAATATAATTCAGTTTAGTATCCTTGTATGCAAAATATTAAGTAATAGTATATATGAGGATGGAATGTCAAATATAAGGCGAGTTAGGAGACAATCAATTTGATTTAAGGAAGAATTTAGGGACAAGACAAGCAATATTAACTTTGCGACTGTGTTTAGAAGATAAGATAAAAAAACCGGCCTACGTTTATGGTATTTGTAGAATTAGAAAAAGCGTTTGATAATGTGAACTGGAACACACTATTAAGGATTTTGAAGAGCACTGGAATAAAATATCGAGAAAGGAGCCTTATAGATAACCTCTGCAGAAGACAGGCACCAGTAATTAGAATAGAAGATCAAGAAAAGAAAGTCGTAATCAAGAAAGGAGTAGGACAAGGATGTCCATGCTGTTAAAGTTATATATAGAACAGGCGATGAAGAACGTTAAATCAGAATATGGAAAATGAATCATACTGCAAGGAGAAGAAATAAAAACCTACGCTTTGCCGACGATATTGTAGTATTAGGGTAATCAGGAACAGACTTGGAAACCATAATAAATGGCATGAACGTGGTCCTGGAGAAAGAGTTCAATATGAGGATTAACAGAGGAATAACAAAAATAATGGAGTGCAGTACTGGAAACGGTGGAATAACAAAGGTGAGAAGGGATATTTTGACGGAAGTTAAGGAATTTTGCTATTTGGAAAGCGTAATGACTAGTGATGGTAGAAGTATAGTAGACATACAGAGTAGGACAGCACAGGCAAGGAAGGCTTTCGCGAAAAAGAGGGATTTACTTACGGGTAATATAAGAGTGAATATTAGGACATCGTTGCTAAAAATGTTGGTATGGAACGTGGCGTTATATGGGTGCGAAACGTGGACGGAAAGGAAAAGGATAGAAGACTTCAAAATGTGGTGCTATAGGTGAATGCTGAAAATCAGATTAGTGGATAGAGTAAATAACAAGGAAGGTCTAAACAGAATAGGGTAATAGGGAAGAATATGGAGGACGTTGACTAAGATAGATTAATAGGCCACGTTTAAAGGCATGAGGTGTTAATATTTTCATTTAATGTATATTAAATTAATAATGCTTTATTCAATTTAACATAAGATCAACATTTTTATTTATAACAGAACACGTCGATACATCTTTAAACAGAAGACTAGACTAAGCCAAAGAACACATACATTCATGCGAGTGATGCCACCTGAGCAAAAAAAAAACAGAACTAAACTTAATTCTCTACAATCCCCCCTTCGGAAGAATCATGAATTTGTGAATGATCATTCCGCAATTTTTATTGGATTCACAAGTTGGCGGCGATGAAATTCGTGCGTTTTCTGACATAATGCCTTCGTCAGAATATCTGCAATATTCTGTTCACTTGTGATATACTTTAGATCTACGATCCCGCCTGTAACCTTTTCTCTGACAAAATGATGCTTTATTGCAATATGCTTCGTCCTTGATTTATCGACATAACTTCGGGCATGTGCGATAGATGCTTGACTATCGCTTCTAATCAATGTTGCTCCATCGCCTACAACCTTAAACATTAAAGACTTTAAAAATTCTTTTACCCAGAATACTTCCCTTGTACAATTTGCTAGTGCTATGTATTCTGCTTCCATGGTGCTAAGGGCAACTATAGTCTGCTTCGTGCTCTTCCAAACGACCGGTCCGCCTGCTAACATCAGAACACATCCGCTTATGCTCTTACGATCAACTGTACAACTGGCCCAGTCTGCATCAGCGTATGCGACGAGTCCTTTTTGCGTCGCACGATAAGTAATGCCATAGTTTTTAGTCTCCAAGTATCGAAGAATCCTTTTTGCAGCCTTCCAGTGACTCTCGTTGTACTTGGAGCAAAATTGAGCTAACTTCCCAACCGAAAAGTATATGTCCGGTCTTGTTTTACACGATGGATAAAGAAGTCCACCAATGAGCTCTCGATAGGGAAGATTTTCAACTTTCGTCTCCTCTTCGTCTTCTGAAAAATTAAGCTTTGCTTCCATCGGGGTCTTCATTCCCTTCGCGTCATGTAATCCAAATTTCTTCAACAGTTTCTCAATATATTCCTCTTGTGATATAGTAATACTACCATCTTCTGTTTCCGTGAAATTTACTCCCAACATTTGCGAAATTTTTCCCAAATACTTTATGTCAAAGCTTTCTTCTAAAAGTGTCTTGACATTATGTCTCATCTTCTCGTTTTCTGTAATTGCCACTATATCGTCAACATAGACGGCTAATGCGGCTCTGCCTTCTTTGTTTTAATTTCATAGACACATGGATCAATCAGGTTGCGAACAAAACCCATTTTCTCCAGTTTCATATTAAAATGGTCGTTCCAACATCTTCCGCTTTGTTTCAATCCATATATGGACCTTTGTAGTTTGCACACCAGATTTTCTTCACCTTTACGCACAAAGCCTTCTGGTTGCTCCATATACAATATTTCCTTAAGGTCACTATGAAGATAAGCAGATTTGACATCAAATTGATCTAAAAGCCATTTTTCTTCTACGGCGACAGCAATAAGTAACCTCAAAGTTTCGAAACTTGTTACCGGTGCGTAGATTTCGTCATAATCTATTCCCTTTTTCTGTGTAAACCCTTTAGCAACTAACATTGCTTAGAAACGCTGAGTTTTACCTGCTGTTTTCCGTTTGAAAACCCATTTACATTTGATTATCGTGGCGTCTGGCGGTGCTTCAACTAATGTCCAAGCTTTGTATCTCTCCAACGACTCGATCTCTTCATTCATGGCTTCCATCCAGTTCGCAGCGTCAATGGATTCTAGTGCTCCAATGAATGAAGTAGGCTCTTCAACTTCAATAGCTCTTGTCATATTTGTTTGGGCGTTGTCAATTGGATTCGTGATATTCTTACTTCTTAGTGTCATGCTGTGCTTCTCTGGTGCTCTATTTACCACCTTTGTAGTACTTCCTTTCGACCTGCCTCTTTTCTTCGGTTGAGTCTCGTGTTGTTCATTTTTCTCTAAATCATTCGAGTCAGAAAGACTTCCCTGTTCAAATACTTTAAAATATTCTTCGCTCTCAATTTTCGATTGAAAGCTGTCTTCAGGATCATTTTTTAATGTAGTCTCTTCTGCAACACTTTCTTTATCTTGGTAAACGTTGATGAAGTCTTTCTTCTTTGATTCCTCTGCATAAATTCTCTGAGTTTTCATTTCTATTTGTTTCTCTTTGAAAACGCAGTCCCGGGATTCCACGATTTGACGAGTTCCTGGAATCCAAACTCTGTCCCCACGACCGTAATGTGCGTATTCTACCAGCAAGCCTCGATTTGCTCTAGGAGAGAGTTTTGACGATCATTTTTCCTTTGGGATATGGGTAAAGACTTCGCATCCGATAGCTCGGAGATGTCTGACACTTGGCTTTCTACCTACCCACAACTCGTACGGTGTCTTGACGGAATTGTGACTATTGGTTACTCGATTCCTTATGTATGCAGCTGTACATATTAACTCACCCCACGTTGCCTTAGGTAACAGGCCGTTACTAATTTCACATCTCACAAGATCCATCAAAGTCCTGTTGGACCTCTCTGCAACGCCATTTTGTGGTGTGTATACCATAGTCGTTTCATGTACAATCCCGTTACTTTTCGAACAAAATTCCAGTTCATTATCGGTACGAATTCTTTTCAACTTCATATCAGTTTGCTTTTCCACTTGTGCTTTTCCAGAGTGCGCTTGAGCAACTTCGGTGAGGAGCCCCTCGGGGCTCTGCACACCACTTTAAGCGTGTTCGCCCCGTAAAGCCACTTCTGGCATACACGGGGTCAGGTGCTGGTCCCATCCAATCTTCCTGTAATTTCAAAACTACCAACCTGCAAACAAGTACGTGCCCAATGGGCGATATCCATTGACATCTCAGACCAAACTTACTTGAGTTGCATCAAACGGCGAGTTGCACGACAGCTCGGGTGTGATAGGCCGTGATTGATTTAGGTCAAATACTCTACGCACTTAGATGCAGAAGGAATGAAAGGTCGTATATCTGACGTAGACGTATCCCATCAGACAACGACGTCAGTCATAGAGCCGTAGAGGGCGAAGTTGGAGTGAATTCTAATCTCGCCATAACCGCTGCAGTTCCTCATCATTTTTTTGAGAAGCAACCAGCTCACCCGTAGAGAGAACAGCGGAGCCATTTAAAAATCCAACGCGAGAAAGTGCGTCGGTAACCGTATTAGAGAATCCGTTGATATGGCGTATATCAGTATTAAATTGCCCAATGAAGTCTAGTTGGCGAGGGGAGGATTTATCCAATGGCTGTGCGAATGCAAAGGTCGAAGGCTTATGGTCAGTCTTAATAATCAATTGCTGCCCCTCAACGACGAAACGGAAGTTTTTGAGAGCCTGATAGATGGCCAAAAGCTCCTTGTCACAGGTACTGTAGTTGAACTGAGCCGGGGACAGCTTTTTCGAAAAGAAACCTAAAGGAACCCATTTTCGCCTTGACGTTGCTCCATAACTGCGCCAACAGCTGTCTGCGAGGCGTCCGTACATAATGCGATTTGTGCATTACAGTCCGGAAAATGTAACAAAGAAGCAGAAGCAAGCAACTGCTTAGCATCGTCAAATGCACTTTTTAATCCGCGTGTCCAAACAACCGCTCGCTTGTCTTTCTTGGTAGCTGCTGGAAGACACTCATTAAGGAGTAATAAAATGTCAGCAGCGTGTCCTAAACTACCCCGGTAGGTGTTCAACATACCAAGGAAACACCTAAGATCGGAAATTTTCTGAGGTGGTGAGAAATTAATGATGGCTCGAAGCCTGTCAGACGTTGGCCGGAGTCCGTCAGCGCTGACTTAATATCTCAAGAACGTGACAGTATTTGCTCCCAAACACCCCTTATCGGGTCTAACGATATGACAAAGTCACTCAACCGCTGGAAAACCGTATGAAAGTGTTGGTCCTCTTCGGGTGATCGAGACACAACAAGAAAGTCGTCTATATGACTACACGAAATTGCTGAGTCGAATGTTTGGGCCGCGTTCCGAAGGTCATAACCGTGAATTCAAATAGCACAAACGGTGTTTATGATGGCAGTCTTGGGATGTCCTCCGGTCTTATAGGGATCTGATGGTAGGCACAAGCCAAATCTAATGAAAGGTACTCCGTATCGGAAAGCATCTGGGCGGTTTTCAAATGACATAGTGACATCTACAATGTATGCGATGTCACCCTCGGAGATGACGAGACCAGGAACCCGACATTCCTGGTTTTCGCAAATGACTGGCAGCCTTTTTTATCTGCTCTTCCACTGAACTGTGCCGTTTGTTGATGAGGGCACTACACCTCATGCATGAGGCTATGTTTCTTCATACTCGCCACAACGACGGCATTTCTTATTATTTTGCTCCCAAGGTCGGCAGGCATTCAATGGTAGAAGATTTAGGCGTGCACGACAGATAAAACGCCAGTACGCGACCATCGTCAAATAACCGGCAGATATGAAGTGAGACGATGATTTGGACATGCCAACACACTCCATAACTTTCACTTGGTTGGAAAGAGTTGTTAAATGAGAAAACCGAACATTTGCTGTGTTCTCTTAGCTTTTTACAAATATTTCAACGATAATTTTGGAAAATTTTCTGGGAATTATGGGTTTTGGAGTACTCGTCCCCTTCAATCTGAAAGGTACCTCCGAGCCGTCTGGATGACTTGCGAGCCTCCATCCACGCATTGTTATAGGCGTTTGTGTTGCCTTAAGAAGCTTCATATGTCATATAGGAAGCTACTTGTTCATTAGTAGCTCCCTGTTGAATACGTTTGGAAACGGTTTCCAGGAGGGAGGAGCGTGCTAATTCTACAATTATGGGGCCAATTGACGTTAATAGTTTGAAGACCCCATCAATGCGTATGACGTCCCGATCTCCTGGAACCGTAAATCTAATCGTTTGAAGCTTCTTGCGGGAGATTAACTGTCTTCTTTATCTCTGGAAGGAGGATCAGATCTATCCTCTTCCATTCACTCTTATTGAACTGTCGAGTTCTTAAGGAAAAGTGGAGTGAAGGGAAGAAGAAAGACCTCAAGGCATCAAGACGCTGCCATCGTGCCAGTCTTCATGATAATAATTTGAGACCATAATTGACGACAGATTCGAGGCTAGACCAGTTGGAGAAGGGCTCGCCATCTCTGAGGCTTCGAATGGGTGTAATGTGCACAGTTATTTCAGTAGTCCTACATCCGACAGGTGTTTTTCCGGATAGGTGTAGGACAGCACACTTGGAAGGCTTCAATTTGATGTATGTGAAGTCCTGGAAATGTGGAATCGAGTAACGATCGGGAATAGTGTCGGAATTGAGTCTACGATAATCCTCACATAGTCTCCAACTCCCATCCCTCTTGCGCTGCATGTGTAATGGGCTCCTATATGGGCTGCTCGAAGGGTGACAGATTCCCTGCTCCATCATGTGCTGGAATTCCCGTTTAGCGTTCCGTAGTTTGTCAGGAGATTGGCAGCGAGCAGGCTGGAACACCGTAAGTAAGTGGTGACACACCTCTTGTTTCCTATTCTGCGTCGTGAGGGTGGGAGAGGTTATGCCCGGAAACGTCCCAAGTATCGCTTTGAACTTCGAGCTCTCCCTGGGAGTTTTTAGACGGGACAGAGACGTAGCAGTAGACAAAAGGTGACTTTATCGAAAAACGCCTGTCACATAAATCCACAACGCCTATTATTGGCTGCGACACATCGGCTACCAGAAATGTCCAGGATATGAAGCGTCTCAAACATAGGTTCGGATTACTGCACATTTGGCTGCATGTAAAGTAATGTTGGTCCCCAAGGCATTGGATTTCATTATTATACGTGGCAGCACCGAAACTTCCGCGCCCGGAGACTACTGTTGCGATCTAAAACCCTGAAGTGGGTTTCACAGCTGCTTTGTCCACCAGCGCCAAACTGAAGACGAACAGTTCAGTTTTTTTGTTCAGGTTCGACACAGTGATTTGCATTTAAGGACCTTTCCACCGAATCGGCGATGATACCAACCAAGGCTGCTCCCGGGAATTTGGCCGAGGGCGAGTGGCGTCGCGATCGCGGGTTGACAAAGCTAACTCTATCCGTCGCAATTCCCGCACTTCCGCAGCTGAAGTTGAAGTAGTGGAAGTCATGGAATCCGTGGCCGCCTCAGTAGGAATGTTGTGGGAGACGATGTCACCATGCGGTTTCATGACGTCGAACACACGATCCGCTAAGTCAGCCAACGAATCAAGATTCTGCGACTCGCTGGCAGCTGAAATACCGCGGATGTGATCGGCAAAATATTCCGAGAAGAGCGTACGCATAATGTGATCGGCAATGTCCGCCGGCAAAGCTATGTATCTTTTGCAATATCAGGGAAGGCCTCTACTCCGATTACTCCGATATGGCAACAAACAGCGACTTGGCAAAGGTATTGACAACTGTATTTTTAATAGCAACATACTTCAGTCTCAGGGAGAAAACAGTTGAGAGTCGAAGAACCAGCGATGAAAAACTAGATGCTTGCTGTAATCATTATTATTATTATTCAATCCATTAGTCCTCGGATGAGGAAATAGGATACGTCAAATATAATATTACAAGATATATACAAAATTTTACAACTAAGAATTGACAAGAAAGGAAAGATAAAATTCAATCTTCAGTTTTCAGTGGACGGAGGAGGCAGCAGAAGATCGTGCGTAGGTTCCCATCGAACATGAAAAAGAAAATAAGTCAGCAGTTAAATTCTAGTAGAGTACAGTTGTAAAAAAATAGAAGAATATGATAGGACACCAGCAAACAGTTTTAGTCTTTTCTATCTACGAACTCTTTGAGTGAATAATACGCTCCATTCATTAACAAAGATTTACAACTCTTTATAAATGATTTTTGAACCTTTTAAGCTTTTATTTCTTCCGGGAGACTACTGTATATATTTATACCGGAATAGTGAATGCTTGTTTCGAAAAGACCCTCGATAAAAAAAGAAAAAAAAGACAGTCAGAGAGAGAGAAAGAGAGAGAGAGAGAGAGAGAGAGAGAGAGAGAGAGACTGTAACGGTTAACCTTATGATTGTACGTCTTGCGTTACGTGGAAGGAATTGAATACTTTGAAAAGGTCCTATCACAAATTTGATGAATTCTCCGAGGGAACACTGGCAAGATGATGGAAACAAAAGTTTGGCATGATAGGTGAACGAACTTGCTAATTGTCAATTGACCAAGGGTCCACACGCACAGACTCGTTCATCGTACCCCGTTCGTACGTAAAACAGTCGGAGCCGTAAACGTTCACTCAACGAGGGCTGACTTAACTTTTATATGTCGTCACGCCCGAATTGGACTTTTTTTTCACCCCTAGTCAAGAAAAACTCTTAGGCCAGTGTCCAGCTTTGTTCTCCTCCCCTCACGGCGGCGACAAGGATACATCGACTGCAACCAAGGAGAAAAAAAGTGGCTCCTCGATGACTGCTCCTCACTAAGACACGGAGATCTCTCAGAGAGAATCAGAGAATCCATGGTTTGAAGAGAGGGGGGAAGGAATGAGTCACAGAAAGCAAAGAACTCAAAAACTATCTAGACCTAGAAAAGCTTCCCAAAACGCAAACACTTAGGAGTAGTCGCGGAAGAAAACACCAGCTACGCCGATATTCTCCGGCAGTTAAACGAAAACGTTGAACCGAGGAAAGAAGGAGAAGACTTTAAAACAATTAAGAAAAGTAGAACAGGAGATTACATTTTCACTTTGCAGAAAGAGGCGTCCCTCTCGGATCTAAAAGGCAAATTTGAGAATGCGTTAAGGACAAAGCGAAAGTCTTCGCCTTAACAAGAAAGTCAACGCTGGCGATTTCCAATATCCAACACTATACCTCCGAAAAGGAAGTGGAAGAAACCATCGAACGAGATATGAGACCAGAGGTGGAATTAAACAGCCATTTCAAACCAGCATATGGTGGCACAAAGATGGCTATTGCCACTATGCCAACGAGCGACGCAACAATCCTTCTCCGAAAATAAAAAATAAAAATTGGCTGGGTAATGGGCGGCATACGGGAAAGGACAGAAGTCACGCGGTGCTTCAAATGCCACTGATACGGGCACGTGGCGAAATACTGCAAGGGCGCCGACAAAAGATACCCGTGTTTTAAATGTGAAAAAACTGCACAAGCTCAGAAGCTGCATGAATGAACCCGAGGGCGGGGCTTGTAAGGAAAACGGGGAAAAGGATTTCCAACATATGTCGGCAGTAGAAAATGCGCATCATTTAAAAGGGAATTTGAAAGCAACAAAAATGGCGTTAAAATTACTACAGATAAATCTCGGAAGAGGAAAACAGGTCCAAGACCTGATGATGCAGACCATGCGGAACGAGTGGTAGACATCGCATTTATTAGCGAACCTTACCACAAACCAGAAACAGGAGTGTGGTACCAAGACACATCAGGTAAAGCCCCGATCTTGATGAACAGCAGCAGCCTCGATATTGAAAGGGTCATGGAAGACAGATCTTCCACATAGACTCGGAAAGAATCCACTGTAGCAAAAGTATTTCCTACCTTGGGGTTGAACTTGACAACAAGTTGAACTTCTCCCTACACTTTTCCCGTACAGCTGAAAAAGCCCAGAGAACATCTGCACAACTGGCACGTATTATGCCAAATGTCGATGGGCCGAAAGAAGGCAAATGACGGATGTTGATGAACGTCATCCATTCGCGACTGCTGTACGGGGCACCAGTGTGGGCAAGATACAAACTGGAGGCTGCACAGAGAAAGGGAGCGCTAATAAATACGTCGGCGTATAGAACCGTCTCTAAAAGTGCTGTGCTGGTTATAGCGAGCGTACCACCAATAGAGCTGTTAGCTATGGAGCGGCAAAAATTACACCACGAGAAGAGAAACACAAACATGAGTAAATTGGAGGCCAGGGAAATACTCGTAGCGCGCTGGCAACGGCTGTGGGACAAGAGACGCATCGCCTAATACCACAGCTCAGAGAAAGGGTAATTAAGAAGCATGGCTACACGACGCAAGCGTTAAGCGGGCACGGGTGTTTCAAGTCGTAACTGCGCAGATTCTCTGATCTTCCACACAAAGTTCACCGTTTTGGTATTTATCTCATTATAGCAGAGATGTTCGTAGACGTTATTGGCAATTATCCCTGAAAATTCCGCTTTGTCTTGTGACCTGTTGAAAAAATGCAGAAAAGCAACAATTACTCTATTTATCACATCATGAGTTATTTGGTTATAAATGTGAAATAATGATAAGCTCTAATTACTTTGAAGCCAATTTCAACGGTAAAGAAGTTGTCGCGCATTGATACATAACTGTAAATATCACAAAGTATTTAGATAAATATTTATAAATAAATGGGCAGGAACAACGTAACAAATTCATTTGGACATGAAAGAAAAAATTTTCGGAAAGAAATTCCATCGTTTCTTAATGTTGAATATGCTATAAGCACTGGAGTAGCGCCAGGTGAGGGATTTCCAGTTAATTTACAAAATGATCAAACTTTGGGCTGTAGACGTAACATATATACTGTAATGAAAAATCGCAGTCTTAGAAATCAAACTAAAAATCACACTCCTATTACTATAAAGGTTTTTGAAATTACGAATTTTGCAGGAAACTGAACTAAAGATGATAGTCAAAGCAAGGGATGGTTGTGTGCCAATGAATGAAGGGAGTGATAATGGTGGTACGATGGAAGGATTGAATGATAACATATGTATGGGAGATAGTAATTATACAACTTTTTCATTTATTAAGGTAATACAGAAATGATAATTAAGGTTTTTAATGAACACAGATTCTGTGCTTACAATGTATCATGAAACCTGTGAACAAAGGAAGTCAGTATGTTCATAAGACAAAGGCCAGATTTAATGAAAATAATGGTCTGATGTTATACATAAAGTCAAATGTCTGATATATTTTAGGTAGCGCAAACTGATATAGGCGTGGGATAAAGAATTTATTCCCATAGGAGTAATCTATGCACCACACTTAAGATAAATACAAAATTTCATTATATTTTAAAGAGGATGGACCTAGTATGGAATTGGATTCTGTACTGATTACACAAACATGAGAAATATGTTGATGACAAAGATTTTTGGGTTAAATAATAAAATCTCTTACAAATATAACAAGTGACTCATTTGAACTCAAAAACAATCAATGAAAATGAGACTATGAATAAAAAGCAGTATCATTAATTTACAATGACATTAAATTTTAAATTAAAGGTATTATATGATTGTTAAAGAATAAATATTCTTTTTAAAAAATTGCAATAACAATCAGTCCCATACGTAATCACTTATTGTGAAGTGGAATTTTTCCCATTCGTCTCAAGTATTCAATAGTTACATTAGATTTGAGAAAGGTAGACCAGAAGACTTAGGTAATTACTGACAAATATCCATTTTGTCAGTATTGTATTAAGTATTTGAAAAAGTTGTCTATAGTAGGGTTCAAGGTTACTAAAATAAATTTAATTTGCTTACCAATTCACAAATTGTATTGAGGAAGAAATGTTCAATTAACAAAGCTATTTTCACCCCAACTTATGAAATCTTTAAACAATTAAACAAAAAAGAAGAACCCAAAGTTTTTGAGAGTGCAGGCCATAATATTCTATTAAACAAAATAAAGTATTATGGAATACTTGGTTCTCTTCTGGCTCAAGAATTATCAGAAGAAATTCCAATGGAACAACAGATTCCTATAATGTGTTGGTGTTATGTCATGTCTTGAAATTTGGCCTATTAATCGATTCCTTCAAAGTCTCCTATTCTGTTAAGAACTTTATCATACTGATTCTATCCACCCATCTCATTCTCCTATAGTACCACAATTCAAAGGTTTCCACTCTGCAACTCCTATTGTACAAACATTATAATAATATGTATAGATATAATGAAAGAGTAAATAATGACAATGAATGCATAAACTGTAGAGTGGACAGCACCATCCGGTGGGAAAAGTTAAAAGCTAATCAGTCGTCGGGTGAACTTTGGAGTGTGCAGTTGTGTGAAGCCATGTGATTAAAATTAAGTTACCTTCGAATCCCCAACAATTGGTAGCAGAGACTGGTTCAACTATACGGACAATTACAAACAAGAGAAGTGAAATTTTACAAAAACGCGGGTGATAATAAAATGGAGCTGTCAACACAAAGAGTCGAGATTTTGCGCGGGGACTATTACCTAACGTGGTCGTTAAAAATGGGTGCTATTTTGAGAAAAAAGAAACTTTACAAAACAATTATCGAGAAACCTGAGCCAGTATGGAGAAATGAAGACCAAGCAGAAAAAGAAGAATGGGAATACAAAAATGATGAAGCGTTTTCGGAATTTGTGACAACATTATCGCCCGAACAAGCTGGACCGTTTATTGGATGGACTAGTACTAGAAAATTATGGACGAAGCTGAAAGAAAATTTCGAAGGTAACGCGCATGACAAATTAATAAACGCTATGATGGAACTGAGACAAATTAAGATGGGAGAGAAAGAAACAGTTGAAAATTACATTACAAGAGCCCGAACAATGGAAGCGAAATGTGCTACTTATGGACAATCAATTACCGAACGAGAACTGGTATTCCACGTAGTGCGAGGTATAAATGAAAAATTTGAAACAATAGCTGCGACGCTCCGAATAGAGGTCGGCAACAATGGACGACATCAAACAAGCCTTGAAAGAAGAGGAGGCAAGAATGGGAAACAAAACTACACAAAACAAGAGCGATGCGGTTTACCAGGCAAGAAAGCATACAATAAAAGAAACTAGAACTTGTTACAATTGCAACAAAGTCGGTCATCTTGGAAGTGATTGCTGGCATAGGAAGAAAGGAGGAAATACAAGACAAAATGAAAATAATTCAACCGCTAGAGGGCAATCTTGGAGAGGTCGAGGAAGAGGTCAAGGTCATGGAGGTGGATCAAGCAACAATCGAGAGAGGAATCAACACCCAGCGAGCGTAGTAACAGAGAGGGGTGACAATCCACGTAACAATTAAATTAACGGACGTGGCTAATGCAGTATCAGAGGACCCAGATAGCGAATACATTTGGGGAATCGATTCACATGTCACCGCATTATCAAAATATGACGAATACAAGGCCTTACAATGGAACAGTGGTATTGGCAGAAGAGGCGAGAGAAATCGATGCAACAGCCATAGGTGATGTAGAAGTCATAACCCGAGTGGAACAAAAAGAGTGCAACACTACAATTAGAGATGTACTATACGTACCGAGATTAAGAATGAACTTGTTATCAGTGCGAAGCCTAGTGAAAAATGGGAACTCGGTCAAATTCGACCAAAACGGTGCATCAATAGTGAACAAAAAAGACGTAGTAGTAGCGACATCAGAATACGTGGAGAAGGTGTACGTCATCAGAACTAAGCCGAACAAATACATTGACAGGGATGTTTTACATAACGATGATTCCAACATGACGGCGGTAGAGAAGCAGACGTGGCATAGACGGATGGGTCGCATGGGAGAGAAATACTTAAACAAGATGACGAAAGACAAAATGGTCAACGAAATCGAGTACAAGGACGTAAAATTAGATTAGTGCACGGATTGCATTATCAGCAAGGCAACACAAACGCCACATAAGACAGTGACGAACGAGAGTGCAAAGTACGTGTTAGACTTGATACACATGGACCTTTGCGGGCCCATGCCGGTAGCATCAATGGGAGGTGCGAAATACATTTTCACAATAGTCGACGGATACAGTCGAAGAGTTTTCGTATATTTCTTAAAAACGAAGGATGAAACTTACAACAATTTTAAGGACTTCGTGGAACGCAAAGAAAATGAAACAGGGAACAGAGTCAATCGAGTACGCAGCGACAATGGAACTGAATTTACAAATGGACAGATGAAAGAGCTAATGCGACACAACGGCATAAAACACCAATTGACGGTACCCGGAAACCCAGCGAGTAATGGCATAGCCGAACGGATGAATAGGACAATATTAGAGAAGACAAGAGCACTATTACAAGATTCGAAGTTAACACAGAAGTTTTGGGGTGAAGCGGCATCAACAGCCGTATACCTGCTGAACTGTTCGCCAAATAAACACAACGGAGACCAGACGCCAATTGAAAAGTGGACTGGAAGAAAACCAAATCTCGGACATCTGAGAGTTTTTGGTTGCGTGGGATATTACACAACGACGACTACATGCAGAGGGAAATTCGACCCAAGAGCGCAGAGAGGAATTTTTGTGGGATATTCCAATTCAAGACTTACATACAGAATGTACAATCCAGAGAAGCAGAAGTTATTTGAGTCGAGATCTGTCATTTTTGAAGAAAACAAGAAGGGAGGAGACTTACTACAAGGTCAAGCAGATGATACTGAAGATTATTTGGTCGAGATGATAGAAGAATTACAAGCGAAAGAAGGGGAAACCCGAATATTGGAAAACACAACAAATGTAAACAATGAAGAAGATGAAAGTAGCCATGAGCAACTAGAGGAGGAACAAGAGGAGAACGAGTCCCGATAACTGAAATGATAACGAATAAAAGAGGGAGAAAACTGGGTGAAACGAACATACAGATTCAAGAAAGACATCGTATGGAGCGAGAAAGAAATGAACAACTATTAAGAGGAAGTGGAGTAAGAATATCACAACGAATTGAGGAAAACCATGTTGGAAATATCGCGTTTGAAATTCCTAAAACTGCGGAAGAAGCCAGGAACAATCGAGCAGCAAAGGAATGGACGAGAAATTTATTGGAAGAGCGGGAGTTAGAAGAATTTATTAGTGAGACGACAACTATCGAGAGTGACAGCCATGCAGCCATACAATGGATCCAAAATTGCGGAGTGAGTAGTCGGACGAAACATATTAACCGTTTATATTATTTTTGCAGAGACTCGTATACTAACGGCGAAATACAACTAAAGCATATATCGTCAGAAGAATTGGAGGCGGACTCCTAACTAAACCAATCAGTTAAAGAAAACTTCGAGCAGCTATTGAGATGTTGAAGCTCGGATGGTGTGCCCAGAGGGGGGAATTGAATTGTAGAGTGGACAACACCATCCAGTGGGAAAAGTTAAAAGCTAATCAGTCGTCGGGTGAACTTTGGAGTGTGCAGTTGTGTGTAGCCATGTGATTAAAATTAAGTTACTTTCGAATCCCCAACATAAACATCAATAGGACTTTATCTCATTACAGCTGAGATACTTCAAGAATTACCAGATCAAGGTTACATTTGTTACATGTTTATTGCAACACTGAAGCTACATTACTACTAAAAATCCTTTCAAAATCACAGAAATAATTGTCACCTTAACCTGGTAATGACATAATCAATGTCAGTTCCTGCAACCAACATTTTCCAGATTGATTGAGACTCAAATGAATCAGAGCAAGCAGCAGCAATGCAGTCCAGACAGGATACCTGATCTCCAATTTAGATTCTGCAAGTCACAGGACACAATTCAAGAAAGCAGAATTAGTCAAAACAGAAGTGGGGAATCAGCAATACTGAACAGCGATATTTTTTAGTTGTTATCAAAGCCTTTGATAAGGTTTTACATACAGGTCTACAAGTCTGCCTGGCCTTACTTCAGTTTAATCAAGTGGTACTTTATCTCTGGGGATGTGCAGCCAGGTCAGTCACTGCTATTATGTAACAAGTACAATCCCAGATCCTTAAAAATGTGCCCTGGTACGTATCCAACTTTACCATACGTACAGGACATCATCAGAGTTAAACAACATTCAAAGCCCGAAACCCATCCATACACTGATAGAGCCATTACTACAGATTATGCACTGCCAATTCTGAGGAGAAGATTAAATATTGGTGTTGTTGGACCTTCAACTCCTTATCAGTCATTTAAACCCTGCACAAGCTTCCAAATTAGATTAAACTGCAATCTGATTGGTAATGAAAATTAATGTTTATATTAAAACAAAAATAAAAAAATTAAATAAGCAACTTTACAATAATTAGTTACTAAGGTTTTGTCATTGTCAACTATTATTAACTATTATTAAAGATCACTTGGTGAAAGTCCCTGGTTAGGGACGGTACATATGAATTAATGAGTGTAAATACACGAATAAACTTTTCAATTTGACAAATCCCATAGTGAAATTGATTTACAAAGAAATATTATAAATAACATAAAATTAAAAGTACGATAATTAGATAAAGGAGTAGCAGGCAATAAAGAAACGAGATGTATAAATACCTCGGGACGTTTCTCCAACCTTTTATCCTTTTGCAGAACGCAGAAGCCAATTGGTCAACTCTGGGAAAATGATCATTCTATGAGATACTTTTGTAGATCAACATTGAAGCAGTAAAATTCCCGAGAATCGGAAATCGTGTAACAGAGCTGCCACCTGCTCTAATTACTCCCATTTTAAATAGTTAATAATTTATATTTCGTAATTGATTAAACTAACATTGACAGTTGTGTTTGAGATTCAATGTTGGTTGCATTGAATTTGTACGAAGCGACGTCATTACATAGAATAAGCCGAAATATTTAAAATGATGCACCACAAGGGTCTATTTCGGGCCTGTGAATAGTTATTGTATATATCAACTACAGTATGTAAATATCTCTATTACATGCAGGTGGCGCATGAGACTTATTTTGTAAGTTCTGAAAAGCTATCTGTTAGTTCTTAAAATATTTGCAAAAACTAGGTCTATATAAACCAATAGCATAGTCATTAATTCCTCAAAGAAACAATATTTTATTTAAATAAATAAGTCAAACTCGAGTCCATATTCATCTGATAGAATTCTGCTTATAGATTCACTCTACCTTATACAGGTTTCCTTACAGCAGTAATCTGGGTTACTCAGAGTATTCTAGTCAATTGGGCGACCTCACTGACACCTGGCGAGTGATCTCTCAACTAAACCTCACTCACTATACCATTACAGAAATAATTTAGTCAATTACGTCATAACACATCCTGTTTATAATTCATAGGGAATATGCAGTCCTGTTTATAAAACTGTCTCCATTTCTCTATGAAGTAAGTCCTATATACACGCGTTCTCAATGCCTTTATATTGTCATTTCGTACTACATTTTCTTCAACTACATCTACATCTTTCAATATGTACATGATTAATATTAACTTTCTTTCACAATTCCTCCAATATCCTTAAGTGATACCAGTTTCCTAAACGTCCATTTTTTGGGTCAACAAGCTACATGAGGTTGATCCTGAAACTGACAACTCCCCTTTAATAGCATAGGAAGAAAATTGAAAATGGGGAGTGCGGAAGGTAGAGCAAGGTTGCCAAGGGTTGACTAGGGCCCCCGGGCTATAGTTTAAGAATCCTACCCTCGCGGTGATTCACCTAAAGAGATGCAGGGAAAATACTAGAAAATCTGCATCAGATAGGTCGAGCTATTGGGTACTATTCTAACGCCCTTCTGAATGACGTGTCTCCACCTGTTTTAGGAATCAGTTGGCCGACTGATCCAATGGGATGAGCGGACAACTCTTGCCTTATGCCCAAGGTCTTTGACCCCGGTACATATACCTCCTAAAATAGGTGAAGGTGTCTCGGCATATGAGAACTTTGATAAAAAGTACCCAGAGAGAGTGCGAGGCATTCCCGACATGATCAGGTGAGCCCCGCAGTCAATCTGGGCTGAAGCGCCTGCGAGAAAACTCCCGCAGCGCCCTTTGTTTGATGGCTGGAGATGTTCATGCTTTACATGTAAATACATTTCATAATCTTTCGACTGAGGGAGTCAAGAAGTAAATGACACGAATTGCTAAATTTTATGAGGACGTCTCAAAAGGGAGACAAAGCCTATCTGAGGATCGTCTGTCCGCAATATCGCGCCATTTCTGCCATCTCTTCCTATATCGGTTTTTCTCCCTAATAAGGGCTCGAATATCGTCCGGTATTTCGCTATGGTTGCTAGGAATCTTCTCTCTGGTTGTGGCGTGGTCCAGAGAGACGGTAATTGCATCGCTAATGTGTTTGATTCCTAGCTCTATGTCCTCTACAGAATTTAATGGGGGGGCATTGTTCAGCCAATAGTGTACTTCTTGTCTGAAACGATTCCAATCTACAGATGTACGGACTGATGTCCTCGATGGGGCTAGGAAGTTATCATTTACTGATATTGTCGTGAATACTGGGTTATGATCACTACTCAAATCTGCCAGAACTCTCGTATTTGTGTATACGTTAAGGTTAATGTCTAGAATGTCAGGCCGGTGCCCTTGCGTAGAGTAGTGGGTGGGGGCGTCGGGGGCGACGATTGAAATATCATTAGATATTATGTAATTAAACAGTGAATTTCCGTTTCTATTGGAAGCTCTACAATTCCAGGCTGTGTTTTTAGAGTTTAGATCGCCGCCTAGAAAGATAGCATCGGTTGTGCCAAATATGGCGTCTAGGTCCGCCCCCAGCAGTCTTTTCTGTGGAGATAAGTATGCTGCTATGAACCTGACAACTTGATTGTCTATTCTTGTCTCGACTATTGTCGCTTCCAAGTTTTCTAGGCGGGGTGTCGCTAAATGTTGGTGTGTTATTCGTTGTCGGATGAGAACAGCTGTTCCGCCACGGACAGTTGGCCGATCCGTTCTGTATGTGACATAGTTTCTGATTTTAAGGTTCTGCAGAGGTCGGAGATGCGTCTCCGAAATCAGAGCTATGTCGACAGCATGTTTGTCTAAAAAGACTTGCAGTTCTTGTTTTGCCGACGAAGGCCATTCGCATTGAATACCAACACCGTGAGTTTAAGGTCCATTGTTATAGTTGGCAATGGCATTGATAACTATAAAAACCTTGCTCATCACGTCGTTGGTGTTCATAGAGCCGCTAGCGTCTCTTGAATCGTGTTCACCAATTTTGTGATATTTATGCCCTTAATTAAGACCATAATTTGGCTTAGAGCATTGCTTATTGTGGCATCTGAATTGCCCGCAACAGTTGCTCCAGTACTAGGAGGTGGGACAACTGTGCTTGCAACCTCGGCTGCAGGCCGGCTCGCACTATTTTCCTGTTGGGGAGGGGCGGATTGAACCATTGTTGGTTTCTTAGTAGCCTGGGCGAAGGATAGACCAGGTTTCAACACAGGAGCCCAAGCAAAGCCAGGCAGCCGAGATGGATCGTGTAACTATACACGCTGAGGAGCCCCAGCCGGCACACAGCAACAATGACCCACCAGTCACTGAAGTCGCGAGGCAGACGTCGTCGGTCACTCGTCGGGACGTTGCGGCGGCCTCTTGAGGTGCTGCGGAGCAGCGACGCAACAGGTTAGCCACACGGGCTAGCCTGCCTGATCTAGACGTGTCTAGTCAGTTCTCGTTGAGCCACAGTAAGGACTCAAAGCCCGCCCAAAGCCCGCTCCAGCCCAAGAGAGAGTCTTCAGGAGATCAAAACAGACGCGTCCGTCCCCGACAGAATCCACGCCTCGAGTCCCAATCACCCAGCATATAGAAACATATGCATTTTTATCGGTATCGTACCTATTGCCATTAGGGAACAAATTAAGCTTTCTCGTTCATCCACTGTGGAACCCTGAGATTAAAGTCTAATGCTAAGTGAATAGATTATCTAAATCTGTAAATAATTTTCATGTTTATTAAGATTAAAAATTAAAATTTTATATCTTTTTTGTTCCCCCTCAGTATAATAATATTATATAATTAAATTAATATAACCCCATCCCAAAAAATAGTCATTACAAGGTGTAATATAGATCAGACAGTAATAGAAAAATAAGAGTTGTGGGCGGAGTTTAATAGAGTGCTGAAAGGTCTGAGTATTGGAAAAGCGCCAGGAATTGATAAAATTCCAGCGGAGTTGATAAGCAATATCATAGCTGATCAGAATAGTTTGCGAAATGTACAAAACATATAGACTACCAGAAGACTTTAAAAGAACGTAATTATACTCATATCGAAGAAGATGGGGGTTGATATATGGAGGATAATTAGTTTAGTGTCTAATGCGTGCAAAATATTAACCAAAATAGTATATAGGTACGTTTCCCAGACGTCCCGTTTTGACCGGTTTCAAGGTATGGTCCCGACCAGTTTGTCATTTTGTCCCGGTTATTTGATGAAAATTGCCGAATATACACGTATTACTAATATACAGCCCGGAAAATAAAAATATGACACGCGAAACTGTCCGTCTTTATTATTGATAGTTGACAGCATGGTGTACTTACATATGGGTTGAGAGCGAGTTGACATTGGCACCAACAGTAAGTATAGACAGTTAGTTAATTATTACGTATGGCAGAGTGAAGGCGACTTCTAACGTTAATTATGGTGTGTTATTTCGCAATTACGTTACTAATTATAAGTAAAGAATTGATAAATAAATTAAATATTATTTAAAAAAATAATATTGAGCTCCTAAACTGCCAAAAAGAAAGTATATCTTTATATACGAATTAAAAAAGTTATACTTTTATTTAATGTCAGTTATGACAACAAATAATTTAACTGTCTTAAGTTGTTGGATTTTGTGCAGATAACAGCAATACTAATTTCGGAAGTGTCAAACGCAAAGGGGGAAAACAGTCTATTGAGGAAAAAACTAGGAAAAAATATTGTAGATATTGGTTGTGTAACTCACATCCAACACAACTGTCTACAAACAATGCTCTGTGCATTGAAATAGAAGCTTTAATGGTCAAAATATGTCATGGGAAAACAGTTTTGGTGGAGCGGAACGTTTAACTTGGATTCAGAATAAACAATTAACTTAGCCTTCCGGTATGAAAATTAATGAAATTCGTGGAAATAACCCAATTAACTTTATTTGATGAAGTTTTGGCCTTAGTCATTTTTGTCGAAAAACCATGCCATTTGCAAAAATTAAGTTGTGAAAAAAAGCGGGATAAACTATTTAGTCATTTTATAGAAAATATTTCCTGCTTAGCTGGCGCAAAGCTGAAAGAATATTTTCAGGAATGAATAATACATGCTCTAAAGAAAGGGGACAAATGGCTGAATCAACAGTAAAAGCCCTATTACGCTGCAAAACCAATAATGTATTGAATTGTAGTGAATGTTTCGACTCGATAAAAACAATAAGGACTTTTAAAAACAAGTTCACAGTATTAATAAATGTTATCAATAACCCTCACCTGAATATGACGCAAATGCGTGATCATGATTTGGATTATGTAATTAATGCCTGTTTGTTAAACACTATATTATATATTAGTACTTATATTAGTATATTGTAATTTTTTAGGTTTCATATTTGCTATTATATCGAAATATGATTTATAATTTAACTTGCAAATTAATTATGAACAGGCGATGAAGAAAGTTAAAATGGAATACGAAAAGGAATAATACTGTCCTGAGGATGGTGAATGACCTAATTGAAGTATTTCTTGGTGATTCGGCCGTCATCTGTTGAAGGGTTTTGTCCTTTGTGTCTAGGTTGACAGAAACCTTTCTCTGAGCCGAACAACTCACCAAATTGTTATCGAAATCAGATTAATAGAAAAGAAACGCAAAGGGACAAAGAAATGTACAGCTAAGAAGCAAAATTTAGTAGTTAAATAAATACCTTAGGACGTTTCTCCGTTGTTTGCACGTGTCAAGGACGTGACTGAGGCTGTGCGCATGCGCGGCTGATATCTCGTCATGGAACAACAACAGTCTCACTCATAACAAATCATTTTACAGTTATTTTGGTAACTTCCTACTCAACATTTTTAAATTAACCTCACAGCGCCTACAGTTAAAGGTTTTGAATTAAATGAGACTTTTCTAATATAGCATTCTAGTTATTGACGTGAAGCTAATAAGTGTTAGCAGCACTGCCAACTGTGTAACAGCAACATCTTTTAAAATAACTCATCTAAAGGCCTGTGATAACGTTTGCTGGTTGATTTACAATATTCTTCATTTTCAGATTTCAAACATAGTTTTCTGACTTTAAATAAAGACGGCCAATAAGTCAGCATATAAATTTGTTGTTGTTGTGGTATGCAGTTCCAACTCTCCAGCAGAACTCATAACTTAAATACGATTTTTGAAAACTTTCTAAATGTTTTTGTATCGATTATTGATGAAGTAGCCCCCATTAAATTAAATCGATCAAATCACGTTAAGTCAGTAAGTTGGATTACGAACGGTATCCGAATATCACGGAATAAACTCTGTTACTTGAACAAACTTAAACATACTTCTGCATCTCCTAGTTTAATAAATTACATTCAAACTTACAGACGTATATACAAGAGAGTGCTCGTGGCCGCGAAAAAACTCAATACTTCTAGATATATAGCGAATGCAGATAATAAAGTCAAAGCTACCTGGAATGTAATTAAAAATGTGACTGGAAAAGGTACCAGTAACCATAAAGAAATTGCGCTTGTAGATCGAAGTGAAACTTTTGGTGGTAGAGACGCGGCATGCAAATTCAACTCTTATTTCGTTAATGTTGCTAACTTTCTGGCTAAAGATAATTCTGTATGTCATGATAATGATTTCTTAAATCTATTACAAAATTCCGCTACGGAAATTACGAATACTATATTTATGCAACCAATAAATAAAGCTGAAATAATTTCAGTAATTAGAAATTTGAAGTGTTCCTCAGCAGCAGATATATATGGTATAACTAGTATAATGGTTAAAGAATGTGCTGTTTCTATCGCTTTACCACTTAAAGTAATATTTAACAAATGTCTTTCCGCTGGAATTTTCCCCAATGCGTTAAAAATAGCCAAAGTAATTCCCCTGTTTAAGAAAGGATCGCCATCTGATATATCCAATTACAGGCCCATTTCTCTCCTTCCTATTTTCTCTAAAATATTTGAAAAAATAATTCATATTAGATTACTTAATTTCCTGAATAAATATAAGATTTTATCAACAGCGCAGCATGGCTTCCTTAAAGGAAAGTCCACAGATAGCGCAATGTACGACTTCATTCAAAATATCCAGAATTCATTGGATGAAGGACTGAAGGTAGCTGGCATTTTTGCTGACCTCTCTAAGGCTTTCGACACCGTAGATCACCAAATATTAATAAAAAAGATGGAATATTATGGAATTCGGGGAAACACGTCACTTTTACTAAGATCGTATCTTACAAACCGCAAACAACAAGTAGTAATTGAAACCAAAGACGGCCAACTTCACTTATCCGATTGGGAATTTATTACATGTGGAGTTCCTCAAGGATCAATTCTTGGGCCTTTACTTTTTATTCTGTACATAAACGATCTCCCAGGATACGTAAATCCTATAAAATCGATTCTCTACGCGGATGATACAAATATAATTATTGCAGATAAAAACTTAAATAATCTGATTAAGAAAGTAGACAACGCTCTGAATGGTCTAAATATTTGGTTTAACGTGAATAAATTATCCCTCAACCTAGATAAGACTAAGTTAGTTCAGTTTAGTGCTGATGCTAGTAATAGACCAGTAGACAAGTTCTCAGCTAATGCACCTTTCCTCGGCCTTCGGATTGACGATAAATTAAAGTGGAATGACCATATAGATCTGCTTGCCGGAAAACTAAGTTCAGCTTGTTATTCTCTGAGAACACTAATACAACACGTTGACAAAAAGTACGTCAAAATGGTTTATTTCGCGTATTTTCATTCAATTATGAGCTATGGCATCTCTAATTGGGGAAACTGCTCCAGGAGTAATGAAATATTTAAGTTGCAAAAGCGTGCAATTAGAATACTTTCTAGCACGAATTCTAGATCGAGTTGCAAACCTTTCTTCAAAAGTTTGCAAATACTTACTTTACCAAGCGTATATATTTATGAAATATTAAAGTTTGTAAAGCGAAACACTAATTTGTTTCAAACAAATGGCGAGTTTCATGAATACGCGACTAGAAATCGTTCAGCTCTAAGGTCGGACAAGCATCGCCTTGCTCTACACCAGAAAAGTATTCACAATACCGGGATAATTTTATACAACAGCCTTCCGCCAGAGGTTAAAAATAGTACATACAAAAGCTTCGTGAAGCAGAGTAAAACTATTCTTTTAAATGGCGCGTTTTACTCGGTACAGGATTTTCTTAATCGTCCTTCTAGTATTTAAATCAAGGTTCCTGCTGCAAGTGTTGAATGAGCTGCCTTATAAAATAGCACATCACATATCTTAAAATTTCTATTCAGTTTTTTCTGCTCTTTTGTTTGTTTGTTTCATGTATTGCCTGGAGCTACGACGGAAGGACAGTTTCCTGGTCGCAGAGCTCCAAGTAGTTAAAACTCCATTGCGTGTTCCTCAGTGTGTGCTTGTTTGTGTTTCCCAGTGTGTGTCCGTGTTGTGTTTATATTGACTTTTGTCTATATACATTTTCTTTTATTAATTTATTTTAAGTTTATTTGTCTTTAATTATGTACTTTATTTTGTTCATTTTTAATTTTTAATGTATGACGTATCCTATTTCCTCAATCGAGGATTAATGGAAACAACAATAAATCTAAATCTAAATCTAAATCATGCTAACCTATATTGCCCAAGCCTTTCCATTTCCTCATAACTAGCACAACCCACATCCTTCCTTATCTACTTAGCGTATTCCATCGTTGGCATCCCTCTTCTGTTCTTACCCCACACACTTCCCTCTAATGCTAATTTTACAAGACCCTCGTGCCTTAATACGTGGCCTATTAATCTATTCCTTCTCTTGGTCAACGTTCTCCATATTGTTCGCTTTTCCCCTATATTGTTTAGAACTTCCTCGTTACTTACTCTAACCACCTATCTGATTTTCAGCATTCGCCTGTAGCATCACATTTCAATGGCTTCTATTCTCTTCCTTTCTGACACTCCTATCGTCCACGTTTTGCACTACACTCCTTAACAACATTTTAAACAAATATTTCACAATATTCACACTTAAATAATAAACATTTCACACATAAAAATATAAATTTATTACTATTTAATTTACATAATAAATACGACGTTTTGTCTCCCTTTTGAGACGTCCTCATAAAATTTAGCAATTCGTGTCATTTACTTCTTGACTCCCTCAGTCGAAAGATTATGAAATGTATTTACATGTAAAGCATGAACATCTCCAGCCATCAAACAAAGGGCGCTGCGGGAGTTTTCTCGCAGGCGCTTCAGCCCAGAGTGACTGCGGGGCTCACCTGATCATGTCGGGAATGCCTCGCACTCTCTCTGGGTACTTTTTATCAAAGTTCTCATATGCCGAGACACCTTCACCTATTTTAGGAGGTATATGTACCGGGGTCAAAGACCTTGGGCATATGGCAAGAGCTGTCCGCTGATCCCATTGGATCAGTCGGCCAACTGCCTCCTGAACCTGGTGGAGACATGGAGAAGGGAATGCTGCGTCCCCACAACAAACTCGTCTCCCGTCATTCGGAAGGGCGTGAGAATAGTACCCAATGCCCGACCTACCTGATGCAGGTTTTCTAGGGTTACCCTGCATCTCTTTAGGTGAAACACCGGGTAGGATCCTTAAACCATAGCCCGGGGGCCCTAGTCAACCCTTGGCTACCTTGCTCTACCTTCCGCATCTCCCCTTTTCAATTCCATTCCTATGCTATTAAAGGGGAGTTGCCTGTTTCAGAATCACCCTCATGTAGCCTGTTGACCAAAAAAAAGATCTCCAGCCACTGACGCTTACAGCCAAAAAAATATTATTATGTTCTGCAGGTCAACCTTTCCCTCTTTCTGTCGCTGTTAATTTTGCCAATGTCTTTGAAAGTTCTTTTGCATCCATGACGCTAGTACATTTATTAGTTTTTACATATCCCTTCCGAATCTAACAGCCTTTGTTATTTCACTGTTTCGGAAACTACATTCCATTACCTTGGTTTTCTCTCTATTAATCCTTATATTGAACCTTTTCTCCCGGAACGGCAATGAGAGGGATTACGTCGGTCACGTGCCAATGGTGATGGTAGATACCTATTAAGCTGTTGTCGGTGTCTCTGCACTTCCACTTAGTTCTTTGTTTCCCGTACATACACCTCTCAAACTGCTGAAGGTCGTCTCAGCCTTCAGAAGTCTTAAATTTGTTACCTTGGCCATGGACCAAGGGGGGAAGGGAAAGAGGAAAACCAGGAGGGAGGAAGTCTGTCCTGACGGACTTAGCAGAACCCCACCTGACTCACTCATTTCCAATGTTCACCCCTCAAACCTATTCGCCCCAAAACCTTGTGTCCTCGCGTATTTATTTAGGCGCCCTTTTTTTGTGCAACTATTTGGCAGCCTGGCCAGGCCGCTGTTGCCACCCCCACCTCTCACATCCGGCTGCTAGCCTCTGACGAAAAACAAAGGGATTCGTCCCCCAGCATATGCTGCTGTCTTGCCAAAGAAGATAATTTTATAAATGAGATAAAGCACACTAAAATATATTTTTTCCTCCGACCTGCTGAAATCTCCTCTGACTGGTAGGCGCCAAATTGGCCGTCGGCTTCCTTCACCCTGGACGCGTTCTGGTATCGAAACAGATACTCCACCTCCTTCCCTACTCGACTCTAACCATTCCTCCCCCCCTTTGTCAAGGTACACATGACCGTTACCACAGAAATTGAAACATAAACATTCATTTGTCCGCAAATGTATATTAACTCATTACAAAATATATATTTTTGAAAATCGGAATTATAAAACCACCAAGATTAAAAAATTCATTTTACTTTTCCATCTCACGCCGTAACTTTTTTTTGTAGATTTATATCAATACAATGAAGGTGTTTAATTTTATTGTCAACAGAAAGGTTATATCAGGACCTAAGCATACCTTTCATCCAGGATGTTGAGAGAGAGCGCGGGAAGCGAGGGGGAAGATAGGGAGGGAGAGAGAGAGAGCGGGGTCAGCGGGAGAGAGAGGCAGGTTTATTTTTTGGAAACCGCTGGAGAAGCGGGAAATGGCGATTATTCATTATCACAGAGTCACCTACATTTATCAACGCCAATAGCTTTGTTCCAGTAAGGCTCGTTGCCAAAATAAAAACAGTCGTGGCAAGGAAGTGATTAGGGAAGCATGAAAGGCAACTCAGGACATCAATCCCGCAACACTATTACGTCATTACAGCAGACATCTTTATAGTCGTAGGAAAAAAGTACAATATATTTCCAAGTATATCTAACGTTTTTCGGGATTGCAGAAGAATTACAATTAAGGAAAATTGGGGCGCAACGTCACCCTTGTTGTATAAAATTTTTATATAAAATTATGGGAAAAGAAAAAGCACTTCATAATTGTACAAAAAATTACTTTATTATATTAATTACTCAACCTAATATCAATAAAACTTAAAAAAAACTGGTTTAGATTTTAAAAAAAAGAAAATTACAAATTTCCCTTTGCACCATAACCGCCAAGGAGTAAAACTAAATTTAATTTAAGAAAAATCTATGTTAATATATTCTTTTAGGGTAAAAGATCTTTTAACAAACTCTTATAAGGTGATTCTGCGTTAGTAGACTGCCTTGTGTCGAAATACTGCAAAAAGTGTAACGTCACAGATGTAAGATGGCAAAAAAAAGTTCATGCAGTCAGAACTTGGTCAAGATGGCTGCCGGAACTTCTTCCTTGGCAAGTTAATATGTTCCTAAACTACAGCAATACCCACTAAAAAGAAATTGGTATCCCGTTGTACCCCGAGTTACCTTACATTAATTCTATATTAGTTTCAAAATTTCACCGCATTAACAAAATTAAATCATGTTATTCATGAAGACAAATTTTTTCTAAAATATCCGTCACAAGAGATTGATGAGAGCGTTTAAAAGTGTCCCAAGATGGACTTCCCAATATCTCAGCCTTGCGCTTCATGACGAAGCTGATGCATTGTTCCTTAAGCATGGAAGCGTTGTAAAGGTCAGCGAGGGCCAAGTTCTCCAGGACATTATCCAGGGACAGAGGCTCGCAAAGTACTTCCTCGCACATGAACTTGAGCCTGTCTAGCTGGTACTTGGAGGCCGCAGCCAACAGGTTATGGGCCCGGCTCGTCTGCGTGATCTCCTTGCCCGTGTAGATGAACTCCAGCATCGCCTGGACAACGTCCGCGTCCATGTCTGTGATTTCCACGACGCTCGTCTCCTTCTCCAGCATGTGGTTGGTGAACATGGCGGCGAAGACTGGGCTCCTGGCAGCGAGGACGGCCTTGTGCGCCCTCAGCTCAGCTTCTCCCACGACGATGGTCACGTCGGTCAAGGTCTTGGAGGCCAGCAGCTTGCCCCAATCCTCAGCCAGCCGACATGGCGGACGCTGGAGCTTTGCAGGAAGAAATCTCTGGAAACGATTTGCAGATACTTTGATTTCGAATTCGCAAACAACCGTCAATTCGTCATCGGGTAAGACGTCATTGTCTCTGTTGAAGACGAAATCACGATCTGCCAATCTTGTGTTAAAACTTGGATTATTTGCATTGTACTCTTTGACTTCCTGTTTAGCCGCGGCGCCTTTATCGTCGATTAAGGAGAATATTACTTCGGCCAAACTTACTGTGGCTGCTGTCTGGTTTAAACTAATTGAAATAAACTGATTTAATGAATGTCTGTCTCTATCGTTTGGGACCAACTCGAGGCGCCACTGTCCTATGTTTTCAGGCGCTGAAATTGGAAACTGAGGGGAAGTTACCTTTTGCGTTCTTTCAGAAAAATCTCTGATCTTCCACACAAAGTTCACCGTTTTGGTATTTATCTCATTATAGCAGATATGTTCGTAGACGTTATTGGCAATCATCTCTGACAATTCCGTTTTGTCTGGTGACCTGTTGAAAAAATGCAGAAAAGCAACAATTACTCTATTTATCACATTGACAGTTGGAATCTCATCATGAGTAATTTGGTTATAAATGTGAAATAATGACAAGCTCTAATTACTTTGAAGCCAATATCAACGGTAAAGAAGTTGCCGCGCATTGATACATAACTGTAAAGGTCACAAAGTATTTAGATAAATATTTATAAATAAATGGGCAGGAACAACGTAACAAATTCATCTGAACATGAAAGAAAAAATTTTCGGAAAGAAATTACATCGTGTCTAAAAGCACTGGAGTAGCGCCATTCGCAAAATGGTCAAACTTTGGGCCTTAGCCGTACTTCATAATTAGGCTAAAATATTATTGATACTATGTCACGTTACATTTGTTAAACCATTAGAAGTATATGAGGTGATTTTGGAAGATTGTAACAATAGCTGCTAGTATTTTTTATAGTTCTGTTGATGCATGCCGTAATCAAGAAAGGGGTAAGGCAAGGATGCAGTCTTTCGCCCATGCTGTTTAATATAATTATTAACAGAGGGAAAACCAAGGCGACGGAGTGTAGTATGGGAAACAGTGGAATAACAAAGACTGTTAGATTGGGACGGGATATTTTGACGGAACTTGGGTAGCGTAATATCTAGAGTAGGATAGCAAAGGCAACGAAGAGGAATTTACTTACTGGTAATAAGTGTGAATATTACGAAATCGTTGCTAAAAATGTTGGAATGGAGCGTGGCGTTATATGGATGCGAAACGTGAACGATTGTAGCTCTGGAAAGGAAACGAATAGAATACTTTGAAAAATGATGTATAGGCGTATGCAGAATATCAGATTGATGGACAGAGCAAGTAACGAGGAAGTTATAAACAGAATGGGGGAAGGGTAATAAATGTGGAGGACTTTGAAGGGATAGATTAATAGGCCACGTTTTAAGGCATGAGGGTCTTGTAAAATTAGCATTAGAGGAAAGTGTGTGGGGAGGCCAAGGATAGAATACGCTAAGCTGATTAGGGAGGATATGGCTTGTGCTAGTTATGACAAAATTAAAAGGCTTGCACAAGATAGGGTTGCATCAGATCAGTCTCAGGACTGAATACCACAACAGCATATTTGTGTTCGAACAATGTGGTGAACTGAGAAATATTAATTACGTATTACTTATTACATTTGTGTGAACCGAAGTGAGATTAATATTTTTCATACTAAGCAAACTTTATGTTGAACGGTAGACTTGTGCAAAGGTGGGCCGAGTGTGGAAACGCAATCCGTCCTGCATATGAACTTTATCCTTTCGGGAATTTTGTAAACAGATATAAATTCTATTTGTGAATTTGTTTTTAAAATTCATTTACTGTTGTCTCTTTCGAAAAATTGTAAGGTAAGGGAGAGTATAAGTGGTTTATTTTATATATACATATATATGTTATATGGAGATATCAACACCATAATAGATTCCAATGTTATTTAATATTTACTAATTAATCACGAAACGTTTGATAAGATTACAATAAACAATCTTGCCAATAAAAACATTTTAAGAAAACATGTCATTTGCTTTCCTATAAGGTTAAGAGCAATGGCGAAGCATGACAATCCTAGTAAACACCTCACTGCATCCGGCTATCAGAAAACTGTTCTTCACTTCCTGGACAATCGTCATCAGTAGATATTTCATGGGTACTTGTGCTGGGTTGTGCGTTAAATTTTAAACCCTTTGTGACCTTATTTGCTATCCTTTCAGTTTTTGCTTCGCTTTTCTATTTTCCATTTGTCCTTTTCCTCCTAATGTATTCTTAAACGCCGAAGAGATTATTTCTGACTTCTTTGAAAGTATTTTCCTTTTTACCTCCCTTCACCTTGAATTTAGGAAGCGGTAAAGTTGAATGAATCCCGGCAACAGGTTTCTTGGAATTTAATCTTTCCACTTTTAGTAGGAACCTTAATTGTGTGTTGTAAAACTATAAGAGGTAAAATTGTCGTAAAAATACGAAAGGAACATAATTTCATTATTTATAAAGTGAAAATAAGCATTAACAAAAGAACCGTGGAATAAAACGAGATAAAATGACAATCCAAGGACAGATAATGTTTGTGACGCGAAGATTACGGCTATGCAGTGTCCTTGGTTGGTCTCACTAAACCCGAAGTGAACTCAAATTGTAGCTAAATAATTTTTCTTTGAAATGATATGTGACACAAAATTATAATTAATTGTTATGTGCCTGGAATTTCTTAGGTTTCATCTCTTATAATTAAATACAGGAGTAACAAAAGTATATTTTACGTCGTGAAATACAAAAAAATAACGGCAAACTGATGTCACAATACGGCCTCCGTGTGACCCTGCACTAGTGCCGAAAAGTTTCTGTAAAATGCTGCCAACACTATGAGAATTCACTGCGTACTCTTACCCTTCCTTAACTTATGTATTTCAAATTTTGTTTGAACTAGAGTAAATATTGTACAGATGATAACGACTTATCACATTACATTTCCTCTCGCGTCAAAGAAACCTCTTGTTTGCAATATTCACACGCATGCACTCCGAAACCGGAAGTGTTCCACCTGAGATGTCTGATTACACTATATATATAGTATCCCATGCATGCAAAATATATATTTTTTTACGGTTATCAGGCTACATGTAAACTCCCCTTTCATAGCATAGGAAGGAAAATGAAAAGGTGGGGATGCGGAAGGTTAACTAAAGTAGTGTATAGGAGAATGGAGCGTCAAATAGAAAGCGGGTTTTAGAGACGAATAATTTGGTTTTAGGGAGAATGTAGGAACAAGAGAAGCAATATTGACTTTGCGACTAATTTTAGAAGACAGTATAAGAAAACCGGCCTACGTTTATGGCAAAAGTAGATTTAGATAAAGCATTTGTTAATGCGATGTGGAGCACACTATTAAGGGTTTTAAAGGAGGCAGGAATAAAATTTCGAGAAAGGAGACTTATGGATACCCTCTACAGAAGACAGGCAAAAGTAATTAGAAGATCACGAAAAGAAAGCCGTAATCAAGAAAGTAATAAGACAAGAATGTCCACGCTGTTTAACTTATATATAGAACAGGCGATGAAGAATGTTAAATCAGAATATTGCAAAGGAATCATACTGCAAAGAGAATAAATAAAAACCTTACGTTTTGCCGACAATAGTGCAGTTTTAAGGGAGTCAGAAGAAGGCTTGGGAACCAGAATAAATGGCATGAACGTGGTCCCGGAGAAATAGTTCAATATGAGGATTAATAGAGGTAAAACCAAGGCAATGGAGTGTAATTTGGGAAACACTAGAATAACAAAGGATGATAGATTGGGAAGGGATATTTTGACGGAACGTGGGAAGCGTAATACCTAGAGTAGGATAGGACAGACAACGAAGAGTAATTTACTTACCGGTAGTAAAATTGTGAATATTACGAAATCGTTGCTAAAAATGTTGGTAATGAGCGTGGCGTTATATGGGTGCAAAACGTGGACGATTGTAGCTCCTGAAAGGAATAATAAAAGCCTTTGAAATGTTGTGCTATAGGCGAATGAGGTGGGTGGATAGAATCACAAACGAGGAAGTTCTAAAAAGAGTAGAGGAAAAGCGAACAATATGGGGGACTTTGACCTAGAGAAGGAATATATTAATAGGCCACGTTTTCGTTTTAAGATACGAGGATAATATTGTTAAATTAGCATTGGAGGGAAGTGAAAAGAAGAGGGAGGAAACGGATAGAATCCGCTAAGCAAATTAGGGAGGATGTGAGTTGTGCTTGTTATGAGGAAATGAAAAGGCTTGTACAAGCTATATATATATATATATATCTATCAGCAGAAGAAGAAAGTTAAAAAGAAATTTGAAAAGGAATAATACTCTCCATTGGAAGGTGAGTGAACTAATGTAGGAATTTCTTGCTGATTCGACCATCAAAATTTTATCGAAATCGGCTGAATAGAAAGAAATGCATAAGGGATACAGCTAAGAAACGTGATTAAATAAATACCTTAGGACACTTCCTCCGACGCTTGCACGTGACAAAGACGCTTCAAGCCGCGCGACTGAGGCTGAGCGCATGCGCGGCTGATATCGGAAGAAGCGCACTATTCATGGAAATGGCGTCATGCAACAATCATTACAAATCATTTTATAGTTATTTTGGTATTTAAAGCTCAGCATTTTCAAATTAACCTCACAGCGCCACAAAATTAAGTTCTTATTAAGATCTGCTTTATTATAAGTTAAAATAAGGCCAAAGAAGACAAAAATCAGTGAAACGTAAAATATAATTGAAAAACAACTACATGTTTCGGTCCTGATCTTGAGCCTCTTCAGGTTAAACTGAATTAGAAAGCAATAAATTATAATATTCTAAAGATATAGCAATTGCGACAAAGCATACAGTTAATAAAGAAACCAGAGACAATAATATTTTGTTTTAAAAAACAAAGATAATAATTATACATTATCAAATTACATTTAATGAATTCATATATTATATATACTACTGAGCAAATCAGTGTCAGTTTTTACATTAAGAGTATTAAAGTCGTGTTTTATATGGAGTATTTCTGAACATAATCGGGATTAGTAGTTACTGTCTTGGTATAAAATTTGGAAATTGTCCCAGTCTATAGTGTGTGTTGTCCGAATGTAAAATATGTTTTGAAGTAACTGATAATTTGTCTTGTGACAGCTTCATATTAGATCTGTGTTCCTCTGGCCTGTGTATACACTAGGTCAGCCATTGCAATTCAATTTATAAAAATCATTATGAATTTTGTTTTTATCAACTGGATCTTTCAAATGTTTTACAATGGAGGATAAATTATTACATGATTTAGTTATGAGTTGGATGTTGTAGGCAATTGTGTAACGGTTGGTGGAATGGCATAGTAATGCAATTTGTTAAAGGTTTCGTGTTGGATATTTGGCCTCGTGTTTAAGTAATCTTTTTTGAAGAAACTTATTGATGAAACTTTGTGGATGCGAATTAGCTATTAATATATATTTGACTATTTCAATGATTGTGTTGTGAAATTTGTTGTGAGACAGCAAAATGGTTTTATCTGTCAGGTTATATATAACCGAAATTTTTTTCTGGATAGGGTGAGAAGTTTATCAGGCTGCCTGAATAAGTTCGTTTACGATACCAGTTTGTGTAAATAGTGTCCTTAATATAAGAAATATTATATTATTTTTAAGTTAAAAAAATTGTATTAAAAGCGATTTTTCAAATATAGAATTTGAGTTGCTGTAAACTCTTTTTAAAAAAAACACCTCATGGTCAGCGATAACTGTTGCTTTTCGTTTCCATTTATTACTTTCCCGGTAAACGTTTCCCTCTTTCTCTGGCTCAGAACTTTGCCCACGTCTTTGAAAGATCTTTTGCTTCCACACCGATAATACATTCATTGTCTTTTACCTTTCAGTCAAGCTTCGTTTTCATATCTACCTTGAATATTTCACTCCAAATATGGCTATTATATTGTGGTGCATGAAGTATCAGCTCTCTAACTCAGCCACGAACTTGTGATAATGTTCCAGAGTACTAGCAGCAAAGATAGACGCTCCCGAAGACTAATTGCCCTTGAAGATTTCAACTTCACCACTGGATATCTGCAGGTAGGCTTGTCAACAATGATTGTAATTAAAAATTATTATACATTTTTTATGACTCGTTACGGTATGAAACAGTGACTTAAAGTGAGCGTTAAAATCGCAAGAGGAGAGAAACGTGATCCGTGACGTCACGTGATGACGTTTCTAGGTCAGTTGTTACAGAATCAAGCCTATCAAGGGGAAGATTTATATTTCCTTAAGTTTACACTTGGACAGCCTTGTTGAATCCGGCGCCATGTTTGCTGCGTTGTCATCTGTTGTGCAAGAAAGCACATACGTCTCCGGTCGAGTAGTGGCGGTATCTAGTGACACGTGTGTTGCTCAACTCTGGCCACAGATAGGTTGTAGGAATTATCGTATGGGTCATTCCATGTCAAGTGTCCTGATTTGAGGAACGATTCCCGCGCGACCATTTCAGATTTTGATAAAATTTAGACAGTTTATATTCGAAATATGCATTTCTGACTGAGATACAGGCTTTTTCGTCGAAGTCTGCGTTTCGTCGGAGATGACGTCGTTTCAAAAGTGCCACTTTTGAGCTTCAATATTGTGGCAGTTATTAGAGAATAGACCTTGAAAATTCGTTCAAAAGATAAATTTCATGCGTAGATTACAAAAATAATAACAAATCGTTAAACAAATTTCAGACCTGGCAGCTATGAGCCCACAAATTTGGCGAAAATAAAGTGCCAATTTTTTTCAGATTTTCAAATGATTCTGCAGAGATAAATAAAATACGTTCGGTATTCATATTTTGTAGTTTGCATGTCTACACCAGTGTCTCCACGTCAGACGATTTACAGCTTTGTGAACAATATACTTTGGCAAATTTGGAGCAGCAAACCTGGCGCAAAAGTGAAAAAAGACAAAAATGATCTTTTTCAGGGGTATAAATCGTTCAGGAGGACACCAGATATCGTTTTCTAGTTGAAACCATTAGAAATATGAGGATTTTATTTAATAGAAAACATATATTTAATTTTGGTGTCTCTATGAATAATGCTTTTGGGTCAAAGTCCACTGCTATTTCACTTTCTTAAGTGTGTAACGTACATATAAAGTAAAAGTAAGCTTGTTTTGATCGATCGCCTATTTATTATTAACTCCATGAAGTTCAGGAGTAAACTGTGTTTCACGATTTAAAACGAATTTATTGGTGATTTCTTAGCGTTTCAAATTTGTCATTCGAAACACAAAGGAACTCAATTCCGGCAAAATTTATTTTGCCTATTTAAATAAATCAACAGATGATAGATTTTGATTTTTTATTACCTCTGGAGCCTTGTTCTTGCTGTAATACTTTGGGCATTGCCACCTATACCTTCACATGCAGCAGTAATACCGGTGTCGTTGTTATGCTAACAATTTTTTTATTCCGTGCCTCTGTTCCGTCTGGATACGATTTACTTTTAATAGACGACTGATTTCCTCAATTAAAATTTTGACACGTGGACTTAACTGTATCGTGATATAGATAATTATTTATTATCCAATAATAGCTCTGGCTTTTAACAACATATTTTTGTAATAAAAAAACGAAAGGGTACAATGTTTCTTGACTGTTATCCCAATGGAAGCCATGTTCAAATGATGAATAGGAAAATAATAATTCTTGGTTAAAAAATTGTTAATCATCAGAATCCATGTTTTCCTTTACGTTCTTCAGGTGATTGCTCTGATGTATGGCAATATATTGATGTATATATACCGCACTAATTCTGATCATAAAGAACCATATTGTATGATTTGAGACATTAACAACATATTTGAGGAGATAAACGGAACTTGCTTCATTACGGTTTTGCGAACCATCATGAACCTCCACGTTGGAATCATTCGTCAACAAACTGAATTATAATAAATTTATATAAAATATACATTTATGTAAACGTATCATGGCTGGTCTCGCCTGAGCCTTTTATTGGTAGTGCAAAGCTACCATGGACCCCACATGGAATTTTGATTGTGTTGTATCGATTCTTACTAATCATGTTACGAAATTCATAGATAAATTAATGCTACAGTACCGAAGAAAAAACTCGCGCTTCTAGAAATGTATATTTTGACTTTTGGAGATTTCATGGAGTTAATAATAAATAGCCGATTGATCAAAACAAGCCTACGTTTACTTTATATGTAAGTCATACACAAAAGAAAGTGAAATAGCATTTAAGAGCACGTTATTTGAGCGATTATTACACAATAAAAAACTGTGAGACGATATTTGTCGAGAGCGCACTACAGTGGACTTTAACCTAAAAGCTTAGACCTTATCCATAGAGACACCAAAATGAAATACATATTTTCTATTACATAAAATCCTCATATTTCTAATGTTGTCAACTAGAAAACGATATCTGCTCCAAATTTACCAAAGCTGTAGACACTCATGGCTTCCCCCGCCCCGACCTCGAGACGGGGATTCTTCATGGACCACGAAATTAACAGCGAGTGAAAATGGGAAAGGTTTCGCTACTAAACAGCGAGGAAGGTAATAAGTGGAAGAATATTGTAAAACAACAGTTATCACAGGTAACTAAAATCAAATAACCCTCTCAAAGTGCTGCAGAATTTATTATTTGTATGAAGTGCAAGAGTGATTAATGTGTTGCAGTGCGTTCGTGAAAGAGTGGTCCTTGAAATGATAATAAACTTTTCTTTAATGTGAAAGCAGGTGTATCAGAGTCCGTAGATGTACTGAGGTTGTGAAACAGCAGCCAGTGGAAGTAAGAAGTGAATTGTCTAGCGATTCCTAATTACAAGAAAATGAGATACTGTAGGCTCTTCACCTTACATTGGGCGGAAGTGAGGTTATGGAGTACTAAACGGTTTATACGGTGGTAATAATAGAATGTGGCTAGGGACGCTCATCAACGGTCACGGCTGTTAGGGCAAGGCTTTTTCTCTCCCCTACCACCTGGCTTTGGGCCAATAGAGGCTTTTTGATAACTTGAGGACCAAACCACTATTGGCGAATTATCTAGACTAAAGGATATATAAGTATGGAGACAACTCGCCATTGGCACTTCACTGGAAGATGATGACATCGGCCGCCTTTGAAACATCGTGTTTCTATAATGTTTTCATCCGGTTAGAATCCCGAAAATTCTTTGTTATTTCCAACTATAACCATCCCTCCACCTCAACGAAAACTCCGCATCTGCCTCTCCTCAGTATTTCACGATACTACTAAACCTATCATATCTTCCTCTTCCCCATTCAATTTTTGCCAGTAAGAAACATTCTTAAAGTTTGAGTTTCGCGAATACGGGGTTCACACATCTACCCGAAAAGTCGCAAATGAAACGCACTAAAGGTTACTGAACTTCTGTGGCAAGGTCTGAACGTGAAACCTCCCTTAACCTCATAAGCGGTACATCCGTTCCTTGGTGATCTTGTTGTCTAGTATGACTTGGGGGAAATTTAGCCAGCACTGAAGAGGTTAATCCCTTAAATGAACACTCATGTTTTGACAACCAGCCAGACCTCCCTGCAATGAACTGTAACAACTCGTAAAATTTAGTCAAAATTTATTTAATTCAAAATAAATAAAAGTAACCCCTTTAATAATTCAGAATGTAGGTTTAAACTACAAGTGAGACCAACCTCTCAGCGACATCTTTTTTCCGGTACATTTAACAGTCTCTGGATGACCTAAACGTATGTTTTCATTCATGTAAGAAAAGAAAATATTAAAAGTCTCACTTACATAAATTAGGAAAATAGGCCCTGATATTAGTGTCCCACACTTAAGGAAAAAATATCAGTTCCCATCCAAAATTTAACAAACGTAACCCGGATTTTCTTTCACTCAGCTAAGAAACCAACTTCCTTAAGGTAGCACTACTTTAGTGCTTCTTTAATGTAAACTCTGTATTTAGATTTTCTCATCATTTTATGAAACTTTTGATCAAACTTAGTAACAACGGCGATTGTTATTTTCTTTATATCAACAGGTCACACAAAATACAGAAACAATACAGAATTTGCCGTAACAGTCGTGGGATCAGTTTGCAGAAATGAGCTGCAATAAGGTCCTTGACGATCTCTGACATAAAGATGAAGAGGATCAAGTTTGAAAGGAAGATCACAGATTTTTCCAAGAGAAAGACAACGTTAACAACCCGTATGTTTCCCACTTTGGCGCCCGAGAGGCTAGGAAAGTGGCGCCTGGAGTTGTATTGTGCCCATGATTATCCATTAACAATCGGTACTGATCAAACAAGTTATTCAATACCAATAAAAGACACGCGGACAAATACTTCGGGTATTTCAATTCTTCTACCGTAAGTTCGGCGAAAGTAATATTCTCCTTAATGGATGATAAGGGCGCTGTGGAAAGACAGGAAGTTAGAGGGTTGTAGTATACCACATGTAGTGGATATTAGATATTAAGTAGTTGTTAAGATAGATATGTACTAGTCGTTAAGGTATTAGTTATTAAGGATAGATAGATTCTTGATTTTAGTATCCGCCGTTTAGTATCCGGCTGACCGCATGCGACACATGTTGTTTGTTCCATGTGCGGGGAGGATGAGAAAATAACAAGGGAACGTCTGTCTGAGGGATTTTTGGGGTAGGCCAGCATCAAATAAGTGTGAACTTTTCCTTATACCTGAGCGTTCATTAGAGCGCATACATTATTTTTCCCCGCCAAGGGTCAAGATGGCGAGGATTACTGGAATTCGCGGGCAATTGGGGGCGTGTTCTGATAAAACTTACAAATGGTGATTGGTCGTTCAGAGGAAACGAGAACCAGAGTTGCTGTGGAGAACGGGAGGGAGAAAGAACAGTTGATGTAGAGATCGCGAGAGGAGAAGTAGTTGGGGTGAAGATGGAGAGATCAGATGCTTAGTCGAGTCTCAGCCGAATAGTTGTTGTGGAGACCGAGAGAAGGACGATCGAGTCTCGTGAGAGCTGAGGGGGAAGTTGGACATGAACCTGTTCTTCGTGGCGAAGCGTCAGCAAACGGACAACCAGCTGCCGAGTCCAGTGACCAGAGGCCTTCCCTTCAGCGACGAAGCAGATAAAGGGGTCATGGTTTCGTATTCTACACCACCGGCGAACATCCCAGCCGGAGCAACCAGCAGTTATCAGCCACAGTTAGGAAAAGAGCAGACAAATCACAAATGTTGCCACGTTAAAACGTAATTTCTTTTCCTTATATAATTTCAAAGGGGATAATTTGAACGGCGTGTATGTTTTATCTATATAATTGGTGAAATTTTCCTAAACCACCATGGTGAACCTGTGATTCATACGGCTGGTCGGAGCAATTAAAAAGATAGAAGTTTTTCAATATATGTAGTATTATTTTAATGTTGTAACTAGTTTTTGGATATACGGCAACAATATATAATGTTGAACTGGTCAGGATTGAAATATCATTAAAATAACCCTAAATTTAAATGTTGTGTAAAAGTTAATGTTTAATAATAAAAACCTAAAGTTATTACCAACACCACAGTGTACAATAAAGGCAAAAGCCATAAACAACTCACAGATCTAGATTTAGTCTCAAACAGGGCTGGAGTCCTCCTGTAGGCCCCTCCCCTGGTACGTGTGACCTTCTGCCATGTCGCCTGGCCAAGTGTCTGAGTTGTCTGCTGGCCTCCAGGTCCCTGAGCGAAGTGAACATCGCCGTGGGAGAAGCTGAGCTGAGGGCGCACAAGGCCATCCTCGTTGCGAGGAGCCCAGTCTTCGCCACCATGTTCACCAACCACATGCTGGAGAAGGAGACGAGCGTCGTGGAAATCACAGACGTGGACACGGACGTTGTCCAGGCGATGCTGGAGTTCATCTACACGGGCAAGGAGATCACGCAGACGAGCTGGGCCCATAACCTGTTGGCTGCGGCCTCCAAGTACCAGCTAGACAGGCTCGAGTTCATGTGCGAGGACGCTCTTTGCGAGGCTCTGTCCCTGGATAATGTCCTGGAGAACTTGACCCTTGCTGAACTTTACAGCGCTGCCAAGCTTAAAAAAGATAGATTACCATGGGTTATGGTATTCCAAGAACGACCAAAAAAAGGATAACGATGACCCTTAAACTAATATAGGCAACCATTACTGCAAGATTAAATCAACAAACTATTCATCATTAATATTAATTCTAACACCAAAACTATATACAACAACAATATAATTATCCGAGGCGTCCATTGCAATTGCCGTTATTGGTTATTGCAGGGCAAAGGGCACAATTTCACAGCAGGTCTTGAGAATGTCCACACTTCCGCGACCCTAACAACACCATCTTTTCCTGGGAACGTTTCCACAATACGTCCTAACTTCCAACGTAGAGGGGGGAGATTCTCTTCCTTAATAACAACCAAATCCCCGGAACGTAAATTGGGAGGGCGACACCTCCATTTGTGACGCTGTTGTAAAGTATTCAGATAGTCAAGCGACCACTGCTTCCAAAACGAACGACTTAATTTGCGTAATAAATCCCATCTTTGTTTGAACGATTTAACTCCGCTTACATCCGGTTCAATAAGGGTGGATGGGGGTTCTAAAAGGAGGATTGAAATTCCACTGTATCCCCCGATTGCCCAGGTCATCCCTTATTTTTTCATTGAACTCTTTATCTGACACAACACGTAACCATACTTCTAATTGGCCCTTTGCTCCTAGTGCCACAGTCACTATATAATGTATTTATTGACCCACGACGTGCGATAAAACGACGCAGGGCCGCTAGAAATCCCGGAGTCGATAAATCAGATACCAGTTCGAGATGAACCGCGCGAGTTGCAAAACACACGAACAAGCAATTATATCCCTTATATTTCCTGGGGTTTCTTTGTCTAGCCATGGCTAGCTCATAGGATCCTCCGAAATCGACCCCACAATTCGAAAATGGTTTAAACTCTTGAAGCCGAGCTACGGGTTAGTCTCCCATGAAAGGTTGTACTGTGTTTGGATTCGTACGAAAACATTTCAAGCATTGTTTCAATTGTTTTCAAATCAATTGCCTGGCCGAAAAAAATCCAAAATTACCGTTGGATAATTGAATGTAAAGTATTAGGAGCAGGGTGCAGATATTGTTCATGATACTGCCGTATTATCATGCCGCTTAATGGATGCATCTTCGACAACAGGATGGGATGTTTTTTCTCAAAGGGGAGGGCCGAGTGTTGTATCCGTCCACCCACCCTCAAAATTCCCTCATGATCGACAAAAGCGTTCACACGCCGTAATTTCATAGACACTAGGTCCGGTCTGTCGTCCTGTAGAGCGCGAATATCTGATGCGTAATCATAGTGCTGAGCCAGCTTTACGCACGATAACGTGGCCTTCCGTAACTCCTCCACGGAAAGACCAACTCGACATATTTCCATCTTTGGCGTCCCAAATCTTCCAATCCACGCAACTATCCTCTTTAGTTTTGTAAAACTGTTTGTACGACTGAACAGCTGATCATGAAATGACGTACTTTCGTCCGATCCTGATTTGTTAACGAAACAATGGGTTCTGTTATGTATTTTTTCCTCCTCCAACGGCTTCTTGACGAGCTCAATTATCCGAACCTTGTGCGAGCCACTCAGGTCCTTTCAACCACAAGGGGTGAATTAGTAACTCCCTGGGAGAAATGCCTCGTGAATCCACTGGGTTCTGAGTCCCTGGAACGAATCGTACGCGGTCAGGAGCTATTTTTTCCTGGATAAGGCTAACCCTATTAGCTACAAATGTTTTCCATCGGTGCGGAGAAGATCGAATCCATTGAAACGCTACGATGCAGTTATAGAATCAATCGATTTGTATGGCCACAATATGGCCACAGCTCGTTCTAAGAAATGTACAACTAAGTCGACTCCGCATAACTCCAACCTCGGAATACTGCTACCTTGAGCGGAGCCACCCTCGATTTAGCCATTAACAACGGAATTTCAACTTCTCCTTGTGCTTGTGTGCTACGAAGATACACCACAGCTGCGAATCCTTGTTCTGATGCGTCGGCAAACCCGTGTAATTCATGTGTCGTTAGATTCCTACTTTGCTGATCTCGGGTAGATCGGATTTGATCGTTTTCCATCGATCGATCAATTCGACAGGAACCTCCTCATCCCAATCAAGTCCCAATTGCCAAAGCTGTCTAATTAAACATTTGCCGGTGAATATTACAGGACAAATAAATCCGATGGGATCGAATAATTTAGCTAGGTCCGACATTATCGATCTCTTCGTAACAGTCTCTGTACAACCTGTCACGTCATATGTAAAATGATCCGAACTGGGTTTCCACACCAACCCGAGAATTTTGGCTGAGGGTTCATATTCCGAAGCGAAAGATAAATTCTCTGCCGTCACGGCGCAGTGTTCCGTTGGGAGATCAGATAACAACTGCGAATAATTACTCATCCATTTCCGCAACTCGAATCCAGCATTGCCAAGGAGCTGGATTAATTCGGTTTTTAACCGCGATGCTACTGACATATTAGACACTGATACACAACAATCATCCATGTACATAGAATTCAAAATGGCGTCGGAGGCGAGAGGGAACGCCTCCCCGTCATCAGCCACCAGCTGACGCAGCGTGCGAATCGCTAGGTAAGGGCTCGCTGAAACCCCGTAAGTTACCGTCGTCAATGTAAATTCCCTTATCGGTTCTTCACGATTAAATCTCCACAGAATACGCTGGAAATCCTGGTCAGCCTTCCTTATGCGTATGTTTCGATACATCTGGCGAATGTCGGTGACCAATACAACTTGGTTACATCGAAAACGAATAATCAAATCAACTATATCTGCTTGTAGCTTAGGTCCTACATGCAGAATTTGATTAAGGGAGGGTCCATTTTGAGTTTTCATCGACGCGTCAAAGACGACTCTAAATCTTGATATTGCTTCGTCTTGACCTTTGAAAATACAGTGATGCGGAATATAATAACCTTTGACCGACTTACTTAGTTCCGACCTTTCCTTCATGTGACCCTGTGACAAATAGTCTTTCATAAATTCGCTATACAATCTTCTCAGCTTGGGAACACATGACAATTTTCGTTCCAAAAGTTCGAATCTCCTATGTGCTGCAGCTCTACTTTCCCCTAACTTTTGTGCCTCTGCCTTAATGGGGAGTGCTACTATATATCTACCGTGTTCGCTACGCTCGACCGTACACTCATAAAATTCTTCACGTGCGATTTATTCTGGGTCTTGCACCGGTGCATTTGGGGGTTCCTCGACTTCCCAAAATCTACGAATCAACTGATCGAGATTATTTTCGACTTTTAATGCGAAATTTCCTATTCGGTTGGCGACTCTGTCCACCTTTCCGATAGGACAAATTCCCCAAATTGTATTGATGATGTTTGGAATTCCTCCTTTCCCACGTGTACTTCCACCTAAGACAACATAACTAAACCATTCTGCCCCTATCAATATATCAATTGGGTTGCTACGATAATAAGTAGGATCCGCCAACTTCTGCTGTCTCAACCAGGCAATTTTTATTTTCTCCGATGTTGTGTACGGGGTAGTGGTAATTTTATTAACCACCAATGCATTGATTGATATTCTTCGATTCGCAACAGGCTCGAATTCGCATCTAGTCACCCGATTGGCAGAGCCTAGAGAGGTCTCCGCCATTCCGATCACCGGAATATTTGTTGGCTCTGTTTTCAACTTTAACCTATTCCAACAATCTTATGAAATAAAATTAGCTTCGCCAACAAAACTCTTACAATCTGGAATTTTCCCCATCGATCACGAACCTTAGTTAATACAGTGGGCAAAAGCGTTTGATTCAATCTAAATTTCCTTTTGTTTGCGTCTTGAAGACGCGCTGACATGTTGACTGCGTGTTCATTTCCTGCTGACTCAGTTCCGGAGATCTTAGCTTTCGCTCGTCTCTCGCTTAGATGTAATAAGGAATGGTGGTTACCGTTACAATATTTGCAACTTGATTTGAGGTTACATTCACGCAAAAAATGCCCTTTATTTAAACACCTCAAGCAAATACCGTTCTCCTTTGCAAAGTGAAAGCGATCCAATGGTGATTTTTGCACGAATTCTTTGTAGGTAGGAATATCATGTCGAGATCCACAAAAACTACAACTCTGATCACCCGATTTAACCGTTGTTCCCAATGCCGTCGCTTTGACAGTCTCCCGACATCTAGTTCTGGGTCCAGCCCTTGGTTCGAATCTTTCCGGGCGCACCACTTCTAGCACTCGTGCTTGTTCATTCAAAAACTGCACGAATTGCGAAATCGAGGGGGACGAATTAGCCAATACGAATTTTTCCCAGCTTTCACGTAAAGATGCATGAACTTTCCTGCTGATTATATAAAGAACTGGTACAGCCCATTCGTCAGTATTGTGGCCCAGTGCTGACAAGGCTCCGATAAATTCAGTAATATTACTAGCCATTTTTCGTATCGAGCAGGCATCATCCGTTGTCCCGGGAATATTAAATAGCGATTCGAGATACGAGTTGGTAAGGAGGTGACTATTATCGAATCTTTTTTGCAAAACATCCCATGCTATTTTGTAATTCTCTCCTGTGAGCGCTAGAGATGAAACAAGAGACTGTGCCTCTCCTGTGAGTGACGATCTTAGATAAAAATGTTTTTGCGTATCACTTAGCTGCTTATTATTATGTATCGTTGATCTAAATAGATCCGCAAAATTTGTCCATCGTTTGTTATCCCCGGAAAATTCCGGTAAATTCATCTTTGGCAGCTGAATAGGAATTTCTGCCGATGTTCCTATTATATTACGACTGTCCGACCCGATCGAGTGATTCACTTGGCTAGGTTCGATGTGAATCTCCATCGCCGTCTTAATGGAATAATAATCATCATCGAATGCTGTTATTAACTCGTCATGTGACTCTTCTAATTTGGGACTCTGCTTTGAGTTATAGGCGACAATTTTCAACATATTATCATGAAATAACTGATAGTCCTCATCTATTGTCATAACACGGAAACGCGTCTTCGAATACGACGTCTCTTTAGCCGTTCCCAGAATCGTGGCATGTTCCTTGATGGTTTTAACTTTCGCTACTAACTTGTTAATAATGAATTTATATTCGTCAATGATCGGCATTTTGAATTTTAGTTGATGTGCACAATTATTACGACTATATCTAAATACACGAAAGAAATACTTCAGCAGTATTAATATTGCCGAATGAACGACAACTGAAATTGAGAATTTATTCCCACAATGCAATATTTCTCCGAACAATATATTTCAACAACAACGAACGCAAGTAGCAACGACGAATTACTCACTACTAGAGAGAGTTGCACCTAATTTAGGAATGTACAGTTATTTCCCTTAATACCACGCCGATTGCGAGGTTTCAAATGAACGATAGCTATTTTCCGCGTATTTCCACGTCGTGGATCAGCATCCGGCCCGGAGGACCATATCATGTTGGCGAAACTTGGCGAAATGAATTTTGTGCAACTCACCTAGGGTTGTCGAATCATGTACCGAAACGCCGCGTCCAACCCAGCCGCTCTTCCGATGTTTCTTCCAGCAAAACCGGCGAGCGAATGCCGGACTCGGGACTTGCAAGCCATGCAGAAAAGGCAGCTACGCCATTTGCAAGACCCAAACGCGAGAATACACAAAACTTCTCGCAAGCGATCACCAACTAATTTGGCCTCCAATCCACGATAAAATCCATTCACTGTACATTCCTTAACAATAGGAGTTCCGGAAAGGAAAAGAATAGAAGCCTTTGAAATGTGGTGCTATAGGAGAATGAGATGGGTGGATAGAATCACTAACGAGGAAGTTCCAAACCGAATAGGGGAAAAGCGAAATATATAGAGGACGCTGACAAAGAGAAGGGATTGATTAATAGAGCACGTTTTAAGGCATGAGGGTCTAGTAAAATTAGCATTATATTAAGTCGATAAATAAATAGCGGAATATTTCCAAACCGTTGTTGCTTTAGTCAGGTGTTTCAGTAACGCAAGAAGCGTTTGCAAGCCAAGAAGTAATAAAAGTGCAAGAGCTCCTAGAAGTCGCTTGGACGTTGGTCTCACAGTGAATATATCTTATCACTGTTTATAAATATATTGTCACGTTTCTTTGGGATCGTGAGATTCAATAACACACACACGTAGTGGTTATAGGCGTTTAATCAACGGCGAAGTGCTGTACAAAGCTCGTACTGCTTCAGACTGACTCCGATTTGGAATCCAGTCCTATTTATACATACATGGAATATTCTAGAAACAGAACATTCTAGAAACAGAAAATACTAGAAACTAAAGGCAAACATTGTAAATAAATTAAACAAATAAAAATGGTTGCGTCGGCTGGGACTCGGATCGAGTCTGTAAATCTGCAGTCAGGTTCGCTACCGCTCTGCCATCACTGCAGGTCTTGAGATGTGGCAATATTTTGACATAAGTATTGAAAGTAATGTGGCAGAGGACAGCCGCAGATAATCAGGATAAGATGATAAGTCATGTTAAATAAATGCTTGTAATGTAACATATCTTTTTAGCATCCATAGAGTGAAACAAAACTCCAAACCGTGAGGGCGGATGACATCACCAACAAAGTTTCTGTGTCGGTCACATACACGTGAGGAGAAGATAAGCCTCTCCTGACGAGAGCATCATCATCAGTAATTCCTGTTGAAGAATCCAATCCTGCAACTGCTCCCTTTTTTTTCAGTACCTAGTTTATAATTTGTTTCCTGTTCCTTAATTCTAGTTAACAGAGTTCGTCGAGTCTGACCAATGTAACAAGCCATGACAGTCAAAAGTACTGCTGGAGTTGTTCTCGAGGTTTACAACCTGGTGGCGTTTCCTAATAACTACCTTTGGTCGGTATTTTGAAGGTGTTCCTCCGTGTCGGACGGAGTGGAAAGTCTTTCTTGTGGATCTATGGTCTTTATTTCCGTGACTTTCCCGGGAGGCGTGAGATGAATCAGGTCTTCCGACACCAAAAGGCAGAGGAAACCCAAGAAGCAGAATCAGATAAATTTGCCTTTCTTCCATATTTGAGCCGCGCAAAGACACTCGTCAAAGACCTCCTGAGAGTATTGCCAACATGGTCAAGACAAACAATTAACGGATTTGAAAATAACATTTAGTAGTTGGTTGAATAAGGTGAAACATATTTGAATTGATTTTAGAAGGTACAGAATTAAGTTTTGTATTATAAATGTTGTTAATTCTGAGGTTACTGAATTTCACAATAATATCAACATGATAAAAGTGCACAAAAGGGATTTGAAGTACTCAATGCACATTTTGAGAGTGACGTCACCAGTCATACTGACAAGGCTGGGTCACAAACAGGAGGGCATCGTGGTTAGCGGACGTGTCCGGCTGCAGCTGCGTTTTCGGTTTGTTTTTTCGTTATTTTTAGTGAGATCTTTCGCGGTTAGGGTAGTTTTTGTGTGTAGAGCTCTGATCAACTTTTTCGGAATTTGGGTTTTTTTTTCGCAGCGTTTACCGTTAGAGTTTCGTTTTGTGTGTAAATGTGCGCTGAGGAATTTTTTTTCCCCATTTGACGTTTCCACGTGGTCCGGATCACTGGGGCTTGAGGAAGAAACTAACTGCTCACCTAAATACTGGTAGGTGATATAAAGCCTAACTTGGTTGTGTAATGACCGGTGGGAGAAGGATTGAGGAGATATTCCCATCATTCCTGAATTTGACAGTAGCACGTGGCGCCAGTCGACTGGAGCACGCTGTCGAATTTGACAGTAGCACGCGTGCGTGTTAGACGTTTAACACGAGCGCGCCGTTGTTTAAGACAGCAGCACGTTTGTTTTTTCTGACAGCCATTGCAACTCATTTAATTTTATTAAGTAGGATGTAGAGATATTTCTAAGAGTTAAATTTAAGCTATGGAGGCCAGCATGTCACGTGGTGGCTACGTCTCGTGCATAGAAGCTTCCACTGGTAGTGGACAAATAGCGGAAGCGTCCGGCAACGCTGTGTAGCTACGATGACAGCAGCCGATGCCTCCGGCTATTTCTCAGCCAACGGATTCCCAGGAATCGAAATATTCTGTGCGGAAAGGTAGGAAAACCCAAGCGACCGCCAAATTAGAGTATATAGAGACTGCTAACCTGGTTGTAAGATGAGAAGATACAAAAGGACTGGCCAGCTCCCCTATGGACGAGCTAGGAGAAATAACAATAAGGCTGGTGGAATGTCATGCCGCGACATAATGTGCATAAGGACATTAAACTAATGGTTAGCGTGGTAAGGGACGCGTACCTGAAGGCAGCTATAGCGGAGCCAACAAGCCAAGAGAGCATCTCCACTCAGACAATTGGAGAAAATAATGCTGCTGCACAAGGGAATAAACGGGTCACAAACGAGCCATTGATGGGAGCCAAGGGAAAACAAACCAACGCTTTGGTAGAGGCCTAAGAATTAAAAGAAACTAAGGCAACACAGACTCCATCAACAGGGGGGGGGGGGTGAAAGACTTGAAAGTAGGCGAAGCCTGGACCACCGTCAAAGGTCGGGAAAGAAAGATGCCGACAAATACAAGACCACTCCCTAAGGTGAATAAAAAACCTGAGGCTCTGACCATTAAGGCGGAGGGCGTAAAAACATACGCGGAAATGCTACGAAACATGAGTAATGACCCCAGACTCCAAGAACTGGGAAAAAGTCAGGAAGATAAGACGTACGGTTGCTAGCAGTCTATTTCTGGAATTCGGTGGAAACGAGGGAAATACGGCGTCGAGATTCCAGGAGACAGTGGGTAAGGTCCTCGAAGGCAAGGCAATCGTCCACGCCCTCACGCAGGAGATGTAGATTGAGATGAGGGACATAGATGAAGCGACAACAAGGGAAGAAGTCTGCGATGCCCTCAAAGAAACCCTGAACGGCATAGGAGAAGACCGATTATCACTACGGTAGGAGAGGACACGGCGGGACGTGGGCGGTGGTGATCAGCATGCAGATGTCAGCGGGTCTAGGACGATTCGGCGCGGCCATTTCGGCGCGACCGTTTCGGCGCAAGAACTATTCGGCGCGGCCGTTTCGACTCAAGGTTGGGCGTGGGGAAATTACGTGGCGATAAACGACAATATTGTGGACACTTGTTTCAAATAAGTTATTTTATACAAATACACATCTTATATTAATATAATGAAAAACAGCCTATATATCAGAGAAAAGTGATATAAACTTTATTAGCAGTAGTTCGTTTACGATGTTCCGTTCCTAAATTTTAAAACCTCATCTGTTACGATTATAATAAAAATGAATATTTACAATATATGTATAATACAATTATGTTATAAAATGAAAAATTATTAACAAGAAATTGAAATGGATAAAACTTTTGTTGTGCAACCAACGAGGCTGAAATAACTGTTACAAAGAATAACTCATAAACGTATTGTTAGTTCCATAATTACAATGGAAAACTTTAACAATGAGTTAATTCTGTATAGAAAATTATCGTAAGTTGTGCAAAACACCAAAATGTACATTTCTAATAATCCTGGTGTCATCTTTAGTGAATCTTCCAAAGGAATTTGACTAAATAGTTTTATAAAGTTGAAACGTTATTATCAGACAAATACATACATAAAACTTGCAATAAAAATTAAATCCATTACTTTAATTATTGATCAATTAGAAATTAACTTGAAAAGACTTGTGGACAGTAGCACTTTTAACTCCTACTAGTTTTTAACTTCTGATAATAGTGCCAGAGCCTATGCTCTAGCATATAATTTATCTTTCTTCTAAAAACGTTTCTTCTAAAAACGGCCCTCTTCATAACATTTCTATATTTTTATATATTTCTCTTAAAGAGGAAAATAATTTTACAGTCAAAACGTCTTTTAAGTTTTTGGACCATTTAAACGTCACTAATGATCATGTTTTCTTATCAATAAATGAAGTGTTCTTCTTTAATTTTCACCCCATGCATCAATTACACCAGTTTTAAAAATAAATGGGAAAACTACTTTTCCAAATTGACAAAAATTATTTTATCAAAAATTCTTATCTTAATAAATTCAATTATAAACTCCACTTATTTTATGAGAGATTTGGAAGCCTTATGTATTACATCTTTAGATTTAAAACCACTGAGATATTTCAAGTATGATGACTTTTTTGTATCATCCTCAGATTCCAAATAAACCATTTGCTCAATACTTTTAATAATTACAACCCTGAAAGAAACTTTACAATTGAAATTGAAAAAGATCACTCTGTCAATTTTCTTGATGTTTTGGTTATTGTTTGTCAATAAGATAGTTACCAATTGCTATAGAAAGATCTACTTACTCAGGAATAATTCTTAATTACATGTCAAATCAGCCATTATTCCATTAGATACTATGGTTCATAATTTAGTAAATAGGGACGTCAAATTATAACGTTAGTGCTATCATAAATTTAATCTGGGAAAAATATAAATAGTGTTCTTTTTAATGTCCTTTGCATTTCGTTTACAAATACATTAAAATTGGGTTTAATAAGATTAATATGAAATTAATAATTTACCCGTAAAATCACGCAGTAAGAAATAATACAAACTGATGACTTATGATTTATTGAATTATGATATCCGAATTATCTTAAAATCCTGCAATAATTTAACCTATGTTCAAATATTAAAAATAAAGTTATTAATTTTAGTATCAGTTTAGATTGTAATTACAGTTATATTGGCCAAACTATATGCACATTTAATATTCGCATTAATGTGACTTGAAAAAAAACAAAATTCATTGTGAAAAATTATTCAGTTTTGTGGAAGAATTCATATTGAAACAACCATAAGATTTATTAGAAAAATATAATTTCAGATGTAAGATATAATATTCATTTTAGACTGATGAGTGAGGCGCATCACATCAGAGCAATTCGCCTATTATTATTATTAAAAAAGACAAGTAATTTAAATAAATTTAAATCGCTACTTTCATAAAATTTGTTTCACTGATGGATATATATTTCAATTTTTATTCTGAACACAAAAGTATCATGAGTTATTGTTACGAATTGTTAAATGAATAAATAATTTGGCATCTTCAATTATTAATGAAAAGTCCAGATAATTTGTCATAAAAACGTAGCCTAATATTTATTTAAATAAACCTTAGACGTTTCGTCCATATTTGTGGAATTTATTCTTATAGCTTGTTTTACTATTAATGTTTTACAACTCTCGGGTAATGCAATTAATTGTTTAGGAATATATTAAAAAATTTTGATAAACATAAAATTATATGTCTTGTAATGTTGAGTGAGTTTCGCGCCGAAACGGCTGCTTTACGTCTAGTAATGCTATGCTAATTTCGCGCCAAACTGGCTTGCCCCGAATGGGCCGCGCCGAAGTGGCTGCGCCGAATCGGCCGTGCCGAATGGTCCCATCCCGGATGTCAGCCGCCCAACGGGTGGTAGCAATGGGTCACATCAGGGTAGGCTGGGTCTCCTGTCGCATCAGGACGGTGCTACAAGTGCATGGACTATGGACACCTGGTCCACAACTGTAGAAACCCAACAGAACGGAAAGGGCAATGTTTCCAGTGCGGGAGTGAAGGCCACAAGGCTAAAGAGTGCACTGAAACACCATTTTGTTTGCTGTGCAAAGGAAGCGGCACAGGTGAGAACAGCGACCACAAGTATGGTACATATAAATGCCCTATATTCAGGAAACCATACGAGGAGGCAGTTGGACGAAAATGAAAGTGTACCAGCTTAACCTCAACAACTGCAGAGCCGCTCAGGATATCATGACGCAATCGGTGAGAGAGCACTCGAGCGATGTGGCCATCATCTATGAGCCTCATTGGGTACCTGACGATATAAACTGGGTGTGCGACAAAACACGCAGGGCGGCCATCTGGGCCTGCGGAAGCAGACCATTTCAGGAAATGAAACAAATTGAGGAGGATGGTTACACATGGGCCAAAATAGGAGGAGTGTATTACTATAGCTGCTATGCCCAACCGAATGATACTGTCGAGGAGTTAGCGACCTCATGGATAGTATCATCGCTGACGCTAGAGGAAGAAACCCCATTGTTCTTGCCGGCGACTTAAACTCGTGGGGCATGGAGTGGGGGAGCACGAGAACAACAGCCCGAGGACAGATATTACTCAAGACACTCACTACCCTGGATGTGGTTCTGGCCAACACGGCAACGCGCTCAAATTTCGACGCGTCGGAACGGGCTCAATAATTGACCTGACCCTTCGTCAGCAAGTGCCTAGCGAAGAATTTAGTGTGGGAAGTGAGTGAGGAGTACACTCACAGCGAACACCAGGCACTTGTCTACGAGCTAGGACATCCTAACCCCAAAAGCGGCTGCCACAAGGCGCATACCGTCCGCTGGAAGACTCGGCCGTTCGATGTGGAAGCCTTCAGATTCAGCATGGACGAAACTGAAATGCTGACTGGCACAATTACTCTGAAAGCGGAACAGGCAGTGTATATAATAAAAAGAGCATGTGACATAAGCATTTTAAAGACGCGTACCCATCATCGTCGACCACCAGTTTACTAGTGGACGATAGAAATTTCAGAACGGCGCGCAACGTGCAATCGCACTAGACGTCAGTACCAAAGGGCAAGGGGAAAGCCGGAGTACGACGACCTGAGTCGACAATTCCAAAAGGCCCCCAGATGCAGTAAGCTTGAAATCAAAGCCAGCAAACGCCGCTGCATGGAGGAATTGTGCGCAATGGTGGATGGTGACCCATGGGGCAAGGCGTACAAGGTATCTAAGGGGAAACTAAAAAATAAAACAAAGTACCCACATGCCCCTTGGTCCTACGAGGTATCGTCACATCACTGTTCCCGGAGCAGATAGACGTCTGTGTGCACATAGAAGAGCCGCTAGGAACGAGAGGTGAGGGGTTCACGTTGGACGAGCTCCATGCTGCGACCAAAAGAATCCGCAGAAATAAGGCTCCCTGGCCCGATGGACTGCCGAACATAGCAGTGAAAACTGTATTGGCAAAGATTGTATTATAATGTTTTACAATAAAAATCTAGTTAAAATATCATTGGCTAGGTACGGCCTTCCTTCTGACTGCCCTCAAAACAAGCAATTGTTAGTTATACTGGAAAAGGACCATCAACATTAATAGTTTTTAATGAATTGCGTTCTTTGGCCGTTTAAATGTTGATGTAAGGGTTAATAAAGACTCATTTACGGTCACTGTTCCGAGTTATTATATTTTAAAAGAGGTAGCTTTCGGTAGTTACACTGGCATATTAATCCTTAAACTTATAAAACTATTTATACTTTCCTTATTTTCCGTACAAAGTACGTTGCTAGTATTTAAAATGATTGTGTTTTTCTACACGTCGTCCGTTACGAACTGAATTGTAATGAACAATGTCATGTAGTCAGAGTGTAAATTGGAAACCTGCCTCAGTTGGTTCTGCTTGGTCCTCTGCACCTCATTAAACTCCTCCCATAAACACAGTAGAACTTTGAATTTTTTTTTGCAAGCTGAAAAAATGTAAAGTCCAATTGTACTCCGTTGTCTGCTACTCGCCCCACAGTGGGAGGCATCACATCGGTAGCAGACTGATCCACCATCTTAGACCGCTCATCAAATAAACGTTAACTTTAAAAAATCATTCATTTTGATTAACAAACATATTTATCACATACATTTACCATTACAGTGTTTGTACGCATATAAAACATAATAGAAGGTAGAAATATCTTTGTTCCGTCATAATTTATATTTCCTGAGACGGATGTACCATGCATATTTTGATTCTGTCATGTGTTACGGTATTGCAAACTGGGGTCATTCGCATCACGCGCTTCACATTGTTAATCTACAAGAGCGGAGTGGAATACCACTTGCAAGCCTTTTTTTTCCAAACTTGGAATTTTAACCTTGCTTTGTACGTATATTCTAGAAATTTTAAACTTTGTATGGAGCAACATGAATCTATATGCTCTAAACGGTTCAATCCATTCGTACACAAGAAGAAATCGCTCTCACCTCCGTGTTGAAAAACGTCGTCTGTGTCTTTTTGAAACAAGCATTCATTATTCCGGTATAAATCTATACAATACTCTTCCAGATGAAATAAACGCTTTAAAGTTAAATCTCTGTTAATAAATGAAGCGTATTGTTCACTGAAAGAGTTCGTAGATAGGAAGGACTAAAACAGTTTGCTGGTGTCCTATCATATTCTTCTATTATTTTACAATTATACTCTACTAGAATTTAACTGCTGACTTATTTTCTTTTTTATGTTCGACGGGAACCTACGCACGAACTGCTGCCTCCTCCGTCGACTGAAAATTGAAGATTGAATTTTATCTTTCCTCCTTTGTCCTTCAATTCTCAATTGTAAAATTTTGTATATTTCTTGTAATAATATATTTGACGTATCCTATTTTTTCAACAAAGGATTAATGGATTGAATAATAATAAATCTAAATCTAAGCGATTTTCAGCGTGGAATGTTATTTACATTTCACAACCGATCGTCAATTCGTCCTGGGGTAAGAGGCCGTTGGCGTTGTCCAGGATGAAGCCACGATCACCCACTACTACAAAACCTCCGCTGACACGTTTGTTGTGTGTGACGTAATCTTTGACTTCAGCGCCGTTACAGCTTATTAAGGACAATTTTACTTTTGTCGATTTTATTGTAGATGCTGATTGATAAATTGAAATGGCAATATTTCTATATGTGTACAAGTACAGAATCCATTTTCCTTTTTCATCGGGTCCTGAGGATGGAAAATTACTGTATGCTACACTTCCGCATCTCTAGGAAAAATCTCTGATCTTCCATACCAACTTGATCATCTCGTTCTTTATCTCACTGCAACAGTTTTCCTTGTTGTTGACTATTTTACGTCACCTGTTGGAATAAATAAATAAATATTGGATTATCCGCATACTGTTGACTTAGAATTTGATCCCTGGAGGTTGTAGCCGAGTCTCATCCCCATAATGATGAGTTCCGGGTCACACAAAATTGCTCCACATGCTTTCATTTATTTACCTTACATACACACATAGTCAATTTATCTGGGTACGCGTCGATCCCCGGGCATTTATTTATATAATGCTGTGCAGTTTTTTGTGCTTGGTAAAAACCGGCATCGGGACCGTCGCTGTATAAGCTTTTATCCTTTTACGCCCACTCACCAAACAATGGATTGTTAATTTCATCCTAATTTCGTGTGACGGCTCACAGTACCAAAGGGTCAAGAAATCGATTGTGAACTGGAGTAACCACAGTAACAGTCTAATGTTGATCTTCAATAACCTTAATAGAAGCGCAAACGTTCAGAAAAGACTAAGATTTTTATCATCTATTCATATTCGATACAATTAAATTAAATTCTGTCAAGCGTGCGCACCCGTGTAAAGAAAGTATGGAAAGATCGAGGAACCCATTCTCACTACGACTCACCGTAACTTTATCGCGATAGGATAAATGGTAAAAAACGTATAATAGAATTACATGCAATACTTTGCCGCTGATCGTAGTTGAGCAACATACGTGTCAGCAGCTGCCGCCACTACTGATTCCACTGCACGACAGATCACGACCTCGCAGTAGGCTTCAACAACGCCGTCAGAGTTTCAACCACTTTTATTTACACAAAACAAAAAATGTTTTTGGTAATTACATACATAAATAGTAAATACAAACCGTTACATGCAATCCTTGTTGCTTTGGTCAGGTGTTCCAACTACGTTGTGCAGCCAAGGAACTCAAACCCACAGACGTTAAGCTTGGCGTGAAACACTATTAAAACTTTCAGCCAAATGAACTCTATAGACGTGGCATCACTCTGACTATTGCTGGAGTCAACAACTCTGAGCTTATCACAAGTGATTAAAGTAGAGTGGCAGGGGACAGCCGCAGATAAACACGATAAGGTAACATGTATACTCTTATTTCAATGTGCCAATTATATTCCAAAGATTTGTTTTCACATTCCTAAGATTGAAATAAAACCCCAAAGTCTGGAAAGGGATAACGTCATTATTTTTTTTATTCAATTTATTTTAGGTCAAGTATAAAGTCATTAGCGACCAAACATTAGCACAAATGAAGAGAACATAGAATTGTGACAAATAATTAGCATAAGGTGAAAGTTTAGTTAAGTTATATTTTTTCATAAATATTAATATATTTTAAAAATTGTAAAATTCTTTTAATTGGTTCCGTCGAACATGTGATATCTTTCGGTCCCTCGCTGGTTGATGAGAAGGAAGTGTTAGGTGATAGAGTTTGGGTATATATGGATGATGTGTTAATAGCAGCTGAGACGTTGCAATTGCACAACGATAAACTGGAAGAAGTATTCAAACAATTTAGATAGGCTTAAGTTATAACCTCAGAAATGCGAATTTCTACGTCGGAACTAAATTTATTGGGTTATAAGATAACAGCTCCGAATAAAATTAAGACGGTAGAGCATTTTCTGTACCAACTTGTCGAAAAGATATTGTTATTTCTCGGTTTATCCGGGTATTTTAGGAAGCACGTGGTTAATTATAGTGCCCTGGCAAAACCATTGACAATGCTATTGAAAAAGGATGTCAAATTTAATTGGGGAACTGCTCAAAAAGAAAGTTCTAACGCTCTTAAAGAAAAATTAATTAAAGCACCTTTACTCCAAAGACCAGATTTTACAAAACCTTTTCTACTTACTTGCGATGCTTCTAATTACGCTATTGAATCAATTTTGAGTCAGGGAGAACTAAGTAAAGATCTTCTGATAGCTTATGCAAGTAGAACTTTAAATCCCCATGAAATCAATTATACTGTGACAGAGAAAGAGTATTCAAGTAGTGTATAGAGTTGAAATCAATTTAGGCCTTATCTTTTAGGCAGAACATTTAAGGTGATCACTGATCTGGTCTTGTCTGGTTATTCAATGGTAATGAATCAGCAAGTAGACTTCAAAGAAGGTGGAGGTTAAAACTTATGGAGTAAGATTATGAAATTGTCTATAGATCAGGGAAAAGGCCTTCAGTAGGTATCCTGTAATGTTCGGTTAGTCGAAGCAGGTTTAACCGAAGATCAAAACTTAAAATCTATTAATGAATTTCACGATTGCCCAATCGGACATTTAGGCATAAATAAAACTATAGAAAGAATAAAATTATACATAAATTGGACAAATTTGTCGAAAGATGTATCCGATTACATATCTAAATGTAAAACGTGTCAAACAATTAAAGCAGATCAACACCCGGTGAAACAACTATTACAAGTATCCATGGCAAAAAAATAGTTTAGATATTATGGGTCCAATTCAAATGAGCGAACAGGGTAATAAATACATATTAACGTGTCAAGATCATCTAACAAAATATTTAGTTGCTACTTCTCTTCGTGACCAAACATTAGAGACGGTAGCAAGAGCTTTTGTTAATAAAATTTTGTTAGTTTACCAATTCTCAGAGACGGTATTAACCGATAGAGGAACTAATTTGATGAGATAAGCGCATTTGCAAGTTGATTAAAATTAATAAAATGGCTACTGTAGCATATAGACATGAATCAGCAGCGAAGTCATCCCACTGTGGGAGATTATTTGAGGGCATACACGAATCCAAGAGTAAACAATTGGGATAAAAACTTAACTTGCGCAGTTTTTGTGTACAACACTTCTAGACGTAGTGTGACCAAGTACACTCCATTTGAGTCAATGTGTGGTAGTATATGTAGAGTAATTGATACCCCAAACAAAGAACCTCAGGTAGTTTATAATTATGATGATTATGTCTCCGATATTAGGTGAAAGCAACAGGTTTCACACCAATTAGCAAGAGATAGGTTGATCGCTGCTATGAAAAGTCAGCGCGATAAAGTACCATACCATACTGTAGATTTTAAAAAGTGAGATAAAGTTATTTTGAGAAATGAGGCTAGAAAGAAAATGGACGCAAGCTACTCAGGACCGTATGAGGTCATAGAAATAAAGTTTCCAAATGCATTGATACAGACAAATAAACGGGGTCGTACCACTGAAGTCCACACAAATAAGTTAAAGCAGTATAGGTCCTAGTGAGGCCTTACTGATCAATTAAAGAGTTTTAGGTCTGAGTGAGACCGTACCAACCAGCCAAAGTATTACAGGTCCGACTGAGACCGTACCAACAAGTTGAAGCATTATAAGTCCTAGTGAAATCTAATTAAGCAGTTTAAGTATTTTAGGTTCTAGTGAGACCTTGTGAAAAAGTTAAACATACAAGTCCTAGTGAGAATTTAATTGCATAAGAATTTTAGGTCGTAGTGTGACCATACTAGTGATATTAAAATCCCAAAGTAAAGGTAAATGTAATAATTTTGAAGGCCACAGAACGACCTTGTTAAATAAGTGAAACAGCAATAATGCTATGTCCACAAAAAAGCCAACGTGTATTTATATCATCAACCACATGATTGATAGCATCTACTGTGCATCTGTTTTTTCGAAAACCGCATTGGTTGCTATCCAAAGCATTTCTTTCCTCAAGTTGTAATAAGATTTTACTTGCAATTATTTTCTCTAAAACTTTTCTTAAGGAATTTAGGAGGCTAATTGGTCTGTATGGACGAGAATCTTGAGGGTTTTTGTTTCGTCCTTTCAATAAAGTTTTAATTCAGCCTCTTTTAATTAGGTTTACAACATGTAAGCCTATTCCATTAAAAGTTTGAAAACTATTTCTCCTTGCTGATTAGTTGTTGGAGAATGCCACTCCACTGTTTTCTTGTTTACATCTCCAGTATAGAACAATGGCTTGTTTTTATAAGGTTTAATTAACGACAAGGATTTCATGTAAATTTCTATAACTTCTTGGAATTAACAATATTGATTTATTAATAGAAATGAAAAACTTTTGTAGATAATCTCCAGTACAATAATGTGATCGGTAGTTAAATTTGTCAAGACAGTAGGAGTTATGTCCATATTAAATATAGCATATAAATATGGCATTCCAACTATTTTCCCTCGTTTGACGAATGGTTCTTGAAAACAAATATTAATTTTTTCTGCTATCGCAATTTGTGGAATTTCTGACATAACTACATTACTGTGAACAGTATTGATTTGAAGTATCCTGAGTTTTGGGTTGCTATTGCATTGTTGTTTTGGGCTTTTAATTTTTACAATGACATTATTGTTTATTCCAAAATTGTTTGTAGCGATGTGTGATGATGCAGTTAGTCATACATAATTTGTACTCTCGATTAGTCTCTGCAACATTAATTTGTGGGTCAAGCAATTTTCAGCATTGGGGTGCGAACATTTAACATTACGCCTTTTGCATGGGACACAAACTGCCTCTTCATTCTTTTTAGGGCAGCATCACCACAGTGTTACATGACTGATTGCTCTTACAATATTTCGCTACATGTTCTAATATTTGGCAGTTGAAACATTTGGGAAATCTTAAGAAATCTTTAATTTTTACACAGTTGTATTCCAAGAAAACTCTACCTTCTGTTAAGAGGATTTCTCTGGCACGTGGTGATGTTTGAATAACTCGATGTACTGCACCACGGTCTCTAGGCTCGGTTTTGAATTTAATTTTAATCTCCTGTTTATTATCTTCTAGATTGTTCTGTTATAATTTTGTGTAAGTCCTCATTGCTAATTGGCTGTCAAATGTTGTTCAGGATATATGCATCCCCTCTCTCTAATTTTTTTTATTATTATTATTTTAAAAACTTTTATCGTACAGATTATCAGTTAGGACGATAACGATACAGTATATACAATATTAAAAAGGTATATAATTAACATGATAACGTGAAGATAGGTTAATTCATTTAATTAACCTACTTTAGGAGAATTGGTTATATTTATTTATTTTTGCGACTACTGGGTGAGGATTGACAAGTAGAGAACTGATTTTTGGAGGATTAATGAGGATGTGGACTGCGGACATGATGGTAGAGTGGGTTAGGGTGTGCCTGAATGATCAGGGGGAAGGATGACCTTTCTCTAATGTTCAACTATAAAGCGTTCTAATTGTTTACACACTACCAACGGCCTGTAGTTGCAAATTTCCGCCCTAGATCCCGTTAAAAACACACAAATATGACAATTTTAAACAAATATTACAAAATTAATTAATTAAAATCCCTCTGTGATTTAACAAAACAAATCTTTTTGTGTTTATATTGTAATTAAAACACAAAACTTAAAAAGCATAAAATTCAGCAAATTATAGCTCGGAAACACGAGATTCCACCTCATCTGGGTGCTTTCGAGAATGAAGAGTAGCAATTGCTTATAACTGATCGACTTTATGCTCAAACCTTTCAAATAAGCAAGTTTTGAGATGAGTGAATTAATATTTCTCAACGATACCAAAACAAATCTCTGCAATCTGAGTTGCCTTTCAGCCAGTAAGACCGCCGGCATCACCCACGTAATCAGCTTAAAACCTCGTGGCTGAAATGCTACCAAAATGCATAAGTACAAAGTGAACAGAAACTGTTCCTTTTGCATGAAAATTTCACCAATGCAGAATTTAAAGCATTCAAACTGAGCAGAAAAGCTGACGTCACTGAAATGTGTATTGGTCACATTACACGTTAAGTTTTCACTTCCTTTTCTGCTGTTACATTCTTTTGGAGTATTGCGTATTACAGAGCACGTTTGAAACTCACCAGTCCGCACACATTGCTCATCCGTCCCGAAGAGTTAAGCAGTCATAATTTGCTTAATTTCTTCTTTACTCGACTTCGTGTTGCTACACCTTTCCGCCACGTGCTAGGTGGAACAACCTTACTATTCGACCTCCGAACACGTTTTACCGAGAGCGATTTCTGCTCCCAACGTATGTAATGGTATTCGACCTAAGACTGGTCTGATACAATCCTCCATGCTAACCCACGCCCTCCTTAATCTGATTAGAGTATTCCGTATTGGTCAAAGTCCTCCTTATTGTTTGCCTTTCCCCTATTCTGCTTAGAACTTCCACGTCAGTGATTCTATCCACTCATCTGATTTTCGGCATTCTCCCATAGAGCCACATGTCGAAAGCTACTATTCCTTTCCATTCTGCAACTCCGATCGTCCACGTTTTGCACTCATATAACGCCACACTCCGTACGAGTACTTTTAGTCATGATTTCCTAAAACTCATACTTGTTAGCAGGATTTGCATAGTGGAGCAAAATAAGTTCACGGACTTACATGGAATCACATTAATTTATTAACGATAACTTACATACATTAGACAATGATGGCTGCGCAACTGACAGTAATGTTGCCAAGTCGAAACTGACTCGTGCAAATATTATCTTGACGAGTCAAAGAGTCACGATTCCTGCAGATCTTGTACACCATGAATGCTTGATCCTGGTTATAGATTTGGTAAATATGTAGTCCACAACCAAGAATTTAATTTTTATGGCATCCCTTAAGGGGCTTGTAAACGAGCAACAAAAATTTCACATTGCCGGCAATATTCCTGAGGCATATGGCCCGGTAATATTGCCGGCAATATTCCTGAAACCTATGGCCTGGTAATATTGCCGGCAATGTGTTGCCCAAGCTATGGCCGGGCAATGTGTTGCAATGTATATCCCGGAAATATTGCGGCCACAGTGTAACCACATTTCTCGCTTACACGTTATACAGCAATAATAAGCGAAAATGAAGAATTTCTTATTAGCCCATCATTATTTGTGATAAGAAATTAAAGTAAATGGGAACCTGGATCAGGCCTTTTTTAAATAAACATGAAACAATTCACAATTTCAGCAACGAATAGGTTCTTGATAATTATTTATTCACAAACGTCACCTTCTATGTCGAAGGAATACTTTGAATAATTTATTCAAAAATTGAGCTCATAATAGGGAAAAAGGATACGGTGATGGGGAATGCAACAACAATCCATACGAGATTGTCAATTATCCTTAAATTCTGCCTTATACATCTTTGACATATTTATTCAGTGCACAACTATTCGATTGAAGTATGTGTAGTTTTTAAAGAAGGATTAAATGAATTTATTTAATTACAGGCTAGATCTCCTTACTTGCTGGATAATTATTTTAAAAAATTAGAAATTTTATAATTCTTTTTTTGTTACTTACTTTTCAATAAATGACCAATATATAGGTTTCTGTAGTTGTCAAATTTGTTGGCTTTGTTTGCCAAACATTTTTTTACTTGGTATTCTTAAATCACCCACGTCTTAAAATGCTGAATTTGCGTGTACTGCATCGATAAATGCAATAAATTTTATACGAAACACGGAGAAAGAACGACGCTAACAACATCTAATATTAATTTTTAACTCAGCTTATTGGCTACAGAGACCTCTAGGTGAGGGCTGGGGACAATATTGCACATTTTCGATACATGACCGAACTCACCGGCAACACGTTGCAATGCGGTCAACGTTGCTCGACAAGACTGATATATTGCCGGAAATGTTGCTGGATTTAGGTCAATATTGCTCGGTCATTATTGCCGGCCACATATTACCGTAAAAAGTTGTTCGTTTACAAGCCCCTTTACAAAATGATGTCTAATGTCTATGTGTTTGCTTCGTCCATGGTAGGTGGGGTTTACCACCAACTTAACAGAGCTACGACTGACACAGAATATTGCGACATCAGAAGATTTTGTGACACCCAGCTCACGAATGAAACATTACATGGCCTTTCTAATACATTCAGAGAGGGCCACGTACTCTGCTTCCGTGGTTGATAATGCTACAGTTCTTTGCTTACGAGAATCCCATGAGATAGGTCCTCCATTCATCATAAACAGGTATCCAGTGAAGGATACTCTATCCACGGAACAGCTTCCCTAATCTGAGTCCACGTATCCTATGAACTGAGAATATTCTAGCTTGCGATGTTCCTTTTAAGTATCTCAGCACTCGTTTAGCAGCTTTCCAATGTTCTTTGCCTTAACAGCTATTAAACTGACCAAGGAAACTGACTGCAAAGGCTATGTCAGGTCGAGTGCATGTAGACAAATACGTGAGAGCACCAATTAACTCACGATAGGGAAGTTTGACATCTTGGACCTGATCATTCTTCTTTTATTTAATTTCGGTTTCAATCGGAGTAGATACTGGCTTGCATTCGTTCATGTTAAACCGAACCAGAAGTTCACAGATGTATCCTTCCTGGTGTTATGAGATTCCATCTTCACTTTGTATAATTTGGATGCCTAGACAGCACAATGCATTCCCAAGATCTCTTATCTCGAACTGCTTTCCGAGTTTTCGACTGATATCGGAGATCGCCTTTTCATTTTTCGATGATAACAAAATATTGTCGACATAAGTCACGATCAGGATTCCTTCTTCTCCAGAACCAATCTGAAACAAGCACTGTTCTGACTTTGTAGTAGTCGCGCTAAGTTTTCCAAGGATTGTGCTCAGCTTTTCATACCAACTTCTTCCAGCTTAGCGTAGCCCGTATAAAGATTTCTTCAATAAACAAACGGTGTTTCCTCCACGTAATCTTGTTAGCACGTTCGTGGCCTTGTCACCCAATGGACTCTTCTTTTCTGACTTAATAATTGACTAGTATATTTTCAAAATCTTTTGGTACCTCCGTATGGATTTCTTCATTTAAATCCCTATTCAGAAATGCTGTAGTCACGTCCAATCGTCTCACTTTCATTCTAAATCTGGCTGCTAATGACATAAGACGAATGGATCCTATTCGTGCTACGGGAGCAAATGTTTCCCAGAAATGAATTCCGGGTTGTTGAATGAACCTTTGGGCGACCAGTCGGGCCTTTCTTCTGTCCAAAGTACCATCAACCTTTAGTGTGTTTCGCAAAACCATGCGACAGCCAATAACTTTTCCTCTCTTAGGTCGATTAACAAGTTCCCATGTATCTTTGTTTAGCACTGACTATATTTCGTTCACGATTTCTTCAAACAAGTCATCTGCATCGGAACCTGTCATCGCTTGGTTCATTGGAACTTCTGATATTAAAATCTCTTGTTTCTGTTCGATATATTCGGCTGCATCACGAACTCGAGAGTTGTATTCCTTTCTTGGTCTACCTCTCGAACCAGTTCTAATGAATTTTGGTCTACCTCTGCTTCCTGAGGGCTCTGCCTGAATTGTATCCATGGAATCTTCAGTCTCATTTTCGTTAAATGAAGAATTATCTTTATGCCACTCTAAGTCAACATAGGTTGGATTCTGCTGTATATCTTCCCCGTTTCTAGATTGTTTAGTCTTGAATAATCTTGTCCACCGACCCAAAATTTTACATCTCGACTGATGATCAATTTCTTCTAATCCACACACCAGATACGGTAAGCCTTCGATTCTTCTGCATACCCCAGGAAAATACCTTCTTGACCACGATCGTCCAGTTTATTTCTTCCAGGCTCACGTTCTAGATAGAACACACGACTCCCAAATACCCTTATATGTGAAAGGTCTGGTCGTTTTCCGGTCCAAATGTCATACGAAGTACGGCCGTTCAAACTTTTGGAGGGTATACGATTTTGCAAATAGTTGTCAGTATTTAGAGCTTCTGCCCAAAAATATTTTCGCAGCTTGGATTCAGCGAGCAAGCAACTCGTGTCGAGAAGAGTACGATTTCGTCGTTCGGCTATACCAGTGATGGGAAAACTTTTTAAAGAGGGGACCACATGAAAGGAAAAAAAACTTTAGGCGGGCCATGTAATTTAGAGTTGAAGTGCCGTGAAACTTTATACTCTTTGTAGAGTGTTACAGTTTCGTTGCAGATGAGACATAATGGCGTAGCGTACCTTTCTACGTATTGAGATTTCAGAAATATTTAAGGTTTTACGCCATAAAATATCTATTTATTTTTTAAAAAACAATAATTGATTTACGAAAAATTGAAAAAAAAATTCATTGCTAGCTAAATATGCAAAAGTTGTCTACAGTCAAGGTAGGCCGTTGGGTAAATAGGCTATCAACGAATTCTGCTCAATTGATCGTTACAGAACAGTGGCTGCTACGTGGCTGCTCAAATTGATTGTCGCAAAACAGTCTATCACGCTATTACGTGGCCCGCTTCTGAACTCCTCTGTCTTCATCATCAACCGCAGATTGTCTGATCACCTAATCTTTCCCTGGATCAGTGATCGTTAAAAGGTTCAGATTGGTTCCTATTTATTGTTCTTTTCATTGAACTAACATTCACTTTTTAAATGTCTAGTGCGTTCACATATAAAGCACCGCAATTTTGGGTTTGGTTTAATTTCACTTTTATTTACGTTGTTTCGTCTATTCTTTATATACAGTTCCTTGGTACATTACGTTCGGTGTTATATCTACCGCATTATTCATCCTCCATGATCTTTGCATGAAGAGCTTCGGGCGTCGGCAACTCATCTCGCAATTTAATAGCACATATCAAGTTTTCAGCCGAATGTGGTAACTTGTAAAGTAGCATAATGGCTAATTGATCTGGATGAACAGCAATGTCCATTACATCAAAAGAACTCGCTCAGGACATCACTGTCGGCCATCTTGTGCAGCGTGAGCTTCTTCAAAAGTGTTGCATTCCTAGCTGGACCTTCCGACAAGATAATTATCACCAAGTTTCGTCCACACTGTATGTGATGTCTCACAATTTTTTTTATCAGTTTTCATTCACTCGGAGAAATTGACATATCTGCTCTTGCCTTTTGATCGTCTTTCTTCCACGAAATCCCACAGTTCACTTCTCACTAGCACAGCTTTCATCTGCAGCTTCCATGTGTCATAGTTCTGTTTGTTTAATACTTCAATCTTTGTGTTATACTTGTTCACACGTCGCGAATTTGCGAAAGACAACTCTCGGTTATTTCGTCAAATTACAGTTTCACTTTTAACCTATACTCAATAACTTGCCACCTTAACCTGGGCATCATAACCTATTAGCAGGATTTGCGTAGTGGAGCAAAATAAGTTCACTGACTTACATGGAATCACATTTATTAATTAACGATAACGGTTAATACATTCGACAATTATGGTAGCGCGACCGAGACTTACGTCGCACGTCTGACAGTGTGGTCAAGTCGACAGTTTGACTCGTACAAATATTATCTCTGACAATACTTTTATTAGCCGTAAGTAGATTCCTCTTCTTTGCGAAAGCCTTCCTTGCCTGTGCTATCCTACTCTTGTTATTATGCTACCGAAGTAGCAGAATTCCTTAACTTCCTGTAAAATATTCCTTTCCTATTTAACAACCTGTTATTTCAATATTTCCCATACTACACTTCATCAGTTATATCTGAAATTATTTGCGTTTTTAAATTGTGAGTTTGTGCTGAAATTTAGACTATAAAATTCCAACTTTTAGATGGTTTGGCATCACTGTTGACAGCATATCTGCGAGCTAACTATCTCGTAACAATAGTGTCTGTAGTGGATGATACGCAGATTTGCAACTTGCTCGTCCCATTGTCCTGACAATGGGTAAGGTAAAAAATATGACTACAAAGTAATGCGGTGGGTTTAGAACGAACCTGTGAGAGATGTCAAAAAAACTTGAATTTTTACCTAAGTTTTGGTGAAAACCAAATTTGAAGATTATATATATTTTTAAATTATCTTTTAAATGTTAAAATGTTTATTTAAAATGATACGTAAGATATAGTTCAGTTCATTTAGAGATGATATTAGAGTGACGTTAACTTTAAAGTAATTTAAAATAATTATTGATTTCGAAAATATTATTGTATGACAATTAAGAACGGATTATTAGATCTAACTTAATGTGTTGGAATCTTAAGTATCCAAATAAAAATTATTTAAAATCAGTTTTAATCGAATTTAAATTGTTTATCTAAACGTATTTTTAAATAAGTTGTTGACTTGTGTCGTATTATTAAGTTCTTATTTAACAATATGATTCAATATAACTGACAAAGTATGGTAAATGACAAATACAAACCTTGTTAGGAAATAGAGTAAAGACAAGGAAACCAGAAAATAAATATGGAAAGGGCGGTTATATTACTGACCCAGGGTCCCATCCGAGAAGCGAGCGGGTTTCGTACCTCACGAGTTTCACTTACAGTAGTAGCATTAGAATTGCAAGAGGACAACAGGAGAAGGAAGATGGCAACATTAGAAACGTAGTAATGAAGTACCATAGAGTTCATACACGGAAAGATTTCAACTATTCTTGGAATGTAATAATTGTAACGTCCTCGTAAACTAACCAGCCGATAGGTTCCAATTCAAACCTGCAATCAGTCTGAGCGAGATAAAATAAAAGGAATGGAAGGAATTTTTCAGATAAAAACTCACAATTGTTTTTATAAAATAATAATAAACTTACATGTGTATTATCATATAATAGTAAATAGTTACAATATATGTCAAGGCGTCTCAAGGCCTTTATATGACAAAAAAGAACCTGAAAAAGGTAGAGACGGCAGAGTTTGTTAATTGTACACTTAAAATACAACGACAAAATTATGTCTATATTTAAAACACGAATGAATGACACAATCTTTGGATTTAAATAGAATCGTACTATACACTCGTATAATCTGACGGTCAATGCGAATACAGATGCAACTTTATTAAGCAGCTGATTCAGTATATATGCCGTGTAGCAAGGATAAGCTGTTTACGGTGCAAAGATTTCTTCTGGAAGTAGCAAATCTTTCAGTACATATAACAAAACTAAAACAAAAGATCACACTAGCTATAAAACAATTAGTTCTAATGCACAAACATAAAAGTTGAGAAACTAGATAGGAACAAGTATATACAGATATAGAAACGGAAACCAATTGTAAACAAGGTGCGAATTAGTGACTTATAATCGGCCAACTGCCTCCTGAAACTGGTGGAGACACGAAGAAGGGAATGCTGCAACACCATAGTAAACTCGTCTCCCGCCATTCGGAAGGGCGTGAGAATAGTATCCAATGCCCGACCTACCTGATGCTGGTTTTCTAGGGTGTTCCCTGCATCTCTTTAGGTGAAACACCTAGTCAACCCTTGGCTAACTTGCTCTACCTTCCGCTTCACCACCTTTCAACTCCCTTCCAATGCTATTAAGGGGGAGTTGCCTGTTTCAGAATCACCCTCATGTAGCCTGTTAAACCAAAAAGAAAAAATTCCTGAAACAGCACAGCCAAATTTCCTTAAAAGAGACAACTAACGAAAAAACGTACAATAGGGTTTCCAGGGGGACATTCGATACATGCATTATTTTCAGCTTTTAAGCTCATGCTTGCAAGCAGCAAAGAGCAAAGTTTTTTTTAAAAAGGCAACTGCATTTTTCTCCCTGATGAAACTTTTCTGTCTTGATGAGTTGTTTTCAGATACAAAATCATCTAGGGGAGTTTCCTGTTTCAGAATCACCCTTATGTAGCCTCTTAACCAAAAAAAGAGCTTTTTCATCCGAAAAAATACTCCTTAAAACAGTAAAAGACAAATTAAAGCTGATTATTCATTTAGACCATACATTAGTATTTTCATATTTATAAGGCACAAATATTAATTCAAATGGTAATATTAAAAATATTGAGCATGTTTTGAAATCAGTATTCCTAGTTGGATGCGAAGTTGTATCAGTATATTTCTACATTAAATGTTAAAAATATATAATTTTCTATTCGCAAATGTTCGATCAGAATGTAAATTGTTTTCCCTAGTGTCTGCATTCGGAAAATAAGATATTTTTATAATATAATTTAGACAGGCCGACGTTTCGATGCGACATTGGCATCTTCGCAAAGTCTGTTAATGGGAATTTAAAGTTTTTAATTAGTTCACTCTGATTCTTAAGCTTCCTGTGTTAAATAAAGTCGTATGTCTTTTGTTATTAACTAAGTCGAATGTCAAGAGCGAAGAATTGCACGCTGAATTGTTGACGAGTGAGAGCCATCTAGAGTAGAGTCACTTCAAAACTAATTTGTCTTAGAAGGGAACTTGTTCAGATCTGATTTCACTACATGATCGATTATTTCTGTAAATACACCTAAATTCAAACGAGAAACGAACAAATAGCCAGCAGTGTTGTCACTATTAAATTTAAATTTTTCAAATTATTTTTAATTTACATTGTTAATTATTAGATTAAATTAAAAATATATCAACCGGACTTATTATCTCAGTCAGGTCCTTTTAATATTGTTTAATCGCGCTGAATAAGTCGCGAATACATAAATAGTTTTAAAAAAATATTTTCGTAAATTGAATTTTATAATTATTTTTCTATCAAAAACTTTAAAAACGTATTGCAATGTTTTATGATAAATTTAAAAAATATGACATTTCAATAATTTAATGAGATAGTGTTTCGTTTTAAAGACCAGTCGGCCCAAGCATATAGAAAATTACTTTTTATCAGAATTTAGACCAGGGAAAAAACAATTTCCATTCTCCACCACATTTGCGAATAGAAAATTACTAAGGTATATTTGCATTATGTGGTAATTCATTTATGCAGCTAATACGAATTACGAAACAATTCCGACCAGAATTAAGGTATTGTTAGTTAAATTTAACGATTTTATGATTTCTTGCTCCGATTCGTTCTCTGTGCAATTCGTCATTAAGAGTTCTCACATGACGCTGCATTCAAATTTTCAAGTAAAGCTGTCCAATTTCCTTGATAAGTGACGTATAATGAGTTTATTCTTCTGAAAAGTGATTAGTCTTGTTTTATCAAAAAAGGATCATATAAGCCGCAGTCTGCTGTGAGCTCGTTTATTTTTGCTAGCATTTTGTCAGCAGTTGTGGTGTGACAAGAACAGAAAAATGATGAGTAATGGGGATTACATCACTAATTATCTTAGATATAGGTAGGAGGTTGAATTGGTATGGACATTTGAGACGAATGCCAGAAGAACGGTGGTCATTAAGAATATTTCACCGACAACCCTCATAACGAAAGAAAAAAGAAAGACTTAAACTTACATGGAATGAAGGAATGATGTAAGGAATGCAGGACAGATGTGTTCGAGATGAAGATTGGAAATATAAAAAGAGGTGGAAGCTTGGATGCGAAAGACTCCGTATAGTGTAGTTCCCACTCGCATTTATATATATTATATATATATACATATATATATAGTCACAAACTTTACAAATATTAATAACACACACATATCAATCCTACACGGTTCTTTATTGTAAGTAGGCCTTTTCATTAGTAATGACGTTTTTGTCAATAGTTTTCAAACTGGATTCACATTTCACCATCATTTTTAGTTTTATTACTCTGAATAGTGTAATTCAAGAAAATAATCACATTGAAAAGTAATTGGTAGGAGATATGGTATAAATAATTTCATTGTAATGTAATTGTCTACTGAATATAGACAGATCCTATTTTAGTATTAATTTATATTATACCCCATTCTTTTACCTGATATACATACGAAAATATTTTACGTTGAGTATCTCATAAATGCAAAATGCAAAAAAATATATATAGGGGACTCTAACGTGAAATAAAATGCGTATTACGAGAAGATGAGTTTGGTTTTAGGAAGAGAAGCAATATTGACCCTGCGGCTAACTTTAGAAGACAGAATAACAAAAAACAGGCCTACGTTCATGGCATTTGTAGATTTGATAAAGCATTTGATAATGTAAACTCTAACACACTACTAAGGATTTTGAAAACGCCTGGAATAATATTTCCAGTTATCTACAACTTCTATAGATGACAGTCAGAAGTAATTAGAACTGAAGGGCAAGAAAGGAGTATGACAATGATGCAGTGTGTCGCCCATGCTGTTCAACTTATTTATAGAACAGACAATGAAGAAAGTTAAAAATGATTATGAAAAGAGAATCAAGCAACAAGGAGAAGAAATAAAACCCTAATGTTTGCAGATGATATTGTAGTATTGGGGGAGTCAGATAAAGACTTGGAAAACAATAAATGGCATGAACGTGATGCTGGAGGATTAGTACAACATTATGATTAATAGAGGAAACAGTGGAATAACAAAGGGTGTTAGATTATTGGGAAGGGACTTTTTAAGGAAGGTAAGGAATTCTGCTACTTGGGCAGAGCAATAAATAGAGTAGGATAGAACAGGTAAGGAACGCTTTCGCAGAGAAGGAAATTTATTTACTAATATAAATATGAATTAAGTATTTCAATTAATTTATTAATCGGCTTCATAAAATAAATAGGTCTTTACTTTGATGTATAATTAGGTGTGAAGAGCTATGCGAGGAATAACTGTGCTGCATCCGAATGCGGCGCAGCATCACGCCGTGTTTCAATTGCTTCACTTATACGCACGCACTAAGCAAATGGAAGCTGATCAGTTAAAAACTGTAACAAACGAAGGCAAACAATAATGAAGAACGTGAATTGGAACCGATACACGTTTGTCTAATTAAAAACTGAGCGGTTTCCGGCAATGCCGAAGTGTTTACTTCAGTGTTGTGAGACCTTTATGGGGGTATTGGAGTGGGGACAGGTTTCCCTTCGCCTGCCGCTTCTACTCTATTCTATGTTCTGTGAGCGAGTTAACCCTACAGGGGAGGGGATGACATCACAAGACCTGGCATTGCCTCTCTAGCTATTTAAGTATAGCGTACTCTATTATTTTGTTGGGCGCCAGAGTGGATGTCCTTTTGCCATTTTGTAGGGAGGGGAGTTAAATAATTCTTATTAGGGCGTAAAGAATATAGAAAATTATTTTAAAACAAATTTTGGCGGACCGATCCTACTAAATACATTTTGTTCTACCACTGGCTACTCAGCTATGAAATCTTAAAATCTCGGGTTGACCGTGGGATAAATATGTTCAGAAAAATGACGGATTTACGATGTCTGCGTAATTACGAGAATGTTAAGCACTGCCATGAGTGGAACTTATCTGTTGTTTCACCTTGGCGACGTCGTGTAGTCAGCTTGTCTGGTTTCTCATGAACCCTGATGGCATCTGTGGTTTGCCATCGAATGATAGCGACTGCCCTCTGTATTTTCATCGACCGTCGTCTTCAAAGTTTGGCCAGCGACTGCCACTCATGCCCTTTTAAATAATTTTGGGGCAGTCGCGCTTCTTAAAGGCACAAAATCTCCACAACTTTCCTTCGCCAGAGCATTTGTTTTGTTCTCCATCAAGGGTGTGTGTCACATGTTTCACATTGGTCACCCTCGTGCGGCCGAAGATCCTAAAGAGGCCCGGCGCCATAGGGGGTCCGTTTCTTTACCCTTGCATTGCGATTCTGCAGGCCTGTCATTCACTTCCTCCAGATGTTCCATCCCGGGGTCTGGACGTTCCTTACATTCCACATGGTAGTACTTAACATCTCATGATTACTCACGCGATTCACTGTCTAAATCGCAGTTTGAATTCATTGCGCCTATACTTAAAAACGCGCAACATGAGATACTCTTTGGCTGGATTAAGGAACAGCATTTGCTACGTTCTCAAGGTTGGTGCAGTTTTCCAAGTCTCTTTGACTGCTTTTCACTTCTTTGCAAACTATCCTGAACAGCCATGATATTGCGTCTTATCAACTCTGCTGCAATGTTATCAATTCCGGGCGCTTTTCCATTGCTCAGATCTGTCAATTTTTCATCATCCACCTCCTCTTCTTCTTCTTTTATTACAGACTGATCTAGATATTCCTTCCATCATTCAGCCTTTTCTCCTTTATCCAGAATTGGCTTCCCATTCGCTTTCCTGATGCTCTTGCTAATATTTTACCCCTCGCCGAATGTTTCTTTGATTTTTCTATAAGTTGCGTCCTTTCCCCATGAAATCTTAAACCACTTTGCATTCCTCTTTGACTGCTTTGCACTTCCTATCTCAATTACTGTTTTCTGTCAAGATTTTTGAGGAATCCTGCTGGGATAAATAAAGTAGGTACAGCGTTCATATTTTATAGTTTGCATGTCTACACGAGTCTCTACAAGTCAGAGAATTTACAGCTTTGGCGAATTTCGTGCAGCAAAAATTGGGCCCAAATGAAAGGGATAAAACGATGACAGTGACACCAGATAACGTTTCCCAGTTGACTCAATTAGAAACATCAAGATGTTCTGAAATAGAAAACTTGAGTTTAATTATGGTGGCTCGACGAATGAGGTCTGAAATTTTGGGTCAAAGTCCCACTGTAGTCTTTCATTGTGCAATAATCGCTCTTTAGAGGCTATTTTACTTCCTCAGGTGCGTGACTCACGAATGAAGTAAAATGAAACTTGTGTGGATCAGTTGCCTATTTATTCTTATTTTCGGGTCATCAAGAGCTAAGTATTCCTTCCCTGAGGCTCCAGTTTGTTTTTCAGTGCTGTAACATTAAATAACTTGGTATGAATTTCGTAACACGACAAGTCAGAATCCAATACATCACACTTGAAGGGTCCCATGGTGGCTTTCCACTGCCACTCAAAGATCAGCAACCCCATGGTGAGGCCAGCCACGGGCGTTCTTTCATACTACCAACTGTAAAAAAATTATTAAAATAGGAAATTATGACTTGACCCACCCATAGGCTAATTGTCCCCTGCAGCTCGTCCACTTTTAATGTATATTTTCCTCAACTCGCTGTTTACTTGTGAGTTTCAAATTGTTTTGATATGTAGAGGATCTTTTACAACTTCTGTAGAAGTTTTATTGCACTATTTTCTACAGATGCCTCTATAGTCCGACAGTAATGCCCCATGAACTTGGTTTTTCTTCAAAGTTGTTAACTTTCTTGGTGGAATTTGGATCGTGTTCCTGTTGTAGTTTCTCACCGTTCAGTTATATGAAGTGACTTGCCTCTCGCTTCTGTCTGTTCTTCTCCCTAGTGAGCGTGTGTTGGGTTTAGTCACGTGTCTTGTATAATTTTCTAATTAGTGTATTGACATATTTCATTGTCTAAATAATTATTTTATTTAGTGCATGTTTAATTTGTATGCATGCTGTAAATATTATACCTTTAGTAATGTTAATTCATACTATTACTATGTTGTATTTCCAGTAGGCCTCATGTTGGACAGAATTATTTTGTAATTTTTATGTAATGACACATTCTATATCCTCAGTCGAGTATTAATGGCATAATAAATACAATAAATTTAAAATTATCTGTATTTGCAAAATAATTTCTTAAATTTTAGGGACTAGGTACACCATTTTCTACAACTTTGCTGTGTCCTCTGTACCACGAAACCAAATTATTCCTTTTTGCTTTTCTTCATTTTTCTTTGTCGAAAGTGTCCATAATATGAGGTAGGAGCAAGTACAGCCACACACTCTGCTGCCAGAGAGAAAACTTTGACAGTGACTACCATAGAGAGACAGAGAAATATTCAAAGATGCTAGAGTCATTTTAGTGTTTAAACGCTAGATCAAACACTCTGTTCCTAGAGCAATATCTCTCTCACCCCTCTCCTCTTTTCTCTTCTCACCCGCTCCCTCACCCTCTCTCACTGTGTCTCCACTTTCTCACTTTCTCTGTCTCTGTCTCCCTCTGTCTCTCTCAATCTCTGTGTTGACCTCCCCCTATCTCTCTGTCTCACTCTGCCTCCATCCCTCTGTCTGTCTCTCCCTTTCTTTCTCTGGTAGCAACTATTTCGCGTGTCTTCACGGCTCCGGCAGCTCTGACTGACTGTTCCAGCAATAAACTGTAACGTGTACGGGACTAATATAATAAAAACCCATACAATGTTAGAAGTAAAATAGAATTAGACATAACCAGGGCTAGGTTAGATTTAAAACAAAACAGTATATTTATTAAAGGCATAAAAATATTTAAGGAGTTACCAATATAAATTAGGGAATACGCTAAAAAGATTATGGAAGAAGGTGGGTTGTACTAGTCATACGTGATAAAAAGGCTTGCGCAAGATAGGTCAGCATGGAGTGTCCATCAGATCAGTATTAGGACTGATTACCACAACAAGAACAACAAAAACCAATAGACAATGTAAGACTATTAGTAAATTTAAGGATTGTTTATTTAAACATTTGAGTTTTGAAATGTGGACTGTAGTAGTGAGTAGCATTTCTTTCCTAAATAAATTCTTTGTTATTGTAGTAAGGAAGATAAAAACATTTCTTTACAATAAAAGTATTAATGTGATATTTTGAAATAACATTCTATACTATCTGATCTTATTATCATCTGCAACTTTGCCCTGCCACTCTCCATAAATCCCTTATGATAAGATTCAGCGATCTCAGAGTTGTTAACTCGAGGTATATTCAGAGTGAGAGCAACCTCTCTCTCAGCGACATCTACAAAGCTCATTTGTCAGCCAATTTAAATAGATCTTGAAGTTGGGTTTGAGATCTCTGGATTCACAATACTCCTTGTGTTATTGAAACACCTGCCTGAAGCAACAAGGACTGCAACAACGGTGAGTAATTTTTCAGATATTTATATAACATAAGTCCCTGGTTGATTAGTGGCGGTATCTGCTGGCACGGATGTTGCTCAAACAAGGCAAGAGATATGTTGCAGGAATAATCTTATTTCAGTTTGATGAATGAAAATGAAAGCAACTTTCTTTGTCCCTTGTATGTTTCTTTGACGTTCATCCTATTGCGATGATGTTTTGGTCAGTTGTAAAGATCACCCCAGGGAAGGTTTCTGCGGATCTTTCGAACCTCCCATCTCCCGCCCCGCCCTCAACACAGTTATCAAAAACCTTCAACAGGTGGCGATCGAGTCACATGGAACTTTCTCAATCATTCGACTTAAATTCAACCAGATATATTGTGAGTCCTCTCAACGAGTCAGTGTATTTCATATTGCTTTCTGTGTATGAGTGTGCACGATTTATAGAAATGAATTCTGTCAAATACAATATGGTGATATTTCAGTCCCTATTCTGTTATTTTACACAGAAAGTTTAGTTTCTTTAAAATTTATAATCTGAAACATTTTTTAAAATCAAAAGAAATGAAACTATTGTATTTATTTAATTCAGTTATAGGAAAATCAAGTATTGTGATAAATTAATAGTAAATGATTCTTAAAAATTTAAAATTAAAAAGCATACAGGCACATGTTAAAGTTAATGGAGCTTGGCATTCTGACAAAAAACTAAAGTAAAAGAAAGAATTTTCATGGATGTAATATAATGCAGATATTCAAAATCCCAATTAGGAAGAATGATCATCACAAATAAGCACTAATATTTCTGCCTCATACTTAAGGAAGAAGAAAAACTTTATATTCAGTAATTAACAAATGTAACCCAAATTCTTTTTTACCCTGTTGAAGGACGAACTTCCTAAAGGTAAAGGGACCAGTTTAGTTCTTCTTTAATGTACCTTGTTTAATGCTGAAACTGTGCTTCTTTTCTTGCATGTGTTTAGGGTTTATCATTATTTTATGAAACTTGTTAATTAAATTATAAATGATCAAATTCAAACTCAATAATAACTGAATATCAAATTTGTTTTTCATATCAACAGGTCACATAAATATAGAATCCAGACACTATTTTCAGAATGAGTGTCATTAAAGATGATGAGGTAAAGATCTGCAGGATCAAGTTTGTGTGGAAGATCAGAGATTTCTCCAAGAAGATGCGAATGTTGACATCCAGCCTATTTCCCACATCAGCTCCCGAGAGGTTAGGAAAGTGGCGTCTGGAGATGAACCCATATAATACGACTCATGGTATACCATACATTTCAATTCTTCTAAAACAAGAGACTTCCATAGAAAGTTCGACAACATTGATAATCTCCATAATGGACGATAAAGACGCTGTAGCAAGACAGGAAGTCGCAAAGTACAGTAAAGGCGGATGTCATAGGAGATTGGCAGATTTTGCTTTCATCTTCAACAAGGCCAACGGCGTCTTACCCAATGATGAATTGACAATTGTTTGTGAATTAGAAATCCAACTACCTCCTGTAAATCGCTCCCCTGCAAAGTGTCAGCCTCCACCTTGTCCGCTGGTTCGAGATCTCAGCAACCTGCTGTCCTCCACGTCCTTGACCGACGTGACCATCGCCGTGGGAGGAGTTGAGCTGAGGGCCCACAAGGCCATCCTCGCTGCCAGGAGCCCAGTCTTCGCCGCCATGTTCACCAACCACATGCTGGAGAAGGAGACGAGCGTCGTGAAAATCACAGACATGGACGCCGACATTTTCCAGGCGATGCTGGAGTTCATCTACACGGACAAGGGAATCTCGCAGACAAGCTGCGTCCATGAGCTGTTGGCGGCAGCCACCAAATACCAAATAGAGAGGCTGAGAATCTTGTGCGAGGAAGCTCTTTGCGAGGATCTGTCCCTGGATAATGTCCTGGAGAACTTTGCCCTCGCTGACCTTTACAACGCTCCCAGGCTTAAAGAACAATGCATGAGCTTCGTCATGGTGCACAGGGCTGAGATATTGAGAAGTCCGTCCTGGGAGACTTTGAAACGCTGTCACCAATCTCTTGTGACTGAGATTGTAGAAAATATTTGCCTTCAGCAACAAAATTTCGATTTCTTAGATCATTCAGACGAGGTTACACAGGGTTCACTTTGCAGATGTAGAGTATGAATAAAATCTCCTCTGGCTTCTGACCAGGCCGCTTCGTCGTCAAAACACAACGTTTCCATGACTGTACTAGTCAGTCATCATCTTCAGGTGATGTGCCGATTTGTGGATGTGGACACTTTTTATAAATATTTTCATATGCAATTGAGATTATTTTCAAATGGTCTAAAAGTGAGATTACTTAATTATGGTGAAATTCTTTGAAATTAATATGACTGACATTTGTAAGGAAGGAGGGAGGGATGTTGCTACTTTTCCAACACCCTCTGAGCTTATAAAATATACATATATCTACTCTGTATTGTAAATTACATTTAATAAATAGTTTGTAAATGTAAATAAAAAATTTGTTTTAATTTATTTTATGAGATCTTGTTGTGGATCAACAAAGGAAGGATCAAGGTTTAACATGTCTCATTATTGCAGGAAATTATGTGAAGGGGCCATCTAGAGTTTTAAAAAAGCACTGAAAACAAAGGATTTAATTAATCACAATGTCAGTATTTTTACCTTTATTCGTTTTCAGAATTATTGAATTCTTAACTCATGCTGTCACAGTTCATTCGATATGAAGGATGAGCTAAGGGAACTGAAGTTGTTTCTGGTGATTCAGTTCACGGATGTCAGATGGAAGATAAATACTTAATCTCGGTAAGAGTCAGGCGACCAACTGTCGAGGTTTCCTTGTCTCCTTCCTGCCTCCAAAGTTGATGAAGTGTCTCGTGACGGAGTAAAGTTGGGCAAAACAGTTCTTTTCAGTGATCGGAACCACTTGTCTTGTTCAGTAGAAATTATTGACCGCACCCACTTTACCAATATGACTCTTAACTTATTTCTATGAATGTACAGATGATTTTCGATTGAATACATGAGTTTATGTTTTTTGACAAAAATTACACTTTTCTTTATTTATTAATAAAGAAATATTTTTTTATAAAATTAAGTAAGTGCCTTTAGGAAATTTATTTTAATAATTGAGGTACTTGGATGGTCACTAATGCATTTGATTTTTCTTTTAAAGAGGAACAAAATTACTGGTAATATTCATATACATATACTTATGATGTAATTGTTATCCGACTGAAAAAAAATTATTCACTTAATAAAAAGTTATGTAATGAGAAAGTGTTTTAAAATATATATACAGCAATGTCATTGACAGAATCATCAGTCCTGAAGTTTCACAATTTAAAAATTTCTATTGGGTGCATTAAGCTGAGTTTTTCATTTCACACGTCCTTTTCAATAGTAAGATGAATTTAACGTAATTAAGGACTTGATCCGAATTCCACTTAGATATTATAAGAAATGAAATTAATGATTAATAATGTTAGTAAAATCATAATATAGTGTGATCTTGAGACGCTGAAGTGAAAAGTGTAGGATAAGATTTAGCCAGAGTAGGTGGAAGGGATTATACGATCATATTTGCACAATCAGATAAGAGAATTTAATATTAACGTTCTGTTAAAATAGTTTGTGCATATGCCACTTAAATTATTTTTACCCCAGGATAACGTATCCAGAAAGAAAAAGATTCCTATTTCCGCCATCTGATTCGTGAGTGATTCAAACACCTAGTTGCTCTTGGATCACAGAAACGGAGTGAATCAAAAGAGCTGCCGCTCTTTTTTTACGATTGAATGATCACTCACTCTTCAGAAGGAGCTAGTTCTTTGAATCAGATCTCGATCGGATCGCCCATCTCTTGTAGGGAGTATGGATCAAGCAGAAAGATGATAATATCCTCAAGGTTCATCTCTATACTAGTGGTAACATCATCTACAGTTTCGGGTTTTGTTTAAGTCTCTATTGTTTTCTTTCGTATTGAGTTCATACACTGGTCTGATGCAACCATTTCTACGTAACTCCCACATCCTCCCTAATCTGCTAAGCGTATTCTATCCTTGGTCTCCCTCTTCTGTTCTGGCCCCACACATTTCTCATGTCTCAAAACGTAGCCTATTAATTTGTCCTTTCAAAATATAGTTCTCATTTTCTTATTCTGCTTACAAATTCCCTGTTAGTTACCCTATCCTCCCATCTCGTTCTCCTATAGCACCACATTCAAAGAGCTTCTATTCTTTTTCTTTCAGTAACTCCTATCGTCCACTTCTCGCACCCATATAACGCCACACTCCATACCAACATTTCCTAATATTCAAACTTATATTAGACATAAGTAAATTCCTCCTTTTTATACGAAACCTTTCTTCCCTGTGCTATACTACTTTAGTTATTAGGATGTCCAAGTAGCAGAATTCCTTAACTTCCTTCAAAATTTCCCTTCTCAATCTAACAGCCTTTGTTATTCCACTATTTCCCATACCACACTCCAACACCTTGATTTTAGCTCTATTAATCCTCATGTTGTACTGTTCCTCCAGATCCACGTTAATGCCATTTATTATGGTTTTCAAGTCTTCTTCTAGCTCCTGTAACACTACAATATCATTACCAATCCTAAGTTTTTATTATTTCTGATCCTTGAAAATTGATTCTTTTTCTATATTCCTTTTTAACTTTTTTCGTCACCTGTTCTATGCATGTTAATCATTATGGACATCCTTGTTTTATTTTTTTATTACCCTTCAATTCTAATTACTCCTAACTGCCTTCTGTAGAGGTTATGGGTAACTCTTCTTCCTCTTCCAAATCCTTAATTGTGTGTTCTAGTTTATATCAGCAATTGCTTTCCTATATCTAGAAATGCCATGAACATAGGCTTATTTTCTCTAAAGTGCAAGTGTGCATGAAGAAGGAGGAGTTTAACCATGTGCCGTTTTTTAAATGTCCAGATGATAAACATTCTGTCCTTGACAAGAAAGATTTCACAATTGTTTTAATGACAAAATTTGTATAATATTGTAATACAATAACAACTTTCTGGTTTTTAATTAACAAACACACATGCCACTTTTTGGTTGTCACTTTATTTAAAGTTATTGAATTGAGAAACTTTCGACAGGTGTCATCCTCAGCTTTTAATGTCACGGTGTATTCCGTTTTGTCCGCCACCATTAACTTGTATGTAGGTATTTTGTATATATGTTTGTCCATCTCAAAATTAGGTTTAATTTGCACACCTTATTCAATTAAATAATATTGTAACACAATATGACATAGTGTCATTAAAAGTTGAGAATGACAACCGTCGAAAGCTTTAGAATTGAATAACTTTAAATAAAGTGACAACCAAAAAAGTGGCATGTGTGTTTATTAATTATAGACAAAATTGGTTTGTATAGAAACTATACATGGTTATCAATTTTTGACTGGTAACTTACATAACGTGGCCAGGTATATTAATATTCATCGTCAGGTTTCAATTACTCATCACGTGTGTTGGCTGTATTCTAGTTGACGTCCACTGCCAAGTTGCTGAAGAAACAACATTCTGAAACCTATCTTTTCTGCTCTTTTGTTTGTTTGTTTCATGTGTTGCCTGGAGCTACTACAACAAAGTCGTCGAGCGGGGTAAAAAAAACCTTTGATTCGGCCCAAAGACCGACAACAGCCCGAACGCGTTACAACGCCAACGTTGGACGCTCGTCACTCGTAGTTGTGCGTCCAACCATCAAGCGTCCAACGTTGGACAGAGTTCGTAGCATCGTGTGGCTAAAGCCGGCTTACGCCACGACCCCGAGGATAATTACATAACAGCTACAGGGTTTACCCATATGTGGAATATTTCTTATTTAGTCTGCATAATTTGTAATACGGACGAATTATTAAAACTGTACAAATATAAAATCAATTTGGAAAAAATTCCTAGCACGAAAGGATTTTGTCATCGTACATATTTTGAATAAAGAAAGTTAATTTTAGGAAGAAGCCGCTTGTTGTATGCAGGATCGTGAGGTTAATATCTCAGAGTATAAACTCTTCAAAATGGCGCCCCTTAAATCTTAATTCTTTTAAATTACCTTTAATTAATTGAAATAAACCACAAGTACATAAATAGTAATTTCTTTAATTATTCGTCTAAAACATTCATAACCGTAGCCTGATAAGGTCGCCTACACCTGTGTTCTTTGTAGCTCACTGTAGGTTTAACACGGGCAGTGATGTTCGTCGACGTTGGGTTGGCTGTGCACTGCCTACCGTTTACATCGTGGGCAGATAACTGCCCGCTTCTTCACTGACAACTCTGTGCTAGTGCTGCCCTCACTACAGAACGGGCAGAGAACTCTGGTGCATGTTCATATTTCTCTATTATTTCTTGGCAACTACGACCGGTTGGAAAAGTTGATGTTGCATAGTGTCGATATATTGTTTATATCAAGTTGAATATTTTCTCCTTTGGGTTTCCCCTCACGCATAATGTTCATAAACAGCAACTAATCACTTGTGTTTGTGCCAGAATAGGCGTAACGAGGAAGGGTTCCTGAAGATCTCACGAAAAAGTCAAACTCAGTATTACCAACCATTCTATAGATACGTCAAAATGAAAAAAAAAATCTTTATATTATTACTACAGAAATTAAACAAAAATAAAAACAGCCCCAGAACTTTGAAGTGTTTGATTGGGTCGGTTTCTATTATTTGTTGTTTTATTACTGAACACAACAAAATGAATTATTTTTCAATCCGCGTGATAGTAGTACGTTTATAGCTATATATCATTCTTTCGCGTAGTTTGCAAATAATTAAAAACGGTTACGAAGATATGCATGTAAAGAAAGAATGGAATATGACAAGCACAGTACAAAATATTGCAATTTAAGATTTTATATGTTGCCGTAATTACAAGAAAACAATATTTATAGTATGTGACATTAAAAATGTTTTGTTTACGTATATATTCAATAAAACACAAAGAATGGCCAAAAGTCAGAAAGGGAAAAATGTACTTAGAAACCGTTTCGTCCCCCCAACTTTAGGGACCTCCTCAGTTATTTCTACAACAAAAAAATTATTCAGTTAAGTATACATAGTTGAATATATATTAATAAATAAAATTGCTATGTTGTCATACTTATCATTAAAATAATACAATAATTTCTTGACGCTCCTGCGACGTCGAATCAATGGAAAAGCTCATAATGCACCAACAATAATATTTCAATGATTCCGCAGTAAATCATAATAATAAATATTCATATATATATATATATAGTAATATTTTCTATTGTTTTAATTGAAGCCCTATCATTTATTAAAATTAATCATAATTTATTTTGCTTTTAATAAAATTGATAATAATTGAATGAATTTTTTACAAATATGTTTTATAAATTAATAACAATATTTAATAATACAATTTATAACTTTATTACAACAAAAATATTTACAGTTACCATGACAACTCTTATAACAGTGGTAGTAAATTTGGGCCTCTTAATATGTGTGAAATAAATATTATCATCAAAATACAAGTTAATAATCAATTAATAAATTATTAAAAATTCTAGAATTAATATTATAACCAATTATTGATTTTCATTTACTAATTAATTATATAAAGTACTAAAAGGAAATGAAATTTGATGGCGCAAGAATAATGCTACGTTTACATAACTTTTTCACATTCCTCCGTTTTAGATTGATGCAAATCATCCAACTGTGTAATAATATTTCACTCCTATTGGACATGACCAAATTCCTCTTCAAATCGCTTGCCACTTTCTACTGGATTTGCTAACTTGTACCTCACTTCACGCTCTGACGTCACCAAATTTCTCTCCAATTCACTGGGCACCTTTTACTGTATCTGTGTCACCCTTCGCTAACTTCACTATTTTGTTTGACCTAAATGCTGCTGGGGTCAATCTCTCATACAATACAAATTTAATGTGTCAATATTTTAGCCTTCAACAAATGTCCAATTCAGTACACACTTTACGATCTTTAATACTGCAGTCGTCCTTTGCGACTATTGCATAAGTAATACTGCTGCTCTGCCTCATCCTTCTCCTCCAGCATCTGTCTGTCTGAGGATTCCTTAACTAAAACTCCTGCAACCTTTCGATCGTTGGCCGCTGTCAATCATCCAATTTTGGTTTGGTTCACTCCGCTGTCGAGCATTACTTTCATTACATCAGTGCAATAGCATCACGAATACGTTTCTGTAAAACCACTAGAGAGTTCGGTCGATTCGTGTAAACATCCATTGGTAGAAGTCGAGGGTCGTGAGGTCCGGTGATCGCGGAGGCCAAAATATGTAAGCATCTCTACCAATTCAGCGATTTGCGAAAGAACTGTTCAGGTAATCTCTAACAATTCGAGTAATGAGGTGGAGCACCTTACTGCTGAAACCATTTTCTCTACTTGTCTGCAACTTCACGCTCTCAATCAGAATTGGTAGTTGATTACGCAATAATTCCAAGTAGTTCTGCCCGTTGACAGTCCCATTGAAGAAGTATGGGCCGAACACTTGCCCATAAACAGCCGAGTAGCCAGTGGTAGAACAAAATGTATAAATAATTGAGTAGGATCGGTCCACCAAAATTTGATTTTAAATTAAATTTCTATATCCTTTACGCCATAATAAGAATTGTATATACATACAAAATGGCAACAAGGACATCCACTCTAGCGCCCAACAAATTAGAAGAGAGTACACCACAAAATAATATAACCCTGTAACTGAACAGATATTCTTGAGTACATACACTTTTCTTCATTTAAGGTCAAAGTAAATATCTTTGCCTCAGTCAAGAATTTTTTTAGGCTGTTGTCACGTTCCTTGTGAGCTCTTCTACAACAGTGATGTTGTCAAGAAATGGATGTGTAAGAGCAACAAGCCCTTCATCCTCAATAATTTTTTCAATGACTCTTTGAATACAGGCTACTCCATTGGTGACATAAAAAGAGACGCGTAAAAATTGGTACCGTTTCCCACAAGCTTCAAAAGCTGTGTAATGTCTTTCACTATCCTGAATAGGAATTTGATGATAGGCACTTTCACCAAATATTTTATTTTTCGAAATTTTCATAATTATTTCTTCAATCTTAGGCTGAGGATAGGCGTTGATCAAGATGTACTTATTAATCATTCGCGAGTAGTCAACTGCCATTTTGGGCTCATGATTTTCTCCTCTGATAACAAATGCTTGGTTCAATTACACCATACTGGAGCATTTTGAATATCAATTACCATTATATATTGCCTTCGTCAGCGTGGTGCTTTGAATTTGTTACCACAGCCCTGCAATCTGGGCTCAAGTTAGAGAATAGAGAAACAGGAGGTACTCGAGCTACAGCTAAAGAACAGAGTGTTAGCAAGTGAACATTTCAAGCAAATTGCATATTTATGCTGGGATCCAAAGTCTTACAACAACTACAGGACTCAGAAAGTAATGTATATTGAAAGACCTAATTCTGATTCTCCTCATACAAGGATTTCAGTTTCAACTAATTGATAATTACTTACAAATTTACTGAGAAAATTCATAATTTTTCTATATTTTTAGTATTTCCTTTATTGTTGTTGTCTGTTGTGATCTTGGTCAGTAGTATAATTTTTCTGTTACAGCACTTTTTAATATGGTGCATTTTCTGTCAAGTTGCAAAATACTTTGGAATATTTTCCATCTGCTGAGTTATTGGTCTCCAAAGTTAAGTCCAAACTTGCCTCATAAAAAAATTGTGGTGACTTTGGCATCTAAATGGCCAACTGTACTACTGTTTTGATCGTACAACTACATTTTGGGTTAGCTAAGTTTCACATTTATCTGCTGGCTAAAACAGATTTGACATGGAATCACAGTTGACTCTTTAAGTGGCATGTGCATGTTAACCAGATGACAGCCCATTGAACATGGGGTAGTGTTCGGAGAAATAGGTTGTGTCGGCAGTTACGGACGGAGAGTGACCACGCCCTGTAGTGATAATTTTACTCATGTTCTGAAATGGATTAAAGCTATTAAAATCCACTTTTTTTGGTATTTTTATTAAAAAATACCTGGCACCCAAAAAGCATTTAAATCCTCGAATACGGAGGTACGCCGGATCTTCTACATTTGGCTTCTACATCTTGCTACCCCACTGGCCGTAGCTACAGAGGATCAAGATACATCTTATTCTACACATTGGTGTTTGAATCAGGTGAGAGTGGTACGTTTGTCCTATTGGAGGCAAACACCAATTTTGGACCATTCTACAAGAAATGCACGCACTTTGATCAGTGAGGGACCATTTGACAGGTCCACGTGGGACGCCATTCGTCCAGATTACGCAGGTGGATGAAACTATTGCCGTTGTTTTGTGGTCCAACGATATGTGTTATTATTTACAATGTCGTTTGAGTGATTTAACTGAGGATTGCTGAGATATTTCCGTATCAATTTCATGGTTCTTAGCGACGCGCGGAGCCAATTTGACAGTTCCACGTGGCCGGTAAATACGAAGGCGTTAGGATTAGGACGAGCATATTGAGGTGATAGGCCTGAGTTTGTGCATTAATTTCTTGTTCAGGATAATATGTTCACAATCTGCAGTGGATTGTGAAGATTACTCCTGATATAGAATGACAGGTCCACGTGGCACGCGAGAAGCCAACTCGGGTAGTTGCGCTACTTCCCGCACCACGTCGCCGCTGACGGCAGCGGGCGCAGCGGGTGTCAGAGACGATGGCGCTAGCAGTGCGCCGAACTTAAACCCAACGGGGACCCGCAGGGCGCACAATGCACCCGAAATTACGGATGCCTTCCAAACCCTGGGCAACAAGATAGACGAACTGTCTAAATTCATAGAGGGCAAAGGCAACGTCCATATGGAGATAAGACGCCTTGTTGAATCCATTGGAACGGCTTACGAAGAGGCTAGGGTGACGAACGATGATAGGAAGTCAACCCCGCGCGCCGACTCGTCGTCCCAAACTGACAGCGTAGCAGAGATGACCAGGAAGCAGGTTCAGCGGAAGGCCAATGACAACGTGAAGCCTGCGGAAAGAAGGACGCCTCCCCCTAAGGACTCCAGCCCTACCTTAACGCAGAAGGACAATACCTGGCAGACAGCGGGGAAGAAAACCCGAATGCTGCCCCGATCGAAGCCTGATGGCTTACTAATTCAGGTGGACGAAGGATCGTCTTATGCAGACATCCTGCGCAGGATGAAGTCCGACCCGGAACTTACCAAACTAGGTGCCCAGGTGAGCAAAGTAAAGCGAACAACGTCGGGCGGACTTTTGCTTGAACTGAAGAAGCTCCCCGGAGAGGAAACGAGAGAGCTGTACGCGAAAGCGGCAAGCCAGCTTGACTCTCAAGCAAAAGTCAAAATGCTCACCCAGCATATCACATTGGAAATTCGGGATCTGGACGAGGTGACGTCAAAGGAGGGGGTCTACGAGGCGCTGAACAAGCAACTCCCAGGGGCGGAAAGTGTCAGGCTGGAGGCAGTTAAGGCGCTTAGGACAGCGTATGGGGGAACACAGACAGCGGTGATATGTCTTCCTAAAGACCTAGCAGCGAATGCATTAGAGATGGGGAAGATGAAGGTCGGCTGGGTGGTATTCCGAATCAGGCAGAAAGCCGAGGTGACCAGATGTTTCCGATGCGGGGAATTCGGACATCTCGCTCGCAAATGCTCGGACCCAGACAGGTCCAAGCAGTGCCGCAACTGTGAAGACGAAGGGCATTTTGCAAAGGAGTGCAAGAATGCTGCTTCCTGTAGGCTCTGCAAAGGGGATTCGGTCTCCGACCACCCGACCTGCGGTTATAAATGCATGGCGTATCGGAGAGCGCTTCAGGAGGTACAACAGAGAAGGAAATGAAGCTAATCCAGATAAACCTAAACCATTGCGAGGTTGCACAAGATCTGCTACACCAGAAGATATATGAGGATAACGGTGCTCAGCGAACCGTTCAAGATCTCGACGAACAATAATTGGGTGGCAGACGCTACAGGAAGAGCAGCGATCGTGACCATAGACAGGTTCATCCAAGATAAACCTGTGAACGCCAAGAGATGGTACACCTGGATTAAAGTGGACGGGAAGTATTTATTCAGTGTGTACATACCTCTAACAACGAGTTCGAGGGTACAATGCTGGAAATGGCAACTGATGCGAGGGATAAATCCCCGATTATCATCGCGGGTGACTTCAACGCTTGGTCAACGGAGTGGGGGAGCAGAGAGACCAACTATCGTGGCAAGATACTGCTGGAAACAATAGCCTCGCTGGACCTGGTGCTAGCCAACACCGGCAACACACCAACATTTAGTAGGAACGGGCGGTGCTCGGCCATTGACCTCACGTTTGTGAGCGCGAATGTTGTAAGAAGCGGACTGACGTGGAGAGTCAGCGACGACTACACGAGCAGCGACCACCAGGCTATTATATGCACCTTAGGAACGAGCCATGTGGAAAGGAGCAGGCGGAGAAATATTGCAGGATGGTGCACCAAGAACTTTGACCTTTAGGCCTTCACGTTTATGGCAACAAGACCCGTGGTGTTTCGCGGACCGCCAGGGGACATGGCGGTGCAATTACGATCCCACATCGCCAAAGCGTGCGATACAGCTATGGAAAGAAAGAAGAGACCTCTAAGCCATCGTAAACCAGCGTACTGGTGGAATGAGGAGGTGGCGGAACTTCGAAGGATATGCCACCACAGCAGACGGCTGTGCGAAAGACATAGACGACGTCCCGACCACATGGTATTAGAGGAACAGTTCAGGGCGGATAGACGAGCGCTTAAGAAGTGCATCAAAGCCAGCAAGCGCCGCTGTTGGAAGGCTCTTTGCGACGAGGTTAACGAGGACCCCTGGGGCAAGCCGTACCGGCTAGTCATGGGTAGGGTTAAGTGTCTGCGATCGGCAACACCCTCGTGTCCTGTGGCTCTTCAAAAAATAGTAAAGACAAGAAATGACAGTAGAAGCCCACATCGAAGAAGAACTTTGGCCACCACCTATGGACAAGGAAGAGCTCAGACGGGCGAGTGGAAGAATAGGGGACAACAAAGCGCCTGGCCAGGACAACATTCCAAACGTCACCCTGAAAGCGGCGATACGTACTAACCCTGGCGTCTTCCTGGATGTCTACAACGCCTGCTTAAAGCTAGGAAAATTTCCCCAATGCCGGAGGCAGCAAAAACTGGTGCTATTACCGAAGGGGTCTAGTAATCAGGGAAGCACAGCATCATACCGGTCGATATGTCTTCTTGACACAATGGGGAAGCTGATGGAGAGGGTCGTGTACGGACGACTAGTAGCTTTCCTGGAAGAACACGATGCGCTGTCTGATTCCCAGTACGGCTTCAGGAAAGGAAAGTCGACAATAGACGCCATCAAGCGGGTCGTTGACACTGCGAGGGAAGCCGTGAGAGGGAAAAGGTGGAAGAGAGGCACAAAAAGTACTGTACCATAATCTCGCTGGACGTAAGGAACGCGTTTAACTCGGCGAGGTGGGACTCCATACAGGACGGGCTGAGGAAGCTTAACGTCCCGCAATATATCCTGGAAGTAATATGGGATTACCTTACGGAGAGAACCCTGGAGTACTCAACCGATGACGGGGTGGTGGAGTATAAAGTGACGGGCGGTGTTCCTCAGGGCTCAGTGCTGGGTCCACTTCTGTGGAACTGCATGTACGATGGCCTTCTCCGACTAGGCATGCCAAACGGGGTCGAACTAACTGGTTTCGCGGACGATATCGCGGTGACCGCAGTAGCCAAGATCACCGAGGAGATCACGTACAAGTGTAATGATGCCATAGCGAGGGTCCGACAGTGGCTGACGAATGTGGGACTGCAACTGGCAGACCACAAGACGGAGGCACTCCTTGTGACGAGGAGAAAACGGCCCGAGTTCATTAGACTCAAAGTAGGACAACAAGTGATCGAGTCCAAAACGTCTATTAAGTACCTAGGCGTCTGGATAGACAACAGACTACGGTTCGGCACCCACCTTCTGCGCAGTAGTGAGAGAACCCGGAAAGTGAGCTTGGCGTTGTCCCGCATAATGCCAAACGTTGGCGGGCCGAAACAGGGCAAGAGGAGGCTTCTGTCCAATGCGGTAAAGGCGAGCCTTCTGTACGCCGCACCAATCTGGGCCAGTGCGACGGAGAAGAAGGCGTACGTCCGGAAGTTAGCCTCTGCCTACCGAACTAGCGCCATTCGCATATGCTGTGCGTATCGGACCGTGTCATACGACGCAGCGTGCGTGATTTCAGGCTTGGTCCCTATAGACATCTTAGCCAACGAAAGACTGAGAATCCATCTGCGGCACTTGGATAGTGAAGGAACACATGCCAAGAAGGAAGTACCAGCCACCAGGAATGGCAAGCACGTTGGGACGCAGCCACCAAAGGAAGGTGGACTAACTGTCTCGTCCCAGACGTGGAGAAGTGGTGTAGACGGAACCACGGGGAGGTTAATTTCTACACTACGCAGCTCCTTAGCGGACACGGGTGTTTCAGGGAGTATCTCCACTGCTTCAAGCTGGACGATAGCCCTGAATGCCCTGCCTGCCCTGGTAATGCCGAGAACGCGGAGCACGTTTTCTTTGACTGCCCGCGGTTCATAGCCCATAGAGTAAGACTTGAGACGACGCTTGGAGAAAAGCTGACACCGGACAACACTGTGAACCTAATGCTCAAATCACAGAATAACTGGGACTTGGTGGCTGAGTTCACCAGTATAACGATGAAGACGTTGCGTCTGTTAGAAAGAGAGCGGCATAGTGTCGAGGTGTAAATAGTATTGTATATATATATATAAACTAAGTGTTAATTACCAAACGTAGGCTAAGTAGTGAATAGGTATACGGACAGAAGATAAGGGTTGCAAGTGTGCAGCAATGAACTGGAGTTATTATAGTAGTCTAGTTAGAAATAATATAAAGTGGACAGTGTGCACGGCACCATTACCCCCGGCGAAGTAATGCCTGACGGTGGCCGCCGGGAAATAAGAAAGGAGACTGACGGGGGTGGGAGTTTAGTGGGTAGGAGGTTTCTGCCTGAGTCCCACATAACCTCTGCGGAGGTATGCGAAAATGCATTCTCCCCCTCCTTAAAAAAAAAAGCGCCCATTGAACATAGGTTTGTAACTTCTGAACCAATTTACAATGAGCTCTAATACACTGAGTGACAAAATTATTATGATGACACCCCTGTGACATGGTTTTTATTATTTATAAATATATTAAAAGTTAGTTATGTTTAGGTGGGTGGGTGCCAATAAATATCTTCTTTGAAATTTAAACAGTTTTTATTCTTAACAAAAACTAAAACATTCAACAAGATCTCAATATTTAAATTTAATTTTTCCAGCTGAGCCCTAACCATAAATAATATTGCAAAAGACTTATTAAATACAATCTACTTTCACTCAGGGTCATATTATGTGTTTATACACATAGCAGAGCAGGTGTCTTTCCCAAGTTTCCTTGTTAACCAGCAGTCCTGGGTTTAACACAAAGGCAGCTTCCAGGTCAGCATAGAGGCAGGCAGCAAGTCTTAAATTTTGTTATCCTTGCAGCCAGGCAAACGTGATTCATCTCCCTGCTTTTTCTATTTTCCCCAGGTCCTCCAATGATGTTGGTGTTCCTACCCTTCCTCTCCAAAAATCAAATTTTTGGAGGGGCCACCCTAGCAATCCTGGGGGACCTCGGTGTTTTCAGTGAGGCGCAAATACCTTTGAGACAAAGACTGCACCTGTCAGGCTACAAGTTATGGTTTTGTTTGTCTTGTTGGGTTTTTCCCTGGAAGGATGGCTGCCTTGCGAATACTTCAGGCCTGTTCTCTACAGAATTTTACACAATTGTTAAATTAATTTATCTAAATAAAACAGAACATAATCTGAAATTTTATACGTAATACACCCCCCTCAATACAATGTTGGGCAACCTTTTGCTGTCAGTACGGTTTGAATTCTAATGGTGATGTATTCTATGAGATGTTGGTTGGTGGTAAAAGGAATTTTTGACCATATCTGATGAATTGCAATCTCCAATTCCTTAAAATTTGCATGACAACAAGGCAAGAAGTCTCTGTCATGTACTTCGAACCATCTGAGGACAATTCCAGCTTTATGACAAGGAGCACTGAGCTGCTGGAAGTATGCATCCCTGGCAGAATACACAAATCACATAAGATGTACTTGATCTGTCATAATACTTAAATACTCTTATGCATTCAGATGTAGTTTCACAGTATTCAAAGAACCCATACCATGTCAACAAAAAGTTCCCCAAACCATAATATTGTTGCCACCATCTTGAAGTGTTGTGGCAATGAAGTTGGGGTCCATGCTTTCATTTTGATTTCTCAATATTCGAACTGTGTCAGATGAATCGTGAATAAGAAAATATGATTCATTAGTCCACATGACTCTTTTGTAGCCATTTTTGATATTGGTTCCAATGCTTTCAGCACCTATGAGCATTGTGCATTCAAACTTAATAACATTGTGTCTTTTACCCATATCTTCCAAACAACATAGTACAACTGTTTATTAGCATCCCCTGCTATCTTACTCAGCCTCTAGTGGCAACACTAACATGCTGTCAGGTGGTCATAATAATAATTTGGCCACTCCATGTATTTTGTACAATTTCATTGGTGTCTCAGATTACTTTATTACAAAATTTAATAAGATTTGTAGTTGGTCGAGAGGGAGCCTTAGGCGATTTGACGTGGAATAATCCAAATAAAAGATATAAACTAACTGAGAAAAAATTGTTTGCTATTCAAGAAAAATTGTATTTCCATTGTTAAATTGATTCAACCTTCCATTTATACAAAACCATTAAAATATCTACACTTGAATAATTCCTAACAGAATTTAAAATGAATTAAGAGACCTCTCTTTCAGGAGACACTGTCCATGTAATTGAAACAAATTGTGGCACACATTTCGGAACATGGAATATATGAGGCAGTCACTGTTTTGTCAATATAGCATGTTGATTTGCTTGGAATACACATATGGAGACCCACAAAACCAAAACTGATGCTGGCTGACACAGGCAGTGCTGTTTCACCCTCCATCTCTCTGCTCTAACTCTGACTGACTAATTTTTTTCTCGTCCAATCACACCAGTTTTCAGGGTGATACTACCTAAACAAGGTCATATAACAATTTAGTTCATTGCTGCCCTCAAATTTTTTTGACTATTACTTTGTCTAGCATACTGCCTCCCATAAAATGTTTTTTGCAGAACTCAGAATCGAGGAAAACAACTAAAATACATTTGGTTTGTGACTATTGGAAATTCTGTTGCAGGTATCTTGGCGACCCAGAAATCCCCATTAATGCATTCCAAGCCTGAAAAAACTTATAATCTAATAAATTCATTAAAATTGAATACAGAATTCAGATTGTGATATATGTTTAACAGCATTGTGAGATACATTCATACCCAGACAATTAAAACAACAAAGTTTTTATAATTTTATTTAATTTTAACAAGTTTTGACTACAAATTTTTGGCAAGAAAACAATCTAAGTGCATGAACTACAAAAACAACACACACAGACTTTTATACAGTTGATTTCATATACAATATGAAATATATAGTAATAAACTTAAAGTACTTGTACTAGTTTATGCTTATTGTACATAATGAAAACAAACTTGACAGCAACAATTTTTTTACTAATGAATTGGCAGTGTGTAAAAATTAAACGTTAGGAACATTAGATAATACCATAAACTATTTCTTTGTCCAATTTCTGATATGAAAGAAAGAATATACAACAAACAGTCATCAAATTCTATGAATAAATATGTACTACTGTAAGTCATCAATTGATTAACATAATTAACACTAATTCTTAGCTGCTAAAGAGTAATACAATGCATCTGAGCTGGTAAAATGTTTTGAAATGTAATTTTTCATATTGCAATGTTTAAGAGCAGTTTGACAAAGGAACACTGATTAAATAGATGTTCAATCCAATAAATTTATGAGACACTAAATACTATTGCTTGGAAACCGTATTTTTCTTTTTTACAACATTACTACATGGCACAAAAATGTAATGAGCCATCTATAATTGAATCATACTGGATTACAGCAATTATGAAAGACAAAACTGAAAATCTATAAATACCAACATTTTACTATGCTTTAACTTTCATAATAATATTGCAACATTCTATGGTAAAATAACTAACTGTATATTCCTTTTTAAATTTATTTCTATCCCATTTACACAATCTTTCCAATCAGTAGAGTACAGTTAACACGAGTCCATTTGAATTCAATTATTTTGGTTTTATTTCTGGCAATAGTAATAATTCAAATTTATGAAGTATGAGAAATCACAATTTGTAAGTGAAAATTGTATTTAACGTGAAAACCTAGAATAAAGTGTTTGGAATTTTGTTATAATGTCACAGAATTCATTTGCTAGAATGTTCTAAGAAGTGAATATTCTTATTGTTGATTAATTGAAAGATTCAATTAAAAACACTGTTATTAATTTAGACTATTTTAATACTTCAGTTGAATTCATTATTTTTGACATTCTTATACAATATGACATAAAAAAGTAAAATGTTCTATTTACCACAATATGTATAATAAAGGAAATCATAATGACTCAAATAGTTGAAACGCTCTATTTCATACTGGTACTTTGTGCTTAGATCCAATTTACATTGTAACAAAAGCAATTACTCAAAAGCTATTTAACACCACAGTTATGAAATAAAATTGAGATATTTAGATTTTTTAAATTCTGGCAGTGGGATGTATTCTAATAAGATAAATTGCTGTTATATCTTACTAGGCCTTTAATGGGAATGTACAATGAAGAAAACAGGCAGTGATGGCATCTTATCTAAAGATACTACATCTATTACAATTATGATTGTTTCATTGACTTATTGATTATATTACCCTGATTATTTAAAAGCAAAATATTCTACATATAAGCTCATTATTTTGAGTATTAAAGCATCTTTCATTTTCTTACTCAGCCTACAAATGGTTACACATGTGAAAAAAATGCTGTTGAGTAGCAACAGTTTTTTATGGACAAATTTATTTAATAGTACTAATCTGTCATTCATTCCTCAGAGGATTGCATTGCTGCAATAGTATATTTATAGTTATGATATGAACACATTTTACTTACTGTATATATAGAGAATAAAATGTAATTCACAGCCTCTTTGCAATAAATGCAAATTGTTATCTTATTATGTATCTTAAGACATTTTCATGTGGTAAAGTACAAAATGAATGTAATTAAAAATAGCATTAGAAGTTACATACAAGCCTTATCATTCTTTTCCAATTCTGAATAGCCACAGTATTATAATAAGACTAGTGTTAAAGATGATGAAACATCTGTCCCAACTGTGGTGAACGTTCAGTCTTGAGCTTATTAATACAGCAGAAAGGTTTAGCTTAATAATTTCAAATTTGCGCCTACTGTGCAGAAAAAATTAATAATAAATTCTTACTACCTCAGATTTGTGTGTTTGCTTCAAAAAAGTCTTATAAATCTAAATTTAAAAAACTTAATCTGTATCATGTATTACAAGAATACAAAGTATTCATCCTTTATAAAAGATGAAGAGTTAAAAAAGAAATTTGTTACAGTATAGTATTTATGTGTGAATAGAATCAATAAATTATTGATTACAATACTCATTAAATTTGTCTAAAAACTATCATAAATAAATTATTATATAAAGGCATAGAGTTGAAAAGTTTAATTATAAATGGGCAAGTTATAGGTATTTCCTACACGCTACTTAAGCAGACAGAGACTTATACTTCTCAATCTATCACAATCCCATGGTGACATATTGAGTAAGCTGGCAGTGTAACATAGCCAGATAGAAAGAAAGCAACGCTCCCTGATCAGTAGGGAAAAAATATACATATAACAAGTATCTTTATAAACTGAATTTTGGCAGTGTATTTAGCTACATACATTTTCATCAGCTTTTTAATGTATGTAGAGAAAATAATATCTGATTTAGCTATAAGGAAAATATGTACATAGGCACAATTTAGAAAACTACTGAACCAATTTTGTCATGTACAATCTAAATGAGCATTTCACATAAGATATTTGTTAATTTTGCTTAATTTATCAGTTATTTACAATTCCAAATTTATCATTATTGTATATTATATGCATTTTAAAACTGGTCTGTCACATGAAACATGTTTAGCATCTCACACATAACAATCACAAAATCTCCTCAAACTTTCTGGAATTAGAAAATATTTGTGGATATTTTACTATCAAGCTCTATGCAACAATATTTAACATTACAAAATTATTTATTTTAATACAAGCACTCTTTATAAATACTTCCTTTTGTTTAAATCTGTAATTCAGTAGCGAGAGTAGCAGTAATTGTTACATGAAAATTGAAGCAGTTGATTTGAATCAGAACAGGTTAAAACTTAATATATAAACATAAGTGTATTTGGTCATGTTTCATACATATGGAATTATTCACTTTAAATTGGAATTAAGAGGATTATACTACTGCACAAGATCTACCAAATTTCAATGTGAAATTACTTGAAATAAATTAGTGGCCAGTTGCATAGTTTTGTCACCATACTTCCTTATTTAATGTTTAATTTTGATTAGAAAATGCACCAAATGTGTAAAAACCCAAACTTGACTGCCACAATATAATATGTGCAAATATGGTAATGAAACATTTATTCAACTAAATAAAACCTTTGTCTGTATTTGGTCATTAATTTATTTTATTTAATTATTGTAAAGACAAACATTAACTGTTTTACTATTCAATGTGAAGTGTCTGTTAGGATCTGTTGGGGCATCAGGCAAGAATTTGCAATGACGAAAAGTGAAATTGTAAGTGTCGTGCAACGAAATGCTCCTCATACATCTGTTTCTGAAAAAATCTGTTTGTTTTACTGTAAATATATTCCCAGTCAACATTCCCAGTTATATAATTTAGATTACGTTTGATTGGGGCAGTGAAATCTGAGGTCTTGAGTAACGTTCTGTAAGAATATGAGTAATTACAGAAATGAGAAGTATATATGTACAGATTGCAAAGTACAAAATGTATGGACAAGAATCCTGCCAGTTGTAGCACAAAGCAGCTATCTATGTGAGTCACATCACATTACTACCATCAATTGTGGCTAAAATTTGATTGAAGGGCATCAGAGGCATATTGTTTACTGTTAATAATGGCGGTGGCTTTTTCCTACCATTTTCCGATGTTCAGCGAGCGCTAATCAAATTTCAGGTAGCCAGGAATGATAGCCGATCATATAATTGGCCGAAATCAATGCAAAAGTAGTGTACCAAGAAAATATGCTGTAATTTTAAAAAGATATTTTATTCTCCAACTACTTAAATTTTCTGTAACATTAGGCAGGAGCAGGAGCGGGAGCGGGAGCGTCACTCCAGGCAGATGTATCTCTGTAATTTGGAGGGTAGCCCCAGCTGGGTCACACCCCCGGCCACTAGGCGCTCCGGCCCCACGGCGGATCGGATGGCCTTGCGGCACATGAACTTGAGGTCCAACGGCTGCGTCCAGTAACGCTTCATAGAGCTCTTGAGCTGGAGGAAGACAGGTCCCATGATCTTGTAGCAGCGAGCGTGTCGAAACATGGTGCGCATGACGAGTGCGTGCATGCGCGACGGCTCTTCTCCCATAGCTTCGGAAAGCAGCCACAGCGTCCTCACCCCGCGTCCGTCCAGACGTCGACGTCGCATGACCGCGCGGAGGAACCAAGCGAAGGGCGCGGACATGCACGCGTCGTCCCACACCGACGCCCCCGCGTGCAGCAGCTCTCGCGTCAGCTCGGCGGTGTCGTCCAGGAAGGAGACGCTGTGCGACAGCAGCGTGCGGCCTTCGCCGTCCACGGCGTCCAGGTCGCATCCCAGCTCCACCGCCATGCGGACCACGCGCAGAGCCAAGGGGAAGGCGGCGTCGCGGATCAGACGCCGGCACGTGCTCAGCAGCAGCAGCGACGCCTTCTCGTCAGACAGCGCCAACAGCTGCTGAAGGCATATTCCTGCGCCTCCTGCAACGTTCAATTTACAACGAACTTTTTTATTTGGTAGCGTTTAAAAGCGACCGAGTCAAATGGAGTTAAGAAAAATCAGAACTTATGGAGTGATCAAACTAATTACTTTAAAAAGCATACGCCTTTCCTCGGCCATCAGACTGATGACAACTTAAAGTGTAATGACCGCATAGACCTTGGGAAACTAAGTTCAGATTGTTATTCTCAATGCAACTCGTTGACATGAACACTAAAAATTCTGTATCACGCGTTTTTTCATTTAATTAAATTCTATGCCATCGAAAATTGGGGAAATTGCTTCAGAAGCAATGAAATATTTAAGACGCAAAAGCGTGTAATTACGGATTTTAGATCCAGTTCCAAGCCATTCTTCAAGAGTTTAAAATACTAACTTTACCTAGCGTATACATCCGTGAAATCTTCAAGTTTGAAAAACGAAACATTAATCTGTTTCAAACGAATGGCGAACTTCATGATTAGGTGACTAGAAATCGCTCATCTCTAAGGTCGGACAAGCATCGCCTTACTCTTTGCCAGAAAAGTATTCACCATACCGGAATAGTTTGACATAAAATATTCTACTAAATGGAGCTGTCGATTTCTCTTGACCGTTCCTCTAATAATTGAAATTAAGGTTTCTGCAGAAATGTTGAATGCGTTGCTTTGTAAAATATTCTATTACATAACTTTATTTAACACTTTTTCTGTGTTTTTTCCTTCTCTTTTGTTTGTTTCATGAATTGCCTGAAACTCCTACTTAAAGTCAGATTCCTCGTCGTGCAGATTCGAGAAGTGACATTTCCATTGTTAATGCGTGTGTTTGTGCGTGTCGTGGTGACACTTCAGTGACCACTTCACGATGCACTGTACCATCCACATCCATAAGAGACACTACTACTCAAGAGAAACGCCGAAGGTTGGCAAATAAATTCTCTTTTCATATAGCGACTGCTCGTTTGCTATGTAGCAATTACCCATAGGCTTAATTTACTGAATTCTTCGCTTTTTATATTATTTCTAAACACAAATAAATATCTATATGTGTAGCGTCCATGGATGAGAGACTATGAAAGCAGTGAATCAAAATTCTTGCACTGATTGCATTCATTAAAGGAGCTTATATTAAAGAAAAACTATTTTTAAAGAAAACAAATTAATATTTAGAAAAGTTCTTATGCTGCCCGCGTACAAATAAGCTGAAGATATCCGTAATGTGATTATTCTGATTAATATAATAATTTTAATGTGCCCTTAAAAATTCTTAAACTAATATAGCATACATCAGAGATAAACCTGTGAACGTGCGCTTGCCTCGCAGAGGTTTCAACGGTAGGAATAGGACGATTCTTAATAACAGGACATTTCATTGATAATAAAGCCAAAAAAACGCGCAAGGAACTACTACTTTACGAGTAAATAATATAGTGGTACGTGGAAATATTCGCTAGAATAGCGAACACGACTCTATGAAAAACGCTGAAAATGGAGTAATATTAGACATTCTGAGGTTTAAAGAGAATATGCCCGAAAATTAATATTAGGATAAATTTATAAACGTATGAATAATGTAAAATACGAAGGATTCAGAAAATCGCAGGTATAATCTATAAACTATGTAGCATATAAAATATTTCCCAGGGAATCCTCTGGAAACAGGTTAGTCGATTGAGGATTAAGAAATAATTGTGTCCCCAACAATTACTGAAGAAAAAGCCTCGTGCTTATAGAATATATTTGGCATGAAATAGACGCGGAGAAACACTAATGTACGAAACACGAATGCGAAACATTGAAGAGCAACTTAGAAGACACGATTTTAAAATTGGAAAAGTATATGAAAACAGTTGTCACTGTATCGTGAAACCTGACGAAGTTATTGATTGGAAGGAAACCTGCTGTGACGGTTGTCCCCAAAATAAAAAATTACAAAGACCGTCAGAATAATTAAAGTGAAAATTGTCGAAAATCTTACATTATCTACATATTGTGACATTTGTGTTAATATTTGCAAAGTTGGGCGATATTAATTCAAGTGAGAATTTCACAAGTTAACATTACGCATCATTAATATTGTTTTTTGTATTGGCGGATTCAGCTATTCTTTACATTTGCTTTATTCAGTGGACAATAAATCATAGCTTAAGCTCCGCAGGCAGATCTGAGAAGTCCAGCGAGGATTTAAAGTTCGCGTTTTAAATAAATTGACGTGACGCTAAATTTCGATGGTAGCCAACTTTACGGAAATAAAAGACATATTTGAACGATTTGATTGCGGTGACAAGATTGAGAGAATTAAATGAATAACTTGAAAACACCTGACGGATAACTGCAGTAAAATGAACCGGGAGTATTCATGACACCGTTACGATACCGGGGGAATTTTATTTCCTTTTAAAGAGGGGGCCAAATGAAAGGAAAAAAACTTTAGGCGGGCCAATATAATTTAGTGCTGAAGTGTCATAAAATGTTATATTCTTTGTAAAATGCTACAGTTTCGTTGCAGATGAGGCGTAGTGGTGTAACGTACCTTTCTGTATGTTGGGACTTATGAAATATTTAAGGTTTTACGCTAACAAATACTTATTTATTATAAAAACACAATAATTAATATAATAAAAGTTGAAAAAAAATTATTTCCTGGCTAGCTAAATGTGCAAAAAATTTCGACACTAAAGGTTGCCCATGGGGTTAATAGGCTATCAACGAATTCTGCTCAATTGATCGTCACAGAACAGTGGGTACTACGTGGCTGTTACAGCACCAGACGTCCTCTTTCTTCATCATCAACCGCAGAATGTCTGATCACCCAACCTCTCCCTGGATCAGTGATCGTCAAAAGGTTACTACTCACCCCGCGCTTTTATGGGAGAACCAATCAGCAAAGCTTTATCCTTCTACGTCACGTCAGTGTAGGGTAAACAGGGGCTGTTTTCCAAGAACATTGCACCATGAAGCGTAGGAGGAAGGGAGCATTCCTTCGTACCTGAGACATAGCGTATTTCATTATCTATGACTTATTTCTAAACCGTGAAATCGTATGAGCCAGGCGCACGTGTTTAACTGCTGCTTATTCCAATCTCCCAAATTCATTAATCTTACCATTATTACATGCAACCATAAGTCACACTACAATGGTTTAACCCCCAAAACTATGAAAAAGTACTTCCAACTCCATTCATCTTTGAAAACACGGCACTCAGAATCTAATTAACGTTTCTTAGATAATATCTTAAGACTAAATTGTTTTTTACTCTATGCAGAGTGAAACTAGGAAACCAACAACGGTAAGCCAGGTCTGAATCAAGAGACGCTTTTCGATATATAGCCACGGTGGCGGGGGTAACTATTGCGAGGAGGCTGCGTTGCCAATTTTACTCTTTGCTACAAAGTTAACAGCCAGTTTCCTCTCACTCTCAACATACCAATATCTAGGTTAAGTCAGTGATACGATACGTAAGAGAGGAAGACAGGGGAAAATATTTATTTTTCTTACAGCCTATATTCTGTTTTTATTCGTCAGATTAAGAATAATGTCTCGCGGGCCGGATAGAACATTTCAGGGGGCCGCATCTGGCCCGCGGGCCGTAGTTTGCCCATCACTGCCTTAAGGAATAGACAGAATTTTTTGCTACGTCTTTTCTTGACTCCCGTAGTGAACTGGGAAAAAATTTGAGTCGTTTAATACCGAGAATATTTTACGCTCCTAATGCACTAGGATGCAAGGTATCGTACTAATTTATTGTACCAGATTTTTCGACTTGATTGAAGAACTGTGAGTCGTTATGCCAGTCGCGGTGACATAAACATTCATTTGGTATTGGTAGGCGTGAATAGGTAAATGTTCAAGAAGAGATGCGCTCGTTAACGGTTAAATGTTGTCCCAGAGATTAGTGTCGAATTATATACTGTAGTGGGGAAAAATGAGCAACATAATCCGCACCTCGCGATGATGATGAAGTGCATCGGTGCAATCCCTGGTTAACTCCACTCGGCCGGATTTCACAGACGCGTAAGCACCTTCGGCTCTGTACGCCCTATATGCGCATTCACCCCGTAAAGCGTCACGGCGTACACGCGGTCCCGTCCAGTATTTCCTCTCATTATAACTACCATTGCACTGGGGAAACAATACCGGGCACCTATTTCATAAATAATATAAGTAGAATGACATACTGTAAGTGTTAATGATATTAATTTAGGAAAAAGCATGTGGAAGAAATACAATTGATTGGAAATCGAATATCTCATTAGAAATAATGCATCTTATATGTAGACTAGTGCTAGTTTTCATGTGTAGATGGGAATTCCTCAATCTCTAATTTCGAAAGGATATTAAATGTAAGGTTTTCTGCAGAGAAACAAATCGCGCCAGGAAAAACTACGGGCGATACTCACAAACGTAGCGTAGTAAACTTCTCATTTTATTTAATTGTTCTTTTATTATTTAAATTCATCGCATTCAATGTTTGCCTGTTAAAAGCGTTGCTACATACAGTGTAATAAGTGATTTTGCCCTTCAGGTGTGTTATAATTCTTACCACTGAGATAAGTGCACGGTCGGTCGTTGCAGCAACCCTCCCGAGGGGGAGGAAAGCGTTACAACAAAAGGAGAATTCCGGCAACAGCCCGTCTAAAAATAGCCCGAGAAAGTAGAAACTAATAAGGTGAATGATACGAAAAAGAGAGTAAGGATCTTGGGAGGCGGAGAGAAGTAGATGTGCGAACACGTTGCCCAATGAACCTGGCATTGCTTCCAGCCCTGGTAAGTCGTCGGAAGTTTCTTGTCATGGACGTTTGCGACGCTTAAGTCATTAATTTTTTACATCTAAATTCTTTTCAAGATTCTGTATCGAAACAGGTTAACCAGGAGTAGAACCTCACGCTAGAGCAGTCGGAAATATATTTAACTCATTTTTTATTTACATATTTCTTTTGAATTGTTATTGAATTTTTTATTTTAATGTTCATTCCATTTCTTTCATTTAATTCTTGGTAGTGTTACCACGTGGTGCCCTTAATTTCATCTTAGTAAATTGCTATTTATTTATTAATTATATTTCTCCGCACATTTGCAAGGCTCGCTACAGTAGAATAAATAAGAAATTTGAAGAAGCTTTCGTGACACGCGAATGTATACGAAAGCCAAACACCCGAAAAGAAGACGGTCATTTGAATGTAATGGAAAGCTGTGCAAACATAACGTCAACAGATGAACTACTACCAAATTAGTACGATGCTTCGGAAATTTTTGTGTCTGAATGACATGTAATGAGTAGACATGGCAAGAGCCATTTCATTTCGCCACTGGGTGAAGAATTCCCCATATATTCAGCCCAGGTAAACACCAAGGCGTCAGAAAGTCGAGACGGACGAGTCATATCGTGCCAAAAACGCTACCATGAGACTTAAAATTCTGATATCTGGCCTCAGTTCTTTGACCCCGGGAATTTTGGGAGACCAGAATATTAGGAAGAGAAACCGCGGGCCAAGGTAAATGTTCGTTGGAGGCCATGCAACTCATAGTGGGGTGATTTAAAAAAAATTACCTGCGATGATGAGGGACAAAACCTGAGTCAGTCGGGAACGGAATTATCAAGCAAAAGGAATTCTAGAGGGTGCGTGGGGTTTGATCCACGGCACGGCAGTCGGACATGGATTGTTTGGGAGAAATATTTCTGGAGGTTACGTGGGGTTTGATCCACGGCACACCAGTCGGGCACGGAATTATCAAGCAAAAGGAAGTCTAGAGGGTGCGCGCGGCTTTGATCCATTTAGTTTCCTATCTGGGAGCAAATTGCAAGGAAGAAGAGGCAGCGAGCAGAGGGTGCCCGTTTACTTAATCTGGCCCAGAAATCAGCGCTGGGAGGAAGCTGCCATATTCGCAAAGAAAAAAAACAGATGCGTGCCTGTGCCTCTGTCTGAGGTGTGGTATGACTATCTTACTGTTGCAAAGATATGCCCATAAAAATGACCCTTAGTTAGAGTCTTACCAAATGCCAATTGAACTAGCCGAAGTTTTTTTTATTAAAATTGGACCCTAAAGTTATTCATAATTGTTATTTATTTTTAGATTTTGTAAATAAATTTAATTTTGTAATTGACCAAATTCAATTTTATAACTCATTATTATTTAAATTAGAATAATCCAACCCTACATCATTATAGATATTTAATGAGGTTGTTTCATATTTAAATAAAAATGTACCAATTCGTAATGGGGAAATAAAACTGATAAGTGTTGCGTCGGTGGTTTGTAAACTGACGAAGCATCTAATGGCGAGGTAAATACGTAATAAGCTAGTGAGGGGCGGGGCGACACGGATTCAGAGAAGGGGAGAGTAGTTGCCGTTGTTGTAGATTTTGCAAAGGCCTTCGATATTGTACCTCATTACATATTACTGTATAAAATTTCCAGAATTCATAACGGAATGGTTTTATACATTAGGGATATTTTACGAGACCGACGACAGAATTGTCTTCAGTTGCGAATGATAAATCGGGAGTTCCACAACGTTCCGTAATTGGTCCCTTATTGTTTCTATTTTAATCAAGTGACCTAGTTTTAACACTAATTCTCGGATGTGACTTTTTGCGTAATATGAATAAAAAATGAAAAGTGAAGTTGATAAAAAAGTTTGCAACAGATTCATTCGTTGACCACCAAATAGGCAAATCAAATCTTCTTTGATAGAAGTTTTTAGCTGCAGGATCACTACAGGCATAACATTTAAGAGGTCAAAAATAGAGTAATCAAAACAAGTAAGAGTTGAGTAAGAAATACTTATTTGTAACGACTGTTAAATCTTGGCATGGACATGAATTTTGTGTGTGTATGAATTTCCATTCCGTGAAACCAACAGAACGAAAATGAGTTCCCCAAATTGTAGAAAGTCCCTAATGACAATTATGAGTTGACGCTACTCTAAGCAGTAAAAAAAAGAATGAATACAGTGCTGCCCTTCGTCGATTCATAACTTACTCACCTGCAACTAAAGTCTCGTATATTCTGTTGAATGTGTCCGAAGAAAAGTTTCGTGCTTTTGTGAAGCCATTATTTGAGTTGCGCATCTGAAAATATATAAATAATATTTAATTTATTTAAAAAAAGTAAAATATGTAAATCTAACATAAAATTTGCGATTACTTTTGTTATGTTTTGGGTATTAACTTGTGAACCGGTGGAAGTTTAGTATTTATTTGCATCTTTATACCTTAAACTTGCAGATTCCAAAGTCGTCCGAAGGCTTCTTGACAAAGTCGTCAATAGTTAGCACGTTGCTGTAGGCTGGACATTCCTGAAGCACAGAAGTCACGCCTTTCTCGTCTGAAACCAAAACATTCTTTCTATATCATAACGTTTCGAAACTACTATAGTACACGTCGCTACGAAAATTCATAGTTGGAAAGTTGGTTGAGAACAAAATGTTCGATATTCTTTTATTGGAAGAGATATTTTTTTTAAATCGTGCCCTACGCTAGTTCACGTTTTATACCTTCCTTAAATTTGTTAAATTTTTACGACAAACATTACTAACGTTTTGGTTAAAATACATTTCGACCGTAACCGTTACTGGACGCAGGCTGCGAAATTTTCTCGTTTTGGAACTGTAATTCATTTGTACTTGTATCCATTCTAAATTTTGTCTGTATTATTTACGTTGGAATAATTTAATTGATAACTGAACATTTAATACGTTAGCAAAATATTTCCAAATTAATAAATAGGGGAAGAGAGAACAATATGGAGGACTTTGACCACGAGAAGGGATAGATTCATTGGCCACGTTTTATATATATTGTAAGTCCCCGTTGGTAATAACAGAGCTACAAGCTCTCCTGTAATATTTTATTCATTTTCATTAGTTTAGTTCATTATTTCATTCCAGTTTTGCCTCTTTTCTTATGAATTTTGGCTATTTCCCCATTTTTTTCTGTGAATTACCCAAATTTCTTTTCTCCATTCTTTCTTGATTTTTCCCGTTTATCGCATTCTGTTATCTTATATATTTCGTCCCCATTTCACTGTTTTAAACATTTCAGTTGTCATTAATTGCCGCGCTTCATTTCTCTCCTTCTTGTATCGGAAAAAGACGCACTTGCTATATGCCTCTTTCAATAATTTTGCTCACTATTGCAACTTCTGGCAGACGTTCTTCTAGAAACTCCCAGAATCTTCCGGACATTATTTTATTCAAACCACGCCTTAATCCTGTGACGTCACTTCCGATTCACAAAGTTACGTGATTTTTTAACAATTCTCTAATATTTCGTTTTACCCTTCATTACGGAAAAATATTGCTTATTTTTCTGTCAAAACATTTTTTCTTTATCTTTCCCTTTCTTTAAAAGTTACCCTTTCCAATGTTGATTCATCTATACCTCGTCTAATCAGTCACTCTGACTTTTCACCCCCCACCTCTCGGACCGCATTCTTCCCTGCGATCCTCATGACGCCGAAGTGTCCAGGAGGGAACAGCGTTGGCCACTCGAAGAAACCAACCTGGTCTCGACCTGGGCTACCTGGAAACCCGATCTATGGCGAATCTCAAAGCGCTAGTGCGAGCAAAGGTCCTCAGGACAGCACAATTTTTTTAGGCGAGAGAAATCCATTTTATTCTCTACCTGTATTCAAACTCGAGCTTTTAAAATCATTGTGCCACGGGTGTAACGGTAGAAGGTAAATTACGAGTCTGCCAGACTCACGACAATTAACGCATGTGTGTGATATCCTTGTAATTTTCGTCTCGCAACTTCCCATCTGTGGGAAATTAAAAAATTACGATCAGAAACTCAATGGAACAGTTTACACACAAAGCTCGTATTTTCAACTGAGATCGAAAGTTATTCGAATTGTTCATACTGGGTCTTTAGTTAATTTTATTAGTGTGTATTTTATTTCCAATTAGTAAGCCAGAAAAGTAAAAACATTATTTGTCATTACTATACTTAATTATTTCTTTCTGGATTTGTTAAAAAAGGGTTAATAATTAAAATTGCTGCATAGTTATTCAAATAAATTGTTAATTCTGGTCAAGTGCTTTATTTTATTTCTTGCAGCAACTTAGAGAAATTACGACTGAATTTGGCGTGTGTGATAATTATCACGTTGTCAGACCATCTTTCTTTAATTATCGTGGGTCACGTATCGTAATCCTAGCAAATCCTTTGGAGAGCGAAAACTCTGCAAAGGATTTGCTGACGCCCACCCATATTTCGCGACAGTAATTGACCTGCGTCAATTTCTTACTTCTTTTCACCAAATCAAGGGAGAGCCCGTCTTGACCTGAGCAAGCAGGTTGAATCCTTTCCCCTTTATATCCTTCTACCCCTGAGCTGGCCGATCAAACTAAAATTCACATACGTGTGTTATACAGGTAGGTAGTTAACGGAACGTTAATATATATTGTAATATAATGTCTTAAAGCAATTCGGTATCTTCCCGATTCAGCTGAATTGTAACTAAGTAAATATCTTCCGTATTGCTCAGGGTAACCTGACAGTAGGTTAAAGTCGTTCACCCTGTGCGCCCTACTCATCGCTGAGCTCTCCAAGAGCTCTGATTGGAGGAAACATCCTCATCACACCAACCACCACGCCTAGGCTCATTCAGTTTAACCCGAACCCTAACGTTGCCGCTTTCCTATTTTCTATTCTGACTTCATTTCCCCTCCACATCATTAGCCGGGTGAGCGACCGAGGTGAACCTCACTTGGCGAACGATTTGGTTAGATTTTCCCATTCCGAACTGGAATGTATGTATATACATATATAAATGTAAAATTTATAAAGTTAAAATTTTATGCTTGTACTCGTATTTCAAGATGCACAGAAGGGTAAGAAGGTCGCGCAAGTGAACGGGGCTGACTTTCCAACCTTATAAAATTGAGTGACAGCTTTTGTCCCCAAAAAAGGGAAGAGCAAGTGCCGAGGTCAACAGATGTGAACGGGGCGGACTTGAAGTAGGATTGGTCAGTAATCTGAAGAAAAATAAAATGTAAAAGTTGTCACCGTAGCTCTTAGGAGGGCACGTCGTGATGGAACTTGATGTGGGAAGTACGAGAAGATTGGATATGTGAAGTGAGCTATCACAGGTAAAATCTTAATACAGTGAATATTTCAAGAATGTGAAGTGATCGTAAAGAGACAAACTCGGAGAGAAGAACAGACACATTTCCGCGGCCTCATTCAGGCCAAAAGAGAAGGAAACATTATTGGCATAAACTTTCTTTAGTGTCGTATTTTCCAAAATTATGTAGTTTGTTTTGTATTTTTATTTTGTACCAAAAATATTGAAAAAATGTATGCACTATTATTTATTGCAATATGTTTGTTTGCATTCTTGTACATCCTTACACATATTCTTAGAAACACTGCGAACGTGAAAAGAGGGGGGGAGGTTGCAGTATCGTGAAAAGAATTTGAAAATAAAATAATGGAGGGTAATTATTTAAAATTAACTAGACAAAATTTACTTGCACTTTATAAAAAATAGTAATGTTATTTATATTAAAAAATTACAATTATACATATATATTAAAGGGGATCAGTGTTTATATTGAAAGAGGTTTATCTGAGTTAATTATATATATATATATATATTGTGAGGGACCAGTGATCGCCACTGCGTCAGATGTTTTGTTAATTTTTCCTAACCTACCTCTTGACATAACAGTAGGAATGTCTTCTGTAATAATTGAATTTATATCTCTAATTTTCAGTATTTTCAATCTATTTCTTTTCCGAATTACAATAAAAATATTAAAAAAATTATTATAATTTTTTCCCAAATTTTTCATGTTAATCGCATTTTTTATCTTCAATACTACTTATCATTATAATTATAATTATCGTTTACTTTCTGACAATTTTATCATGTTCATCGGATTTTCCATTTTGAATATTCCTCCCTTTGTAATTATTATTTTCAGTTCTATAATTTACAGTCGAATTCAATTTAAATGAATAATTTCTATTTTCTACTAATTTACTTTTTCATACGTTTAATTTTACGTCTAATTTTTATCTCACACCCCTTTTCATCCGAGGAGATCATTCCTCTGATCTAAAAATAATACGCTTAGAGAAGCGTAGGACGGAACACGCGTATCTTTTGCGTTTCAGAAATCAGCTCTGAGTTTATACAAGTTTTGGAATTAGAAATTTTACGCAAAGTTTGCAACATCGTGCTAAGAAGACGAATACGTCGGCCAGACAATCGAATGAGGCGCTTAGCATCCGCCGTCAATTGGGTATCTAGTCACAATTGGGGAACGCGACAACGCCGCCACCTAGAATGCAGGGTCCACGCAAATTCTACGCATAACTTCAAAGAATTGTTGCCTTGCGCCGCATCACCACCCTGTCTGGGGTCCCGGCTCGCTCTTCGGGGACTTGCCTTCGACGTCCGAGTTTGAGACGACTCAAGCGCATTCTTGGAAGCTGCACTTCATCTCAGGTGAAATAATTCCTGATCATTTATTTGACTTGAAATTTTGTGATTACTTGTATATTTCTTGTTCAAGTTAGCAGTGATCATTACGTATTTCGAGCCATCAGCTGGATACTGTTTATTAGCAGCTATCAGCTGTTGTGTACTGGTTTAGGTAAATATTATCTTTAATTATTGCTTGCTCATCAATTATTTCTGTACATTGTCGTAGATAAGATCGTACTTTGAGATAGATTTTTTTCGCGTTCCAAAAAAGTGATCAAGTGAAATTATATTACGCTAGAGACTTTAAATTTGTGTATACCAATCCTTTTCAAATCATTTTTACTTTGACAAAAGTGTAAATTTAGAATCACAGTTACGATTGTTTATTTTCTTTATTTTGTTATATAGTTCATAAGGGGAAAGTCCTCCGATTTATCACTGTCTAATTTTCATTCATCGTATTAAGTGTGAATAAACTTGTTATTCTTGTTTTCAACATTCCAATATATGATCGCAACTAAGCTAAGATCTGTTTACCTATGTGTTTTCCCGCCGATTTCCGTAAGTACGCACGAGTGTCTGCGATATTTTCTAGCAGGCGCTTCACCCTAGAGTGACTGCGGGGCTCACCTGATTATGTCAGGAATGCCTCGTACTCTCTCTATGGGGTTTTTATCAAAGTTCTCACATGCCGAGACTCCTTCGCCTATTTTAGGAGGTATATGTACTGGGGTCGAAGACCTTGGGCATAAGGCAAGAGTTGTCCTCTGATCCCATTGGATCACTCGGCCAACTGCCTTCTGAAACTGGTGAAGACACGGAGAAGAGATGCTGCGACCCCACATCAAACTCGTCTCCCGTCATTGGGAAGGGCGTGAGAATAGTACCCAATGCGCGACGTACCTGATGCAGGTTTCGTAGGGGTTTCCCTGCATCTTTTTAGGTGAAATATTGGGTAGGATCCTTAAACTATAGACCGGGGCCCTTGATCAGCCCTTGCTACTTTGCTCTACCTTCTGCATCTCCCCTTTTCAATTCCCTTCCTATGCTATTAAAGGGAAGTTGCCTGCTTCAGAATCACCCTCATGTAGCCTGTTAACCCCCACCCCCCGCCACCAAAAAATTGCGTAAATACGCAGAATGCAGGCAAATATAATTTTGCAAATTTATAAATAATAATTGTGACAGTCTCGATTGGAGATTCGCTGCGTCCAAACTCCCGAAAAAACGCTCCCTATTCCTTGTTCCAGGTTATCGACCATTTACGACGGCGTGTAATACCCGAGACCCCCGCAATTCGCGATTTCTGACGGCAAGTTACTAAAACGTTAACATGACTTCTCCAACCCGGGAGCTACGTTACGCGTAACGTAAAGCACGCAAAATTAAAACGTTTAAATTTATTTATTTAAGGGGATGAGTGTTTATATTTAAAGGGGTTTCCCTCAGTTTATTATTCGGGTAACAACGTGCAGCAGAGATTTTACGTCCATAACGAACATGTTTCATCTACAATGCGATTCAGTCCCTGACTGTACTCGTATTTCAGGCCGAGTTATGCACTTGCTCTCAGTCGACGGAAAAGGCAATGGATCTGATACTAGTAGGTGCAGAGGTGCCTTGCTGACACTTTTATAACAGTTGGCCAGCTGCCTCCTTAACTTGTTGAGACACGCCCAAGGGAATGCTGCGACCCCACAGCAAACTGCTCTCCCGTCATGCGGAAGGGAGTGACACAAGTACCCAACAGTCCGATCTATATGATGCATGCATCCCTTGCCCTGCATCCCTTTCAGGCGAATAAGCGGTGTGATCATAGTCCCTCCAGTTTCTGGATCACTCTCATGTATCTTGATAATCAAAAAAATAAATAAAAAATTGACATGATTATTATTTTAGAGTTTTTCAGATAGTATTTTTAAATAAGTGTTAAGTTTTGCGGTTAGATTTGATTGTTGTAGTAATATTGAGAGAGTTAATTGATTAACAGACACAAAATATTGTAACCGAATGTTAATATTAAATACTCTTATTTGAGTATTATGTGACTGTGTAAATATAATTACTATTCTGGCTAAATCTTATACTACACTCAATGTCGTTTCACACCATATTATGCTTTTACGAACAGTAATAAAAATTACCTTCATTTCTGATAATATCGAAGTAGAATAAGGTTCAAGTCCTTAATTACGTTAAATTCATTTAATATTAATACAACGGCAGTGTGTACAAGATTAGTACAAAAAAAATTAAAAATTCAATTTTTTGAGTGGAAAAATACTTTTGTTGTGTAATAATTTTTATTGAGTGGTATTACAATATAAGCATATGCACATGAATATTGCCAGTAATTTTGTTCCTCTTTAAAAGAAAAATCCGAATCCATTAGTGACCATCGAAATACCTAAATTTTAATAAAATAAATTTTCTAGAGGCACTTATTTAATTTTATAATAATTTATTTCTGTCAAAAAATTATAAACTCATATATTCAATAGAAAATCATGTGTACATTCATGGAAACAAGGTAAGAGTCATATTGGTAAATTGCGTGCGGTGAATGATCCGAATATATATTCGGTTGTAAAGACCAGGGTACCTTTTGTTTTCTTGTATTATTTTATTGTAAATATTTGAATAAGGTTGCTATTATTGCTTAAATTGTTTATAAAATATTGTTGGGGTGAACGAATATTGTTAGAATGAGTTTAATGTGGCTAAAATGTGACATTTGTGGCAGTATAGATCATTGTTGCGTGGCCAAGCCACGAGTTAATTGTTATGACCCTGTGTTCTACTTAAACACTTTGAGAAGATTCTCGAAGGAACTTAAGCATTTTGACGAAAGAGAGAAACAGTGATGGTAATTGGCTAAGCAGGTCACCTGCCCCAGTTTGAGCAAGATGGCTGAAATGGGGTTGAAAGACGAACAGGTCACCCGGAAGTGGATGGACGTAACTATTGAGTCAGGTAACGTCACATGGAATAGACGAATCACTCCGTGTTTTTGGAAGTCTCGGGTGGTGGACCCGAATGTGAAAGGTTGTGTATTGGGACGGTGTACGGACGCAAAAGTGGAAAGAGAATGAGACGACGGGTAGACGCCGAGGTGTGTGGTTGTGTTTTTGGTAATCTCGGGTGTTGGATCCGTAACTGGAAGGACGTAATTTTTGACAGTGTGGAGAGAACATGTATAATTAAGAAGAAACTCATACGAGTGTGTAAAAACAGTTTCACACAATACTTCCAATTGTGTTAAGTAAATTGGAAGTCGAGTGATGGTTGTAGTTGAATTCACACCTAGATTTCTGGAGGACTGGAACGAGCAAGAGGTGTACATGTTGAGAGCTGTGGCTGGTGGGGGCCCGCCAAATTATTGTGTTTTAGAGAGTGATGGTGGAGGTCAGGGTACGAAAACGTTGGATGTAGACGGAGAAAGCAGCGAGGAATTCGTGACACGTGATTGGAAACCTGTATATAGTGAGGGCTCATGGTAGAGTATGAAGTGCAGATATAAGCAGCCAAACAGATCTTGGGTGAATAAAAAAAAATAAGTAAAGCTTGCTCATTTTAAATATAAGGTCAAGTGAGGTTCAGTTTATTTATTGCTATGTGTTTTGTTTCGTTTGTTTAGATACTGAAACTTTACTCTTCAGACGCCCTAAATAACGCCCTGAGACAGAGATTATTGTAATTAATTATATTTGTGTTTATTTCAATATAGTTTTTATAAAAGTGAATAATCTTTGTTTAATCACCCATTCACTATAGTATAATATATTTATATAATGAGTGGTGAATTATCAAAAAGATGATCTACTGAGCGAGTGGTTCCGATCCTATGACTGGAAAGAGCTGTTTTGCCCATCTCTAATATAAATTCGCATGTAATTATGTGTGAGTAAAAGAAAAGAAGTCTGCTTGAGGAACCCCTTGTGAATCGCATCGCGAGTGGTGTAGTTTGTTTACTAGCAGAGGCGACACAGAGACCTAGTCCTAGTCTCGCGGTCAACGGCCTTCCTGAAACAGCGATCGATAGCCGGTTTAAAAATACTGTACGCTCTCACTGTAGGCTTCCGCGTGGCACCTGTCGCGCTTCCGGCTCCAGGTCAGATAGCCCTAGGGCTATTATTACCCTAGCCAGCCTCTGCCAAGTGTAGGCTACTCCACTTCCTGGCCCATGACATCAGCGGCCGCAAACACAATCAAACGTTACTATACCAAAAACGCCTTTAATTCAATTCTACACTACACTGTAAAGTAACTTCAACTTAATTACAGTATTTCGGAAATCAAATTAATGAAATTTAAATCTTGTTAACATGTATTTCAACGTTTTTGTCTCTATTTAATAATTAATCTGGACAATGAAGTTTAAAATTTTCCTACTTACATTAATCTGACATCTTAAAAATATTAATTAATGAATAATCAGTCTATGTAGTTAGAAGTAAAATTAAATTTTATTAGAAAATTAATTGAGCACGATGCACAGTGGGCTAACTCGTTTCAATATCTGGTCAGAAAAAGTGCGCGTTCCGACTTTTCCCTCCGCAATCTTGAGTAGATAGGACCGATGTATACTTAACCAAAAACGCAGAGGAATTTTTTCAGTCACAAGTCGATACGAATCGAGCCGTGAAAGTTGCCAATGAACAGTAAATCGGAAAAGACACTTTTTTCATATTTTATGTGTCCTTTTTAATATTTGACAACGATCCTGCCCAGTTGATGAGTAGAATACCAGGTGGTAAGTTTGCGATAAACTCATTGCCGTAAAAATTTGCACACCAACAAGGAATTGTGGGTTCGTAAGGAAACGTGGCAGGAGGGTGTGATGAGGTAGATTAGTAATGCAGTGTAATGTCACTAGAGAGCGTCGAACTGCGGTCTAAGCGGAGAATAAAACAGGGTAGCAGAGGTGATTGCGTGTTCTACATCTGTTGCGGAGGACGCTTTGGGCCTAGAGACGCAGTTACGCCGCCACCGAAGACCATCTGAACATCGGTCGGAGTTCGAGAAAGGGAATATTATCGGGATGATGAAAGTCTGGTGGTCAACCTGGTGATTGTTCCGCCACCTAGACTATTTTGACTTCACTGTGAGGAGGTTGTTGAGACCAGTGGACGAGAAGGAGGTCGCCGATACAGCGACCAAGTTCCGACCAATAGTCGAGAAGACAGTCAGGTCAGAGCCAACGGCCTCATTGTTGGCCATCCGGACACAGGTAGAACCTTCCCTATGGGCCCATGTGTCTCTCCGTACCATCGCATGGCGTCACCGCTGTTTGGAGAGATCTCGCCTTCGACGAGATTGGGCTGCAACCGAATGGAACCAGTTAGTCTCCAGCGACGAATCCAGATTCAATTTGGGCAGTGGTGACAATCGTGTACTTGTGCGGGTGACCCGTAGTGAATGCCTCAATCCAGCCTTCCTTTATGGCGACACAGCTGCTGCGATGGTATGGGGTGCCATCGCATACGACATAATAGTGATCCACGGCACCATGACAGCCCAGCCGTAAATACGTGACATCTTTCAGCCACATGTTTTTCCACTCATGACTGGGCTACAGGCAGCCATTTTTCAATAGGACAATGCTCGGCCACACACAGCAAGGGTGACACTCATGGAATGCCTCCACTCTTCCCTAGTCTGCGCGATCTCCATATTTGTCAGCGATCGAGCATGTCTGGGGTCACTTGGCGCATTTACAGTAACTATGGAACGAGATACCGCAGGACATCATGCCTCAATGCCCGTCCGTATCGCACTCAGAATTTATCATAGAGTTGGTCCAACGTGGTTCTAAAACCTCCGTTCATGTGTGATTTTTCCTGCATTAAATGATCACTTGACTTTGATTTTGTAATCACTTACTTATCTTAACGTCGTACTTTCTTATGTCAAATTTTGTTTAGCTCTGGCTACTCTTTCTTAGTGCACGATTTTTTTTATGTCAACGAGTGTATTTTAATCAATGTAATTAAGTGCATCGACTTTAAACTCGTTCGTATTTTAACCTGCTTCACGCACTAGTAATATTAACCTAAATCGTTACCTACACATTACGTGGGAAATTGTTTCATAATAATTTAACTCGTGACATTTTCTAATCTTATAATTTAAATCTTAGTCATGAATATCAATGATAAGTTTAACATTTCTGGCAAGCATAATGTTATATAAAAATTGAACTGTTTAGATTGTAAAGCTTAAAATGCGTATCAATGGATATTGATGTTCACTTTCCAGTCCTAGTTTTCTCGCCGCTACTTGTAATGTCACCATAATTATCCTTCAGCGTTCCTATGCCAGTTGAGATGAACGCTTCTTCAGCCGCGTACGCCACCACTTGAACTCTCCAATGTAGAGATCATATCCCCCTTCCTCACTACATGAAATTCCTATTACAACTCTTGCTCCTCTCCGTTGCCTTCATAATATTTTCTTCAAATTGAGATTATAAAGCTCCATGATCTGGAACAACTTCTTTCTATCTAAGCTGCCGTATGCCTTATGGAGGTTGACACATTCATAAAACGTATCTAATATTTGTCACAGTAAAAATATCTAATGATATTTCTGCAAATTCAGGTTGATAATCACCCAATGTCCCTTCCACCCAGTCTTTAAGTCGAGAGGCTAAAATCTTGATAATTATTGTATATGCTATATTGAACGATAATTACTGAATTCTTGAGAATTTCATCCTTTGTCCATATATACTTTGTAAATTCAATTTTCCAATTTTCTTTCGTCTATATCTTAATAATTCGGCGGCTATATCATTTCCTCCTATTTATTCATTATCCTTTAAGTTTTTCATTGCTTCCTTCACTTCTAAATCTAGTACTACTGCTTCCTACTTTTCTAATTCTGATTTTAATTTTAAATCCAGTTCCCGCCCTTCCTCACTCAAATTTTCCTGTCCATTACCTTTCTCCTTTCCGTTAAATAATTCAGTAAACTAGTCTGACCATATTTCTCAAAGTCTTTACTTTTATCTCCAATTTGATTTCCGTCCTTATCCTTATAAAAGACTGCTCGTGGTTGGAACCCTATCTTCAGTTATCTGTATCTTAGAGAATTTTCGTATCTTGTTATTGTCATTTATTTCGTCCAACTACTCTGTTATTCTCATTTCGTACTGCATTTTCTTTACCTTACGAAGTTTGACTGCTCTTACTCATCTTCTCACTATAATTTTTCACCTTATATTTATTTGCAACATTCTTTGCCTCTCTTCACTTCTCTATCGGATTGCCAATGAACACCCTTCGTCGTCCCACTCCACTGCTTTTTTGTTATCTATTCTCCTCGGTGTTCCGTCTGTACCTACACTAATACCTGTATTTCCGTTTAGTTTCCATGTCCCCATTTCATCCTGTGTTCTTTCTTTCTTCGAAATTCTCTTCCAGTTTCTTCTTGTGTTTCGTTTAAGATCTATCTTCTGTCTATATTTGATCTGTACCAAGTAGTGATCTGCGTCTCTATCTGCCCCTCTAAAGATGATCTATTTTGTTTATTGTAACTCAATCTGACTATGCCCACGTACAGTTCTTAACATTTTACTCGGAGCTTCTTACCATCATTCCCATTGGCGAAGTTTATCAGTCTGAGCCCATTATCATTACTGGTTTTGTGCAGGTTTTCTTTTCCTATTCTGCTTGTGCTTTTATGCGCCTCTTGCCTCCTTATTTTAGCGTACATATCCGAAGTATAATTTTCACATCATGTTTTTGGATTTTGCCAATTTTCTCCTCTAATTTTTCGTAGAATGCATAATTTTTATCTTTATACATATGGGGCATGGCGCACACAATTCAGAAATTCAAGAACATAACCAGTCAATTATTTCCTATGAAGGAGAAAACCCGTATCACACAGGAAGTTTCGTTTCTCCAGAGCTAACATCAGTGTATGTTTCCCGATGCTATCACTCATTGTCCTTTCCATCGCATTTCTTATAGTGGTACTGTATATACTCTATATTTATCCAGTTCTTCTGTAATGTCTTGTAACTTGTCGGAACTATTAAGTGTCCTCCCATTTCAGGTGCGTACCAGAATGTCTATATTCCTTCTCTTTAATCGATTTTCTCGTCAACTGGTGATTTGTATCGTTCTGATGCACATTTTTGGTATCCGTAACGGCCTTGTTCCAATAAAATTTGTGATTATGGACGTACAGGTCGCGAATATAGTATGGTGTGTGTATACACGATGCGCAGTGGTTAGCTTTTTGTGGGGATAGTTCGGAACTCACTTTTATTTTTTTTATATGCTGTACGTCAAAATTATTATTCGTGAAAGATGGGTGGTAAAATGAAATTTACTAAGAATAAATAGAATATTTAAAAAAAATGTTAAAAACGACTTTAGTGTGTCAATCCAAGCCAAGTGGTCCAGGAAACAGAAAATAATTATTGTTTTTTCATTGCCTCATGTTTGGCAATTCATAACTCATTTTTGTTTCATTTACATTGTGTCTGGTTCAAAAATGGCCGCCGCTTTTGTTGTCTTGCACGCCGTTTGTCGCGTTTGCAGGTATCTACGAATTTCTAAATTATCCACGATTGGGTGGACGTATCCTTTTCAAATAGACTGCACCGTGTTCAGTACATTCAGGCCTACATTCTAAATCCATATATACTAATCTCATAATATTTTTTCATGTACTCTGTGCACCACGAAGTTGTCGATTCCATATGAAGAATATTCCATTTTCATGGGCTTATTTCCCCGAAAAGAAACACTTTGCGAACCTCAATAATTTACATGATTTTACACATAATAGTGTAGTTACTATATAAATTATCAATGGTAACTGACGTTCTCTTTACAAATTACATCCCATTAAAAATGGGATTTTTCAATGTTTGAGACGCTATATCTCTGTTGGGCATGTAGATAAAAATCTGAAACATTTTCGCATAATAGGTCTTTATAGTAGAAAACTACGATATAAATTTTAACTTTGAGTGTTAGCTCAAAGATAGTATAAAAATTGTTAAACATAGCAAGAAATGCTCTATTTCCACGTGTAGGATAAGTAGGTATTTCAGTATAATACTTCAACTATTTAGACATTTCCGGAGATAACGCAACATGTCCGACGATAATTGGATGGGGGAAGGGCTTACTAATGGAACATATCAATTGTATAATCTTAATCAAGTAATAAACTAGCATTATTGGTAAACTTAACATGTTGATTTTAAAATTACAATTTGATAATGCTGATTTATTAACTACAGCGTGCATATTTCCAATTTTTTTAGTATTTATTAAATAATATGTAAATTCTTTCAAGACTTGCAACCTGATTAAGGCACAAATAAATACCAAAACGTATTATTAAAAAAAATAGAGTTGAAAGTCGCATTCGTGTCGCTATCAATCCATGCCAAGTGGTCCAGAAAAAAAGGAAATTGATTGCTCATCTTTTCAGAAAAAATTAATATTTTGCTTGTCCATTTCCTCGTGTTTTTGCAATTCAAAACTAATTTTGTTTCATTCATATTGTGTCTGGTTCAAAAATGAACAACGGTTTTGTTTAGGGCGCTCGCCGTTTTTCGCGTTCGCAGGTATCTACGATTTTCTAAATTATTCAGAACTATGCGGTTGTATTCTTTTCAAATCAACAATCGTGTTCATTGCATTCAGGCCTACAAATTAAACCTCTATTTACTAGTCTTATAATATTTTTCATGAACTCTGTGTAAGATAAAATTGTCCATTCCAATGAAGAAAATTAAATTTTCGTAAGCTTATTTCTACAAGAAGAATCAGTTTGCGAACCTCAATATTTTTTTTTGCTTTTACAAATAATGCCGTAATTCGGAAGGGCGTGAGAATAGTACCCAATGCCCGACCTACCCGATGCAGGTTTTCTAGGGTTTTTCCTATATCTCTTTAGTTGAAACACCTGATAGTATCCTAGTCAAACCTTGGCTACTTTGCTCTACCTTCCGCGTCCCTACTTTTCAATTCTCTTCCTATGCTATTAAGGGGGAGTTGCCTGTTTCAGAATCACCCTCATGTAGCCTGTTAAACCAAAAAGAAAAAATTCCTGAAACAGCACAGCCAAATTTCCTTAAAAGAGACAACTAACGAAAAAATGAACAATAGGGTTTCCAGGGGGACATTCGATACATGCATTATTTTCAGCTTTTAAGCTCATGCTTGCAAGCAGCAAAGAACAAAGTTTTTTTAAAGGCAACTGCATTTTTCTCCCTGATGAAACTTTTCTGTCTTGATGAGTTGTTTTCAGATACACAATCATCTTACTCAATAAATGCCACAAAAACAAGTTCTGAACGGGTGGAGAAATTTTTTTTGGGTTAATTAATTCTGTAGTGTGTACGCCAGTTTGCGTAAAATTTCAACCCAATTCATCATCGATGGAGTGAATTCATAGCGGGTGGGCTGAGGATAGTCACTTAAGAATAACAAGTTACAGTAGAATTTGGTGTCGAAACCAGTGGAATATGAGTCGCTGAGTTACACTATGACACTTAATAAGCGATTAAGTACCAGTTTCATCATTAAGAGGTTTTTATTTAAGCTATTGAGAAACAGTGGTGATGAGGCACGGCTTCTACCCCTAGGGTCGTGTTAGTAACAAGAAATCAACCGTGATTCCTGTCTATTTCGGGGTTCTAGAAGTCGCTGACTTTGAAATTGACGTACAATGATACATTTGTCGTTCTCATGGATTTAGATTCATTCTGGCATTAAAAATTCTCGTTAAGTTCATTTTTAGTGATTATCGGGAGGATAAATTAAGCTCTGCTTTGGTGCAAATTAAATCGATCACTTAGGCTTAGTTGTAACACTTGATGTACTAAATACGCGAAATGAAACTTAAAGTCCTGCATCTGCGTTTTCTAGCTGTGGGTGGCACTCAAAAGCCTTTAGAACAAAAGGTTGATCAGTCAGGCTGAATGTGGGGGGGAGGGGGATCACAGTGAATAATTACGGGTTGCTTTTGGTGAAAACGGAAGTCCCATGTAAAATTTGGAATCTCACGTACATACGCTAAAAACATGTAGTATTTAGGCCCAGCAGTTGAAATTTTCCTATTGGCTGCAATTGTTAAAGAGTAAGACAATAGAAGTTATTTGAGGTTATTAGTGGTTTGGAATTATGTAGCTTCCCATCGAGCTTTCGTGGGAAGGAATTTTCGAGAAGAAGAACAGAAGATGTTGGGAGACTCAAAGGAGTTGATACAAAAGTTAAATTGTTAGCCGCTGAGAGAAGGAGAGGCCAGAAAATTCTGACCGAAAAACTAAACTGTTAGCCGCCGGAAGGAAATAAGGGAGTCTCCACCAGATTTGTCCACGAGATTCAACCCGGACGATGATGAACAGAGGTCATCATCATCATCATCATCGACGCAGACCAGAATGAAGAAGAAACTTCACGGTAATCGTGCAATTGCATTAAATATGAGTTCACATTAGCCAGGCCTATTACCATCAGAATCTAAATCACTACTCGGTTCACACCATTGAGCACTCTGATTTTAAAGACTCAATGGAAAATTATTGTTTTTAATAATATTTTCTTTAATAATTTGTAACTACCATCAATGCTCATGATCAACTATTTTATTCTATTAAATTCAGAATCTTAAAGTTAACCTTGTCTTTTCATATTTAAAAACTTTATTATTATTATTAACCCATTATATTATAATAATAATTAAATATCATAAATTAAATTCACCTCACCTAATAATTATCATTACAATATATTAGTATATTCTTTATATAAATTGAAAAATGTGGACTAATGGCAACAAAACTTTGCACACACATTCTTATAAACCTACGCTCAATCACTAATGAGGAGGGGAGAAGTGGTCAAAATATCCCTTCCCAATCTAACACCATTTGTTATTCAACTGTTTCCCATACTACACTCCATTATCTTGGTTCTTCCCCTATTAATCCTCATATTGAACTCTTCCTTCAGGACCCCGTTCATTTATTATGGTTTTCAAGTCTTCTTCTGATTGACAATCTTAGCTTATGTAATTTTGTATTTGTGGATTTTGCGTTACGGACGTGTTAACATTATTTTAAACTGTTTCATATGCAGTATTTAAGTATAGTATGTTCGTGTTTTGAGTTAGACATACCGTGGCAAGCGATTTGTGAATTGAATGCGTGAATAAAGAGAAACCTGTGCCTCGGTGATGGTGATGGTGGTGTCCGACTCTGGAGCACGCGCTGTCGCAGCGCAGCTCCAGCTCCAGCCTCAGCAGCTGCAGGCTGCCGTCCTCCTCCTGGCTGAAAACAATAAACACTTCACATTACACGTTGTTCCTTTCTTTATTTCTATGAGGATTGCGGGAAAGGCGGTAGACTGCCCATTATAATTGCTATCCTATGAAGCTTACACGATAAATCTGAAGACCCAGGCTAATTTAAATTTCGACATAATATCCAACAGTCCCTGGCGGATCTATGCTTTCACTAACGATCCGACGCTATTAAGAGGTATGCATCCGTCAAACGTTTTGGAACATTTAAATTGAGGATTTTGTGCTTGGCGTCCGTACGATGGCTTTCCCAGCAGATTGTGTAACGTCGAGGTTCTTGCCGAGTCACTTAAGAATGATGACCTCTTTTCAACTAAAAATTTTAGCCGCGCACATTCTTAACAAATAAAAGCCGGAACTTAAGAGAAGATTTTGGGTCCATCAACGAAGATGGACAACAGGATCATTTATCCCTTTGTACTAAAATCTCTGACGTGACGATAAAATCTTCTTTTTTCTAATTTAGTTTGTCTACGTCTACGTTTGTTGAACGTGCCAGATCATTTTGCGAATTATATACCTGGGAAACAGGCTGTGCCTGGGCCGGATACAAAACTGCTGAATTAAGCGAATTAATTTTAAAAAAATATATTCTTTATAAAAAAACCTTAGGTTCACGAGAATACTTGTTCGTCAAATTTTAGGAGCTTTCGTCCTTTCCCAAGACATAACCATTTGTAAAAACCACGAAGAGCTTACACGTTGCAATTATAAACACTGTAAAGTTGGAAACTCGCCGTTGTTTTTACAGATGATTATGTCCTGGGAAGGGACGAAAGCTCCTGTGGTTTTTTAAACATTTGACTAAAAAGTATTCTTTTACACCTGCTAACAGGTTAATAAAGATTTTTTATGACGTTAATTATCTATGTTACCTGTTTTTCACTGACTCTTAAAAAATTATCTTCTGAAAGAAATCAGTTATGCTGAAGTTCATGCTCATAGATTTCCAACTGGCAATCTAATAAGGTGTTTTGCACTGTAGAAACGCATAGATTTATTTTGTGAACCCTATATATGTCAGTGTTGAAACGTCCAAATTTAAGACTTAAAAGGTCAGTATATAAATTATTTAATTATGTAATTTAAATGGTAAATAATTTATTCTTGTATTATTCATGAGTTTCTTCCAGTAGCAGTGGTTTAATATGTAGCTTACTCAAGTGCTAAAGCATAAAAATAAATTAAGGAATAAATTTATTGTTTCTAATTTTAAGTATATTTACAATAATTTTTTACTAGCATGAATTATTGCATATTTTTCTCTAAGACATAAATTTTTTGTAATTTAAATAATAGGTAGTTTATTTTTCTATTATTCATAAGTTGCATCCAGTGGCGACGGTTTAATATGTGCTCGTGTGCTACGGCATATAAATAAATTATAGAATATATTTTATATTATTAGTTTCTAACATATTTATAATCATTGTGTTCACTGCAGGAATTTTGCTTACATTTTTCTAAGACATTAAAATGCTCACCTTTAAAAACGCCCGAGATGCAACTGGATGCATCCACATGTGTTTTGTCTTTTTAACTTCACAAATAAAAAGTTTCTTGTAAATAATTTTACTATACTAGAGTGCTTAAAATTTGCAATCTTTTCTGGATTGTTGTGACAATATAAACAGTAAGAGTAAAACGTTCAAACTGACGACGCTCAGGAAAAATTGGTGGGGACAAAAGTTATTGTTATAAATGGGTTTCAAGTGTACCGCGCATTTCTGTGGACCTTAAAATACTTTAATGAAGCAGTTGGGATAGTTATATGCTAAAACGCTGGTTTGTACTGTAACGAACAGATACAGCTGCTCGGGCTTTGGCGGCGTGGAATATTAAACAAAGGAGACGGCGGTTTACACATGAGCCATAAAGCTCAGACTCCTCGTCGCCGGTTTCGGAATTTCCGAATCTGTCTGAGATTTGCGACCGGGGCGTGCTTTTCCAAGTGTAACCAGGGATATGATTGGATGATATCCACCCCTGCCCCCTGTGTGATGGGTGTCGCATAAGTGGGGATGAAGTATTAAAAGAGGCAGATTGGTGGTGATGAGATATATTGGTAGAGAGAATTTGAGAGATATAGCAGATTGATTGGTGACAGATTTGTGAAGACACAGGTTGATGAAAGATTCATGGTCGAGAGCGCTGAGATAAGAATTGGCCAGATGGTGTGATCGGCAGCTTGGATCTGGAGGGAGGACGAGTCCGGAAGAAGTGAAAAGCCGACACGGTAAATAATTCTTGTGACTTTGTAATTTTTCTATTTGTTGCCAGGTCCAAGTGGATTAGTTTCTGTTCTATGAGAAGGTCCATAATTGCGACACTGAGACGAGCTTTAAAATTCTTAGTGCGTAAGAATTTAATATAAATAATTTTTGTAAATATATATGCAATAGTTTTTATTGAAAGAAGTGCCGGCGCAAAACTTGAGGAATTAAGAAATTGTAATTATTATTGTGAACATGTTTTGTTTTTGTCAAAGTAAATTGTTTATAGTTTTTATTATAAAATCTCATCAATTATTTATTTATTAAATAAGTATCACCCCCTTAAATTCATTATAATGCCTGTCCCCGAAAATAATGATTTACTAAATGAATCAAAGCTACGAACATTTTCTTTTTATTCGTTCATTCACATTTGTGTATGCCAGTCATGACGAAACTCGCCCTAAACAAACGTCGTTCGAATGAAAGCGCGTTGAGTGGGAGAATAAAAGCTGAATCTCTGAATAATCTTCTTCTTCCATTCATAACTGAGGGAGGGAGGGAGGTCTACTTCCACGTGTACAGAACAACCCCATCCCCGGTCCAATAGAAAGGTGTCCTTTGTTTACACTGTATTTGCATGGCAGGGTACAGGCGGAGAATACTAGGTGAGAGATCGAGTTTCTTTCAAAGAGGGACAAAGAAAGACTGGTTGCGAAGAAAGGCGACCTGGCCGCAATACGAGCCGTTCGGCCAATATGGAGCAACCACAATGGGCGCTTTGTCCCGGAGAAGACATCTGGTAGCGGGTGCACACACCTGCGATCAAACTGCCGGCCATTCACTAACGACTCATTATTAGCATACCACTTCGGCAGCAACAGCTCATTCCACTTGGTAAAGAGACGAATAATAACGCTTGTCATCTAGACTGAAACAAAGTCATATTCACTTCACGTAAACTGTCTGGTAAATGTATATAAAAATAGTTTAAATGAGAATGTCTCTTTCTAGTTTTTAATGTTCTCACAAGCCGAGACAGATTGGAATAGTCTGCTAGCTGCCTCGTAACCTCAACCCTACAGCAAACCCTTCTTCCATCATTTTGAACTGCGTGAAACAAGTAGCCAATAGGTTGAATCTGTTTCAGGTGAAGAGCGGTTGGATCTTTGTTTAACCATTGGCTGCATTCCTATCACTTCCGCATCCTCCCTTTAAAATTACCTTTTTGTGTTATTGAAGGAGAGTTGCTACTAATTGGATCAACCTTATGTATCCGTTCACCCAAAAAGAAACTTGTGCAATCTATTATATCTAAAAAATTAACGTACTGGTCCGAAACAGAATGCAGGAATTGTCGATTTAATTAATCCAAGACTGTTATCAGATAATATTCAGTGGAAAAATAAACTACATCGCAGACTCCCTAAACTTAAATAACTTTATTGGCGGTATATTTAGACCTACTAGGTCATTTTCATCCTTTCACAATAACACGCACTCCTACGTGTTGGATGATTTTAAAGCTTAAAGTATAAATTTTGCAATGAGATAAGATTGAAAGTAATTAACATATCTAACAGGAAGCTGTAAACCACCAAGAAGGCCGAAAGATACCTCCAATAAAATTATTAACATACGAAATAAGTAAAAGCCTTTAAAATTAGCGTCATCAATTATTTATTATGTGATAGATTTATTCACACGTCAAAATAATAAAAAGCTTTCGTTCCTAGGAACGTAACCAGCCGTGTGTACATATATTTTGAGTACAACTTAGCCCAACCGGGCGGTAGCTGCTGATACCTCATAGAAGTTAATTGAGAATTACAGATACGAATACTAATATGATTATATGAAACATGGCAATCAAGATCTGATGACAGAAGGTGTTTCCTTGATAGTGAAGGCAAATGAAGTCTAGTTTTATTGTAACATTACGATTAGTCTTGTAAATCAGTGGCATAATACAGGTAACATGACTTTTTCCCTTTATATACATAGAATAGAATGTTTAGTTTTATGAAATGCTTCAAAGTCAGGTTTACAGCAATCCTCTTTACGGTCGTCAATCGTGCGTAAATCAATCTTCTATGACATTAAGTGGCGAATTCAATTAGGCTCTTACCAACAAGAATTTTAAGTATGTTTCTTCCGGTTAAATAAATATGAAGAACAGAGCTGATATAATACAAACGTTCTTTACTCAAATAATATATTCATTTTAATCTTTTAGGATTCTACTAATAATTCACACATCTATACAGGGCCATAGTGTAAGTATAAAGGTGAGGCAGTACGCAGACACAGCCTCACAACTCAAGGTCCCGGGTTCGAATCCTGGCATTGGCTTGGATGTTTGTGTCGTGATGGTCGCGAGGACCGGGATCAAGGCTGATGGGGAATAGATACACTGACCACGTATCACCCCAAATTCGGAATGTGTCACGCCAGATGACAGTCCGCAGCCGCTACAGTAGGCCTAGGCCCTCAAGAGGGCTGTTGAGCCATTGGAGGAAGTATGCAGACACATGCCACGCCATCTCTGCGTGTGACGTCATCCTGCGGCCTTATATACATACATCGCTACACGACGCACTAGTACGTGAAGTTCAGTGCTGGTAGCAAGACGGAGGACGACAACAGAGAGAACTGAGCAAATATAGACAACTGACTTTAGGGCGGAATAGCGGCCGGAGTGTGACCTGCAAATACGCTGTGTGAATGGCAACAAATATATATAGTAAACAAAGTGAAAATCTTTATATGTAATATGACTAATATGAACTTCAATAACGACCGTTTTTCTGTCTACAGTGAACTATTATAAACTTTTAACGTGCCGACGTCTTGTGGTGTAGTGGTTAGCGTTGTTACCTCGTATAGCAGAGGTTCCGGGTTCAATTTTTTTGGGGATAACAGGCTACATGTGGGAGATCCTGAAACAGGCAACTCCTCTTTAATAGCATAGGAAGGGTGGATGCGGAAGGTAGAGCAAGGTAGCCAAGGGTTAACTAAGGCCCCTGGGCTATAGTGTAAGTATCCTACCCGGTGTTTCACCTAAAGAGATGCAAGGACAGCCCTAGAAAAACTGCGGTAGGTAGTTTGGGCATTAGGTACTATTCTCACGCCCTTCCGAATGACGGGAGACGTGTTCGCTGCGGGTTCGCAGCATTCTCTTCTCCGTGTCTCCACCAGTTTCAGGAGGCAGTCTTCGATCCCAGTACATATACCTCCTAAAATAGGTGAAGGTGTCTCGGCATGTGAGAACTTTGAAAAAAACCCAGAGAGAGTGAGAGGCATTCCCGACATAATCAGGTGAGCCTCGCAGTCACTCGGGGGGGGGGGGGGATATCTGCAAGAGAAAACTCCCACATGCACCATCCTATCAAGATCCCGGACTCAAATCGTGGCATGGGTAAGATAAAAAAAACGTTTAACGTCGAGACAGTGAGCGTATTTTTCATTGAAAAGGGACAGTTTCAGTAGGCTTTGCACTAATGTTTCGGGTAATATTTCAGCTGATCACGCAAGAGGTGCCGACAGCCTTAATGGCAGAAGGGTAACGTAGATTGCTGGGATTTATTTGCTTTGGTGCCGTTAGTAAAATTTTTATTCACTTTTGTAAATTCATGCCTATTTTAAATGTTTGGGCATAAAGACAACTAGTCAACCAGATAAATATAATTGCTACGCTTCTTTCTTGAAAGCACTCAGATGGTTCCCTGAGATGGAGTGTCATGATCATGATTCTGTGCTATAATATTTTTATGTAAATAGATTTTTTGTCTTTCCTTACATGTTGTTTGATGCGAATTTAGCATATTTTCAAACTGACAATATTTGAAACAGAACACCCAAGATATAATGCCAAAGATAAATCAGTAAAGGTCCAAAGAATTAAATTAGCACACAGTAAAGCTTATAATATTATCTGTCATGCTTAATACTAATAGTAAAAACTGTTGGTATTACATCTTTCGAACTCTCCTATTTCAAATATTGAGAATGATGATAAGCTTACATCGAAACGTCGGCCTCTTCTAATTTAATTAATTACCCCACTCTGTTTTTTCTTAGTTTTGTCTGTTAAATAAGGCCGAATCTCTTCTTATTATATGCCACAGAAATAATTCAATTTTGACTCATTTCCGTATCAAAATTTTAACTGTTTACAATAGAGGGTTCAGTTATTTACTTTACAACTGATAATTAATATTTGTTCTATTAACTAAGACCACTCAATCGCGGGAGCTATATAGTTTATCACCATTTCACCAGAATTCTTAACGAACATTAAAGCTACCTACCATTTCCAAGGAGGTAGTAATCAGATTTTTTATTTAATAATAATCTACAACAATCTGGTGTCCCCCAGAAAAGAATCACAGGTTCTCGGCTATAACTAATGTACTCGTATGATTTCTCGGGGAAGCTGACGTCCAAATTACCTCATTTGGTTAAACAATATCTCAATGAACTCAAGTGAAAATACTCGGTTAAAGTGCTCTACGATAAACAAACACCATAACTGTTGGTTGCAATCTTCTCGGGAAATCAACCTTGTGGTATCGATGATACGCCACTACGTTTCGGCAACTGTGACCGTTGCCATCTTCAGGTCAAGTGTCTTCTTCTGGTTCTCGTCGTTTCTCGGGTTTTTCGCATTGCCACAGCTTTCTGACCACGAAATCTGTCCAATATATTTGTGTCCACATTGACAAGAGATCTCAAGTCTCGGTTTCTCTTTCACCGGTCGTAGAAATTCCCTCATTTTCATGCGGCAGGAAAACTGTTTTTATATCGTGTCTTTCCAGGATGCGTCCAATCTTAAAATTTGTTGCCCCCGCAGATGATAGAAACGTTTTCTTCTCTGCCGTATCTTTGGCTGATTTTTGTGGTCCTTTTCCGTCTAGAGGCCTTTCATCAGACGTCTTGAGTAGTCGTTCTGCTGGAAGATAAATATCTCGTTGAAGCTGAAACTTAATGTTCATCTACGGCGACATAAAAACAATAAAAATAAATATAATGGCTGCTGAATAGTTGACTAGTACAGCTTGCACCTAAATGTTGTTCGTTAAGGTGTGCTACTGAATGCGTCCTGGTTAGACAAGTAGTAGCTATCGCAATAACGAGTAACGAGTTGCTCGGCTACTGTTATGACATATTTATAGCGCTTTTGTGTGTTCTGGCTGTGGGCGTAGTCTGCGAAGACAAGCGGTCAATTTACTGGCAATGTTGGCAGCGGCGCGGAAAATTCGCGGGCGTGGACACACCACACACTCATAGAGATGAGGGCGAGTCACACTCGCACACAGCGGAGCGGCACGGGGCCGGGACCCGCCCACGCAACCCTTACAACTATACCGAGGGCGTATGTTCGAGGAAGCAGCACTGCTGAACTGTTAGTTGCCGTCTTGCTGGTAGCGAGAGTCAACTGAAAACAACACTTCGATAACGACAAAGCGAAGACTTTCAGAAGGGATGAACAATTAATTCGTGGGCATTACGTCTTTAACTTATGTTCAGTTAGATCATTTGTTTCAGTTGGTGGAAAGAAGGTGGTGTTAATTCGCAGTTAGTCAAGATAATATCCGGACAATAAGAAACTTTAATTAAGATAAGAGGGAGCGTGGTAACAAGAAAATTGCATGTTAATATAGACAAACAGAATTTGTTCATTATCGAAACGGTACATAATGAATAATATTGAGTAATCCAGTACATGAGAATCATTTATTTCTAGAAGCTATACAACAGTCGCAGGAGACAACAAAATGCAGAGGACAGCATCGTGGATCAGTTACAAATAAGAATAAAGAAATATAAAATTCACATAAATTTGTACATATATACAAATTAAGCCGAATATCAACTCACAAACACTCTGCTAGAAAATAACTCTCTAAAAATAGTAAATTATAATTTCAATAATTATTCAAAAAAATTATGACGTAAAGTTTAAAATAAATTAACAAATCTCTAATAAATCAATAAAAAAATTCACGTGACGGAACAATATAAATTATCAATACTACAATTATTGACGATGATTATTCGGTAAGTTTGCCTTAGTGAAGTCTAATAATTCTTGATTGCTCTAATATTAGTAACACCATAAACTCACAGCTTCAAACTCATAACTGTGGTTTTTTTATTTTATTCTAAGAATTTGAAACCGGCAACAGGCGATATTAGAATAAAAAATCATTTTCAAGGCACGCATCAGAACTTTAAGCGAACTTTTTACGCACCAAAAGGAGCTTATATATGAATTACTTACGAATATATATATATATATATATATATATATATATACTGTAATAAGTGATTTTGCCCGTCAGGCGTGTTATAATTTTCACGACCCTGAGATAAGTGCACTGTCGGCTGTTGCAGCAATCTATGGGTAAGGACCATTGTGTTTGTCAGGTCAGATGTTTCGATCGTGGACGGTCGTTGACCTGGGAGCGGTCTGAAGGCATCTGGTCAGGAAGCTGGATTTTGAAAATCTCAGGAAGTGGGGGCAGGCCTGGGTACCTATAAAATAGAGTGGACGGCGGTGTGGTTATTATTATTATTATGGATGTGACTGTGAACGGCGGTGTGAAGGTTATTGTGATTGATGTTAGCTGTGGACATCGGTGTGGAGACTACGATTATGATTGATTTTGGCGGTGATCAGCGGTGTGGTGGTGGAGATTTTTGCTGAGAACGGCGAGATGGACAGGAGTTTTTGGAGAATAGGATTGCAGATTGAGGAAGCAAAGGAAATAGAGATTGCCGTGAGCGGCAAGTGAGGAAAGTGTGTTTTGGAGGGAGAGCAGAGACACCAGCCCGAAGAGCCGGAGTGAATGGACCCAGGCGGAGCGTGGACATCTTGGGTGCCGCACAGTAAGCCCTCCCCTCCCTCTTCCCTTCCTTACTGCGTGTGTGCAACAGTATTTCGCCAGTGACGGTGAACAGTCTCATATTTAGATGAACTGTCAAAATATATTAAATAATAATTTAGATTAGGTTATTTTGGATAGTTTTAATAGTTGAGCGTATGACTGCGCAACATTCCATGATTGTGGAGTTAGAGTGGGGTTTGGCCGGGTTTTAATATTAAATTAAATTATTTTAACCCCGTGTTTAATTATTGAATAAATCACCCCCCTCTAAAATACGTTAACATGTAGATTTATACACACAAAAATACATTGAACACTACCATTTCTAACTATGAATACATTTTATATCGGCCGTGTATTCTGCGTATTATGGGAAACAGCTAATTTAAAGGCCCAACTCTCCTTAATATAATCGATGAAAATTAAGTAATTTACATGATCTGCTTCAAATCAAAAAGACGTTTCAAATGTAACTTTTTCACAAAAATACAAATTTTAAATATACTAAAACGGTTTTATACTTATAGTTATGAATGATTTGAAGGGCAAATAATATCGCAAATAATTACTTAAGGTTTGACTATTATCATAAATTGTAAAAATATTAGATTCTAGTTATTTGAATACGTTGTCTTGCGGGCAGCAGGTTGCCGAACCCTGCTCAATACAATTATGGTGCACTAAGAGAGTGAAGATCAAAATTCTCCTGGTACCCCAAGGGAGTCAAGAAAACACGCGGCATTTTAAGGAAATAAAAAATAGTCCCGGCACATCATTATAAACTTTTCGCTGCGTGGATGTTTACTCATAGTAGCCTAATACACTAATTAAAACCACAGTCCACTTTTCGGCAACACATGATAGAACCAGCATCTACAACATATTTTTGAACTGCCACAAATTTTCAAACTCTAACACTATCTAAAACTCACAGAGTAATCATTGAAATAAGCACAATGACTTAAATAAAGTATAAAGGGGGTACGTTTAATTCTCCTGTGCGTTAGAAGAAGCAAAAATAATTCGTGTGATTTATCTCCACCAACCCTCGTCTGGGGTTGAAGTATAATTTAAGTTGCATTTTATGTCATAATAGAACTTTGCGACTTCTATAATCTCAAAATAGATAACCAATCTTTTTTTGCGTTATTTTTGTGTAACGCACCTGAACTCCTACACCTATGGTTGTTTCCGTCCAATGATGAATGCGATATAAACTATATGTAAACAATATTGGGAGAAACACTATCAAACTAACTGACCCCGAAAATGATTTATTTAACACAAATATCAACCTCTTTTCAAGTTTTTAAATTTACAGTTCCCGCCATTCTCGCATCTAGGGGTGGCAGTGTTTGTTTTCGCGTACGAAATTTGGACGAAATTGCACAATGTGTAAAGATTTATATGAGAAACATACCATACATATGCACTTTGAGAATAATATATGCAAACAGTGAATTTTCTTCACGTTCAATTTTTTCTTTCCACATCTGTGCTGGATTTCTCACCCATTCGCTTTTCCTAGTGTTTTTCTTCGGGTTTTTAAGTTGTATACTAATTGTTGTAGCAATATGTCCAAGAGCTTAAATCTGTATAATGACACACAAAATAACATACATATCTTTTCTTATGTAGATAAGGATTAAATGTTAAATTAGTTTATAAGCCCAAATTGTATTTTTGTAAAGTAAAACCAAACAGTACAAAATTTTGGTTATCCTCTTGGTTTGATAGAGTTCCTTTCGCCGTTTACCTTTCGGTAGTTACTGCTATTTTTGTAATTAATCGTCATATTCAAAATACGCTTAACTCAATAAGAGACAGGAAGATACTAAATACTTATTTCTGTAAGGAAGGAAGATAGCAATGATACGATTGTTTATTTATAAACGTAGGGAAATTTTATAATTGTTATAAAATTGTTTAGTCATTATATATTAAATAAGGTGAATCCAGTGGTTTATTTAAGTACCTTTTAGCTATTATCAAGCACGTTTATGTAATTCTTAACTTTACAATTATTGTCGAGAAAACACTGACGTTCAGATAAACCTTTACCTATGTAAACTATGACGAACTGTTGAAGATTTAGATGCCAGTTAGGACACCCTAAGACAGATTTTCTGTAAAGAAAATTTTCTCCCAAACCATCGACCTTCTTCCAAATTTTACTATTTTCTTTCGGCGCTTGAAGTGTGATAAAGTATAGAAGGAGGAAAATAGTAGAGACTGGAGAGAAATCAGGTTTGAAGAATACTGACCGTATCCAAGACTGAGAGAGAGAGAGAGAGAGAGAGAGAGAGAGAGAGAGAGAGAGAGAGAGAGAGAGAGAGTACATCACGTTCTCATGTATCCGTGGGCTCGCATATTTGATGTTGCATCTCCAACGTCGAGAATATCAACAAAGCTTGGTACAACTGTCAGCATTTATTTGCTTTGCTTACATTAAGACTTTACTTTCTAGAAAACATGATGTATGAGCTCTTCCATCACATACGAGATTTATTGAACAATGGCGTTGAAGGTTATGATTCTTCCTACCATCCCTTACATACTTGTTGAACAAGAACGCCTCCGCGAACGGAATAACTGCAGGAATACAACCGAATGAGCGGCAGAGTGAAATATTTATATTTCCCGAGTAGAACGAATGCAGAATTTGATTAAATGGCCAAAATATAGACATACACTTGTTAGTGGTAACAGTTTATTTGTAGATAATTAAGAAGCTGGAAATTTACACGAGCATATTAAAACAAATTTAATGAATAATAAAAAATAAGTCATTAGGTTACTATACAAACTCTTTTAAGGGAAACAAAAACAATATAAACTAAAATTTTTGAATAATTTTAACACTAAATAAATCCAAAGAACTACAAAATAATTTCAAGAAATAAATTTACTCGAATAACTAATAATTAATTAAATTGAACATATAATAATACAAAAATATTAATTGTAGGTAAATCAGCTCTTTATTTTCTGGTCTCTTGTGTTCATTAACTGTCATTGTTTTTAGTGGTCCTTAAATTCACCATATATAATGCTAAGAATTTAAGAATTAATTGTGAAGAAGGTTATATTGACAAAATAATCATTAATACACCACGTTTCTTCCATAATGCGTGGACCTCGTCAGATATGCACTGTACATAAAGTGATACAACGACGTAAATAAATATGTACATAAGAAGAGGGCAAGAGGATATTTGATAATAGACTCATGAATGACGCTGAGATTATTTGAATCAGTTTTAAGATAATGGATAAACAATTGGAATTAATGTGTAAAACTTCTGACAATATTCTCGAATTCTATTCGCTTTTGGAATCTATTAATATTAACTTCAGTTATTTGAGTTAACTTGTATACGGAGAACTGAATATTTACCACAAAGCTGTCTCAAAATAGAAACATGTTCTGTAAGAGAATTTAAAAATGATCTCTTTGTTTGTCCCATGTAACAAACGTTGCAATGTATAATGTTCGATACATGAATGTTTCTTGAATTTTTATATAAAGATTGAGAAGTAGAAAGGTGCCAGTTTGTCGAGGCCTCTAATCCCTACGGATGGTATTTTGGCAAGTACGAGAAAGATCTGGGGTTTCCCGCTTTAGACTGGAGTGGGAAGCCAACAGGGTAGCATTATACAATGGCATTTCGTGGTCTAGAGAAGATGGACCGAAAAGTTTAAGATTTTCTACAGTGGTGATTCTGTGAGGAAAATGTCATTCTGCTTTCTTCAGTTGGAGTGGTAAGGTAAGGAGAGCGTTGTGGTGTGTTCTGACGACAGGAGACCGACACCACTTCTCCTTTCGTGGTCCAGAGAAGCTGGGAGAGCGAGTCAACCAAGGTACGCTGTCAGGTTTCTCAATCTGGGAGGGAATTTTGTCCACGTTTCAGGCTGAGATTTAAGAGACGTATTGCTTCATCGAATGGCCATTTTTTTGTAAATATTTTTCTTAGTTTATGTTTATCTAAATAAATATCCCAATTAGTTCATTAATTATCCCTTAACTATTATTTCAAATTCAGTTCCCCGCAGCAAACTTCAGACGATATTTTATATACTACATTAAGTGTATCTTATTTATTGATAAAATCTATGCCTTTTATATAACAAAAACTGGTTGCTTTATAGATAATATCAATTATTTGACATGTATACTCTCTAAATGATGGGGAGGCATATTAATTATTTAATGAATTTAATTTTACGATTGAATACATACATTTATTTAAAGAAAAACAGTAATTATAAATAGGGTCTTGCGCGAAGATTACAAGTACAAAAATAAATAATTAAAAGGGACTATTTTAAAGATCTCAGGGCTAGATTATTATTTGGGTAACCACGTGCAGCAGTTTCCGTTCACTGGACGAACCCTTTTTACACGTATGTGCGTCTTGGTGCGGATTAACTGGTTCCTTCTTATTCCCTCGTTGTTTGGGTTGAAGCTGACGCTGCCAAATTGAGGAAAACTCGATCCTTTTCCTCCTTCTTCCCTCGTTGTTACACCTTATTCCTTCCTTGCTATCTGGAATGTCTCACGCCATACTGAGTTGGCCGACGGTAAACCATTACTATATTGTTCCGCTGCTTCCTCCTCTTTTCCGACGGTTTACCATACTATACTTCTCCTGTAGCTCCTCATGCTTGTCCGACGGTTTAGCATTACTATACTTTCCACTGCTTCCTCCAATGATCAATCCACGCTTCATACTGACTATTTGTCCGCCCATCAACTTCGCAGGTCACTTCCGTATCTGAACATATAATATCTCACGTGTGGTGATTCATGACCCTTGCAGTCGGGTAAAGCAAAAATAATTTAGTTTTTGTTATTTACGTATACAGGACGGAAGACGAGAATGGCTTGGTGGGGCTGAGTAGGCGGGAAATGTCGGCGGGAAAACGTCACCGTCTGCAACATTGTTGATGGCCTGGAAGAGATGAGATTGGACAGTTGGTGCAGGGATGCTGCCTGAGAGAGACGCTAGGGAGAGACGAAGCAGAGGCAGAACAAGGCGACATGTATAAAATTCAGTTTCTGCACATTTAAGAAAGGAGATTCATTTGGTGGGAGTACAGAAAATAAAAAGACAACATTTGATCTGAAGGAGCGGCACTAGAGAATCTTAATATGAAGAAGACGTGACCCAGGAAAGGAACAACCGGCATACGAACAACGAAGAACGACGTCATCAGGCGTTAACATCCGGTAACGGCAATTTACCTCGGTTTTTCCACACAAACCATTCTCGTCTGATTCGCGAATTTAATTTTCAACTATATCGTTCGTCACCCGCGTTCCCGGGAGCAGCCATTTAAGAAGCTGCGTAGATTATTATTTTTGCTTTTACCGACTGAGCCAATGATTAAATTGATATTCGTAAATTTATATTTTTTTCCACTATAACTTAATTTGAGTTATATTTCTATTCAAATTAAATACATTATTATTATTATTGTTCGTTTGATTGTACAACAATATTTTTGATGGTGTAACCTACGAACACCACACATGTGACGATTGTCTGCCAATCATCGTAAGTTCTCCGTCAAGCGAGGGAGATTTTCCTTTAATGACACAGGAAATCACGAAAGCTGAACGCTCTTTTAGCCAAAAACAAGTATACCGTTAACAAAGCAGTCAGGTATATCTATCCAGCCGCCAACTCGGTGCCCGGAAAAAACCTTTTTCCTGGCCAGCGACATGCTCTTGCAGAAATTTTATTTAATCTAAATTTCTATAATTGAAATTAAAATTAGGGAGGGTTCTACTGCGCCACAACTATTAATAAATAAAAGGAAGATAAATTTTTATTCTTGATAAAATCTGCAGGATAAAACTTAGCCTTGAAATGTCTGACTAGTTTTAAGTTAATATTATGGAAACTTCTGTGGGAAAGGCGAATCACTTTGATAAGCAAATTTTAGATCATAGAGCGTTTTTTATAATGAATGGTTTGGGTGAAAATAAGCACCCGAAACCAATTAGTCAGTAATTTATTACCTTTCACGGAAATGGTACCATGGAAGCGATTATTTTCAATTTCGGGCGTAAATGAACTTTGGGTGACAATTATTAAACACGTTGACAAGCTCTGGAAACACTAAAAACTGTTGTCGATATATCTAAAAAAAAACAAGGAGATTTGGAGTTTTCTGAATATCACAGGATAATTTTCGCGATAAGGAGATTAAGGACAACCCATGCGTGAACTGTTGATCTGGTAATAAGAATTTTTGTTGTTGTAAACTTTCCTGATACAACCCTCCATGCTAACCTATCCTGCGCAAGCCGTTTCATTTCTACATTCCTACCACATGTGCTACCATAACGTAATGCTAATTTTACAAACCCCTCGTGTCTAAAAATGTGGTCTATTCTCTTGATCAACGTCCTCCAAATTGTTCTGTTTTTCCCTTATTTCCTTATTCTGCTTATCCACCCATCTGATTTTAAGCAATCTCCAATTGCACCTCATTTCGGAAGCCTCTACTCTTTTCCTGTCTGCAACTCCTACCGTCAACGTTTCGTAAGCATATAACGCCACACTCCAAACGAACATTTTATAACGATTTCATAATATTCATACTATGGTATAAAGCTAAAATAAAATATTTGGAATTAATCTTAACTGACTTCTTGGACATTATATATTATGAATTTACTACACCAAGGCATTTCCTTTAATCACGAGGTTCTAAGACAATATGTATTGCTAGTTGTTTGTTATGTGTAAAACAGAAATCCGACTTCCTATCATTACTGAAAAAATATCACTATTCACTGTATACGATAGTCGGAATTAAGTTTATGTACGAACCGGCTCCGAAATAGGCCAAAGAAAATATCACGAAGATATTCTCCTCTATTCTCTTTCGGTTGCGAAAGTCATCTAATTAAATTTCAAACTATTGCCGCAACTATCGTATTCACCGGATTTAGGAATACTCTGCGTGAAATGTTTAGAAGAAATCGAAGAAATATAATATATTTTTTTTACTTATATGTAAGAACGGGTTGACTTGTCTTTGAAAATCCAAGTGTAATTAATTCAATAATGCCAAAAATCGCCCTTGAAAGTAATGTAAAAAGCGCCTTCCTTATATTACAACTTTGTGTACTTACTTTACGCCGATATATGGAATGTTAAATGGTCTTGTTCACGTAAAAGCTTTATGCTGAAATGTTATAATAATTTCATATTTGAAGTTAATTTCTTCTGGATTCGTGAAAAGACTTTCACGACAGTGTGAAATAATTGCCAGATATATTATCATCACACTGACCATATTCAAACTTCTCCATTAATTTCCTCTCATCAACTGTGTTAAAGTTCGACCAAAGAGTCTCATGGTAGTCCCACAATATGAAGCTGAAAACCGAATCCAAGAAAGTTTGAATATCATCAAAACACGATCTCCGAACTGGCGACCAACATAATCACATGCAAACCTCTAATCAGATCCAAATTAGACTGCAGAGCAATCATTTGAAACTCGGCCAAGGACAAAAACTTGAAGGCATAAACTTAATTAACTTTATCGCTCTGAGAAAAGTAATAGAAGATTACAAGAACAAGATCATCCGTTATCTAAGAATCTTAGCCGATAGAAGACCCTCTCGAAATAAGAAGAAATCTACTCAGCACCAAAAACAACAATATCCTCCCCATGCCCACTAAATCTGTTTACAACAATGCTATATACAACAGGTACATCACTTTCCCAAAACCCATTTACTACAGGCCAAAGAGACTCCTAGAAGAAATCACTCCCGAGAATTATCCCGAAAACAGTTTCAAATTACTTTTCTGGTCACCAATACATCAAAATAGATCTGTCATTGTCCTACTTCAAGAAAAATAAAAACCATTCCACCCGATCAAACTTCAACGTTTTATGTACCAAAGTCTGAGTCCATAACCCAGTTTTTAGGAACGAACCAGTCACAGAAAACGGACCAAGATGCGCAATGAAATGATTACGTACTCAGATCTCAGCATATCCGCCAATCAAAAAAATTATGGGACCAGGAATTCGCCCCCAGGAGTATAGTAGTTAGCGTCTATGCAGTTCGAATCCTGGCATGAGTAACTTAATAAAGTCCCTGAATAGTAGCTAATGACCAAGCAGTTTATGTGATCCTAAATAAAATAAAATAAAATAAAGGAAAAATCGTGTACACCGAGAAACAAATCCAAACTATAACCGAAGAGGCAAATAGTATATAACTAGCTCATCTTACCCATATCTTTGAATGTCATTTAGCAGAAACCCGCAGAAATACACACTAAATCACCAAAAACATAAAAGTCATACTCAACAGAATAAACATAGTCCACGGTACAATAAGATTAATTATCGAGTTAAAAAAATGTAAAATATTGTAAATGACAGTCCAATAGTATGCAATTTTCTATATGTATAAATATGGAATACAACCAATAGCAATCGCTAATGACAACAATGATACGAGTTAAAATAAATAATTAATAAAAAATAGGTTCACCTTAATAGTAATAGTAGTGGATCTCCAGATCGTAGACTAGTAGCTCAATTAACGTTCTATCTGAGGAATTCATTTCAATAATTTAAACGTCAAAGAAAGTTGTTGGTTAAAAAGAAACTATATTCAGGTAATTCACGCCAATAAAATTTTTCTCTAAAATGAGTCAGACCACAAATTTGTAGAACAGAAAACCGGCTGTTTAGTTTACTTGTGCGGAATTAGCACGATAATCGACGCCGTGGAAGCGTACTGAATGTTGTCCACGCGGTACTTAAAATGAATTCAATTGTTATATGGAGCGAGAGGGAACGTTGAGGCTGAGCGTGGCCCTTGTGCCAGGTTAAAGGCACAGAGTATAAGTTCAGTGCACCGTAATTACTGAATACTAACGGTGAAGCTATCTGACCGCGTGCATCACAGCGCCGCGCAGCGCCGTTCACAACTCCACTCGTATCCATTCTCGCAGCTTCAGGATCAGCATCAACCGCAGCCTCGCAGTCATTCCTCAAATGACCAACGCTGGAATCAACTAATAAACTACAAGTTACAGCATCAGTTTGTGTTGAGAAATAAATATCTAATCTCGTGCAATCAAAGGCAATCCACTAATTAACGGTATATATTGTACTTAGATTCATCACACAACAGTTATGACTAAATTCCCAAATTTATTCGTGATGGAATTACTTCTGTAACTCAAAGTCCAAGCTGTTCCGCGATCATTCAACGTAACAGAATAGGCGAGTCCTAGAAATAAAGGTAATGTTCATATCGATACTGAATATTAAACCTTTAAAGAAACGTCATGGAACGAAATCGAAAAGACTATATTATATATTCTGATTGAAAGACTGACATTATCAAATTATTTTAATTACTTTTCTCGTTCTGTATACAGTCTTAAGCGGAAGTTTCGCGACAGTGGTGAGTGCCTTATTATCCATTTACTTACACATTCAAGAATTATAAAAGCGCAGGAGCGATTTTCTGTTTCTGTTATTCCTTGTGCAATGTACTTGGTGCGTCTGGGAAGCCTCACAATTCCATATCTGCCTCGGCTCTACCACTATGAGAAAAACAGTTTTTGAACATGCCAATTTCAAGGCGTCATTTTCTGTGTGGTGTGTGACCACGATGCTGGTTGTAGTTTTGGCCACGTTTTCCTGTCCAGCCCACGTGGTTCTCTTTCTTTTTGGCGGGTAACAGGCTACTTGAGGGTGAATCTGAAGCAGGCAACTCCCCTTTAATAGCATACGAAGGGACTTGAAAGGGGGGATGTGGAAGGTAGAGCAAGGTAGCCAAGGGTTGACTAGGGCCCCCAGGCTATAGTGTAAGGATTCTACCTGCCTCATGCAGGTTTTCTAGGGTTTTCCCTGCTAAGGTAATGCAGGGAAAACTCTAGAAAACCTGCCTTTGACTCCCGTACATACACCTCTCAAACTTCTCAAGGTCGTCTTAGCCTGTAGGAGTCTTAAATTAATTACCTAGGCCGTGGAAAAAAAAGGGGGGAGGACAGGAAAACCAGGAAGGAGTCAGCCCTGACGGACTTACCAGAACTCCACTGGCTCTCACTCATTTCCCTACACGCGGTTCTCTGTCTTTTCCCGCCTTTTATTCCGGCGTCGACGTCTACCCTGCAACACCCTGCGTCACTTTCGACAATCTCCACTCTCGAGTTCCTATTCGCGGCTGACGGCACCAGGACAGCCCTGCATTCGCCTATGCAGCCCCCTATAACCACGTGGCCTGGACCGAAAAACGTTGCCAAAACTGCAACCAGCCACGTGGTCACACATCACAATGTAGCATTTTTAGCCTAGAATTCAGCAACCTTTTTAACGACGATTATGCTGATCTCTTTCTTACAAAATGAATCTCAAAGAAATTATTACGATGTTTGTTTTAAAAAATGTATTCTGCAAACATTTCGAAAAAAATAAATATCTTTAATCTCCATATACCACTAGTACCTTGAAATGCACGGGATAAGATGGATTTGTGTGGTGATTCCTACCAGTCGGTGGTTCTCTTCCTAGATCCACAGACAATGTATATAGTATATTTATTTTCAGTCGTTTCGGTCGAGCGATTAAACAAGGCTGAAGCAAAGAATTGTAACACGTGGATATTCCAATCCAGCAAGTAAGACCAAACATTGGATTAGAAAACTTTAAAGTTACCCTCTATACATGTATTCGTTTAGATACAATCAATTGGCGATAAAAACACTGTTCCGTAATTTGATGCAGTGATTTTGCTATATAGGATAATTATGAAGTCCATTAACATTTCAAATAAACGTAACAAAACATATGGCATGTGAAAAAAACTTTCAATGTTTTTTGAAGGCGGTGCCAGCAAATTACTTGAAAAAAAAATAGCCGACAAAAGTGGCACCAACCGACAAACTTTCTATGTTCTATGTGATCACACTTCATCATACGACACAAATATATTCGGTAATCCAATTATGCTCATACTAATAAACTACAAGTTGTCATCTAAGTTTCTTTATAGCATGAGTTTGTGTTGAGAAATAAATATGTAATGTCGTGCAATCAAAGGTAGTTCACTATATCCAGGATATCACGAGTGAATGTAAGTACCGCTGCTGGGGTTCGGTATCGCACGTCTTCACGGTTTTTGGTACAGATGGTACATAAACGATTCTCTTGATGTAACTCCACAATATTAATTCGCAAGGCAGTGGTGGCTACTGGAGTAGGGCCAGGTCAGCAGCCACAACACGGCTTAACCAGCGATGTGAAAAGTCCCATTTAAGTAATCTCCTACACAATTTGTAATGAAATGCTTTATCGCCGACATCAGTTGAAATATGTAATTTATTCTTTTTCATTTGTGTACAAGTTAATACTATGAAGAAGAGGAAGAGGAGAAAAACTGGAGTGAGTGGAAAATATCGCAAGGACAAGGAATTATCTCTGGGGAGAGAGACGAAGGTTTTATTTTTAAGCTAGAACAATAAGTGAATAACTTACGATAATACTATATTGATCAAATAATAAAGGGAAATACATTTCAGCTTAAGGTAATACGACGATATTCTATCAGCTGAATACATTATAATTTGTTATTTCGGCTGTAACAGTCACAGGAGATTGTCCGCGACACTAACTTTCTCATGTAAATAATTCATCCATTTAAACATTTACCTGAAGAAGTCCACACAGTTGGATGAAAGATTGTATTTGAATTAATTAAATACTAATTATATTTATCTGCTGACTTATTGAGCCGTATTTTTATTGATTTATTATTCATTTCAGAAAAATTTGGCTATGACTATGAGAAAATTCAATTCAAAATCAGATCCTCGAAATATTTTTATTATAAAATATCACTCGCTTATAAAATAATTGCTATTCGATTCTATAATACAGTGTAACTTTACATCCACTTACATTCACAATTTCGAATTTTCAGACTATTCTTCTATACGAAAACCGTGGTTCCAGCCATGCACCAACGTTTAATTCAGTTCTTCTTGTTCTAGCGATAGCTGGCAAATAATTTCAACAAAAACGGGTATTTTATTACAAATTTTGGAGAGACGCAACCATGTTGTAACATGAATTTTATATTATCAGCTTCAAGTTGTTAGTGAGCCACAATCTAACTACGGTCGGTTTTCAAAATTAACTTACCGGTACCACGTTAAAAAAGTACATTGTGGCTTTGTCTTTCGCTTATTCTATTTTTTTTATGTTTAGCTATTTACCTACTCATATTTATTGAAATATTTCATGGGCTTTATAATTATCCGGTATACATATATTTTTATATTACAGGAAGTATGATACTAACTAATTAACCGATCTCACAAGTGACAGAAAGTTGAATTAAATTGAGGATGAAGAAGTGAAGGTCAATTTAGCTTTTTATAGATTATGGAGTTAGAGTGCAAAATGGAAACATTTGATATACGTATATAATTTAAATGGAATAAATTTAAAATGTACTAAGCAAATCAATGTTATATTACCGTAGTTGATTGTTTGTTAGCTTAAGTACGATTGGTGCAACAACAAAAAAAAGAAGTTTTGAGCTGACTTAATATTGTAGCTTACTGCTTGGTAGATAACTGTTGGGAATTCAGAATGACAAGTAAACCAAGACACCGAATTTGAATAATGTGTGGTGCTCTTTGTGAGCAGCAATTATCAACGCTGACCTGGGGGCCAGTGCACGCAGCATGGCAGCATGGGGTTAATGGCATGTGACTTCGTGACGGGAAAGCGAATATGTAAAGTCGACTAATTTGTTCCTCCTCGTTTAACACATGCAGCTATGACAGTAGCCGTCTCCTACACTTCGGAATTTAATGTACACACTGACTTAATCAACATTAGTGTCATTAAGGTTAATTACTATTGAAATTGTCTTTCACTTTTTCGTCATTTATGAGCTCGGTGCATTATTTGGTACGTTAGTGTCCGTTATACCATAATATTACTGATAACTGGCTAAAAACCAACAGAAGAAATTATAGCTTGGCTAAGTATCGTATTTAAGCTTTAGGATTACATTACGTCTGATATTAAAATATTTAAATGAAATAATTTTCGACCAGTCTTTTCACACAGTTTCTTTATATTTAATCAAACAACGTTCCGTCGCATATTCGCATCTTCTTCGGTTTTCAAATTATTGTTACATCCAAGTTTTATAACTTAACGTATTGTAAAATATTATAAGCAGCAATTTTTTATTTAAAGAGAGGTCCGAGGCAGAATCTAGACACTTATTTAGCCACAGTTGACACGAGTATGCGCCGAAACGTCGTTTGATTAAAAATGAAAAAATGGGCTGAAAAAACCGGTCGAAAATAATTTTATTTTAATATTTTAGGATTCTAGTTTACCTGACAGACTTAATAACATAATAGCTATCCCAGTTTCCCCATTAAATTATTATTTACAATTGATGAATGATGCACGGTTCATCAAGCGGGTTAAATTGATTTTATTCTACAACGTTTCAGGAAAATTCATCACCTGACTATCCAAAATCAACCATTGAATTCAGATAGCGGAAAAGCCCACACTATATCCTTATTATTCACATCATTCAAATATATATTTCCTTTAGCTGTGTGAGGCACAAAGCATACGTTCGAAATTTCTGTTCCACACATGGATATTGCAAGCCAGCTCACGCTTTGAATATTATAAGTAACTACTTATGTATACATAGTTTTAGAAGGATTTGTATGAAAATATCAGCAATGCAGGGCATTAGTGTTTCACTCAAGCCAAAGAACCAAGTTGGTTTCACTAAAGTAAGGAACCGTTCCTGAAGACCAATTTTTTTTGCTAATCTGTTTGTCATATAGGCAATATTTGTGGCCGAGTCATGCCTCAGGCCCGGATCACATTTCTCGCCGAATATTAGGAACCGCTCGCCGACTTTCCAATATAAAATTCGGGTATCCGCAGACTATATAAACGGTATAACAATTTTACGTAACCTGTTTATTTCCTATTCAGACTCACGATTTGTTTCCAACATATATTTACCTCCGTATTTCTATCGTTGTTAATAGCCTTACCATATGCGATTTGTGTTTAATAGATTTAATAATAATATTTTAATTTTTATGAAAATAAAATTGAGTTGTCGATATTATTTAAGTATTCAGTATATATAATTTGGAAATTGTTGTAAACAGCAGTGTTCTTAATTATTGATATCCTGGGAAGAAGAATTACTTGTTACGTCGGTTTCCATGTCTTAATAATTTTTTTTATTTTTCATTTGTCCGTTCATTTAATTGTTTGCTTATTTTGAGCAAGTGAGACAAGAATAAATAATCATCGTGCAGAAGTAGATTGGTGTGTGCAGTGGTACGGCAACGACCTGGAGATTGCGGGCGAGCACCTGCCCATACGTATCACAGCCGTGAAGACAGGTGTCGCCCACCGACAGCGCAGTGGCCACTCTTTGTTCACGTATCAGAGTGGGCGTCGCACACAGAACTGCTACATCATTGGAACTGCAAGGTCGAGGGCTCGATCCTGATTGAATTATCCGGATAGCGGCGGGTCCCGTTACGAGGTTACTGACACTAATGGTTATCTGACTGCCGCGAGACAGCGCTGGTGTCGTCGACTACAAACACCACGTGCTTGTGCTGTGGCGGGTCATTCACTGGACGCCCATTCAAGTGGACCCTGCGCGCTGGCCCTCCGGTTCCGAAAAATTCTCTTCACCTTATGCACTAAGCAATTTATTTTCAAGGGAGAAGGCTTTCCTCTCCTAGTCAAAGGTACCTTGGAGTTCGACTAGTACAGTGATGAGCAAATTTTTTAAAGAACGTGCCGAAGGCCCCAGAAATTTAGAGATATTATTAATAACAACCAATTGAAATTATTTAGGAGTATTATATATAATGATATGTTAATTACAAAAGATTTCCTTAAACAAAACAAAAATATATTTTTGATTAATGCTGACAAAATCAAGCAACTTGTCTTCATTTATGAAGAAGATTATGATAAAAAATAAATTACTTACTAGATGATAAAAATACGTATAGATTAACTAGGACAAATCCTGGAATGAAATTAATAAATGAATTCCTAACTAAATTTAGAAAAATTTTAATTTATTGCCAAAAAAGAAGAATAAAATTATTACGACAACCCTAGAATAAAAGGATTAATTAAAATGAAAAAGAACTCAGCCTCTAAGGCCAATAGTTGATAATGCAAATTCTGCTTATTATAATTAATAAAAGTATTTGATCAAAGCCTTGGATTCTTTCAATAATGACAACCCATATGATATGAAAACCTTTTTAAATTAAAAATCATAATAGATAATATAGATCACTTAAAAGATAATGAAAAATTAATAAGTTTACACGTAGTTTCATTGTTCACAAATATACCAATAAAACTAGCCATTGAATTAATTAATTCAAATTGGGACAAAATAAAAGACCACACTGAAATGAATAGTAAAAGCATGTTTATAGAAGGTATTAAAATATGTTTAGTTAATGGCTATTTAACATTTAAAGATAAAATAAATAAACAATTTCATGGTCTCCCTATGGGAAGTTGTTAATCAGTAAATATTTCTGGTATTGTACTAAATTATATTTTAGACAATGAATATAAAGCCAAGGTTATGTAAAAATACATTGATGATTTAACTTAAATAATTGATGAAAATCAAATAGAAATATTATTAGAAAAAATTAATAATGTGCACCCTAAAATAAACTTCACTTTAGAAACTGAATCTGACAACAAAATCAACTATTTAGATATATCAATAATCAGAGATAAGAATAAACTTTTAACAAAATGGTATAAGAAACCGATGACAGCCGATACACTAATTAATTATTTCTAAAACAATCCATTCTCTCATAAAAGGAATGTTGCTAATAATCTAATACATAGAGCTGTAAAATTAACAGATATATATTTCATAAAAGAAATTAAAACAATTATATATGAGGTATTACTTAATAATTTTTACCCCAAAAAACTGATAAATACTTTATGGTATTCTAATATAAATACGAAAAATAATGGTAATAAAATAAAGCAAATAATAATACAGATAAGGAAGCGATAATTAATGAACAACCAATTAAACATACTAATAACCTCAAAAATAAACAGAACATCACTCATCATTTTAAACCACTGGTTAATAAAACACCTAAATTAAATAATATAGATGATAATGATGTAATGGGACAAGAAAAAATCAAACAGATAAGAGTACATGATTAACACACATTGATACATTAACACCCATAATGATAAAAGTTTTTTTTTAAATAATGGTATTAATGAAATGAAATTTGGATTAAAGTCTGAAAACAAGATAAAGATTTATTAACTAAACTTAAAGATACAGCACAGTCAGGAAACATATACTAAACCAATTAGATATTTTATGTGCTTTCGAAATACATTAAGGTATGTATACTATTTTTAAACATTATATCATAGTTTTAAACAAAATTCCATATTTATGTGTATATATTTTTGGAAATCAAAATTGAAATACACTTTTGGTTTTTAGAAATGACTGATATAAATAAGGGAAGGAAAAAAATTATTAACATAGTCAATTAAACAAAAATTTAGAAAAAAACTTTTGGCGGGCCAATATAATTTAAAGTTGAATGTTGTGAAATGTTATATTCTTTGTAAGATGCTACATTTTCGTTACAAATGAGAGAAAATGTTGTAGCGTGTCTTTGTATCTATTTTGACATAGGAAATATTGAAGGTTTTACGATGACAAATATCTAAATTTATATTTAAAAAAATTATTTTACTAAAAAGTAAAAAAAAATTAGTTTCCAGTTAGCTAAATATGCAAATGTTCTCTTCACTCAAAGTTTGCCGTGGGGTAAATAGTCTATCAATGAATTCTGCACAGAACATTCTTACCGCAACAACGTGAACCGCTCATAGACTGCTACAGCATCAGACGTCCTCCCTCCGTCTTTATCAATCGCAGAATGTCTGATCAGCCAACCTCTCCCTGGATCAGTTATCGTCAAAAGGCTCTGTTTGGTTCCTACTCATCCCTCTCTTTTATGGCAGAACCAATTAGCAAAGCTTTATACTTCTACGTCACGTCAGCGTAGAGGAAACGGGGGCTGTTTTCCGAGAACCCTTGCAGCTTTAAGTGAAGGAGGAGGGGAGAATTCCTTAGTACCTGAGACGCAACGTTTATTTTTAAACCGTGAAATCCTATGAGCCAGGCGTACATGTCTAGCTGCTGCCCATTCCTATCTCCCAAATTTATTAATCTTATTTACCATTATACCATTCAGCCATAAGTCGCGCTACAGTGGTGTAGCCCTAAAACTAATAAAAAGTACTTTAAATTCCATCTTTGAGAACACGGCACTCAGAATCAACTCTACGTTTGTTAGATAGCATCTTGGGGCTAATTTTTTTACAATAAGCAGAATAAAACTAGAAAACAGCGCTAAGTCAGGTCTCAATCAGGAAACGTTTATCGATATCTAGCCGCCGTAGAGGGGGCAGCTACAGCGAAGAGGCTCCGTTGCCAATTTTACTCTTCGCTATAAAGTTGCCAGCAGCCAGTTGCCTCTCACTCTCAACATAACATTCCAATAAATAGGATAAGCAAATAAATGTGTATTACGTCACTGATACAAAACGAAAGAGAGGAAAAAGAGGAAAATATTTATTTTTCGTATAGCCTGTGCTATTTTTATTTGTCAGATTAGGAATAATGTCACGGGGGCCGGATAGAACATTTCAGAGGGCCGCATCTGGCCCGCTGACCGTAGTTTACGAGATATATACGTATATTCTCTACGAGAGCGGAAATAATATTGTGGGAAAAAGACAACATAAAATAATTGTGTCAGCCCGACACCCTTTTCACCTCAACGCACGACACGCATATATGTCCCTGCGTGTTCTGCCTGAAAACAGCTCTTAATAATGCGTCAGGCCTCTTAGTATGCAGGCAACTATGCATTTAACAGCATAGAGACAAAATTTATGTGGTATGCTAACACGCCCTATTGATGTACAGATGTAAAACAATTTCCTTCTGCGTGTACAAAATATAAAAGAAATATTGAACAGATATGCATAAAAAAGACGTGAAGTCTGTAAGAATGTTTTACAACAGCTCTCAACTTTGCACGAATTATTTGTTTGTTCATTCAAAATACGACATAGCATTTCAGTTAAGTTCGCAGCATCGGGAAGTTGGGTGAGAACAGCTAACTAATAATACTGACTGATTCAACGTCATGGGAAAAACTTTAAAGCGTGGTACACACGTTCTTTTAGAAAGTGGCCACTTGAGGTGAATGTAAAAAATAAGACATGAAAAGAAAAACACTGTTTACTAATAACATTACCGCAAAGTGTTTCGTTCCAGCAACGTTTACAATAAATGCCCCAAATGCTTGGTAGCGTCGAAAGAGTGATAGGTGAGCAGTTCCAAAGATGCGCACACTTGCAGCCACAATGGGTAGTGCAGCAACGAGGTCCTCAATAGCTCCCACTATTAAATATTGGACGGACGATTAGCTTGCCTTCATCGAGAGGAAACAATTATGTCGAAGCATTGGCCAAGTGTACTTGTTCCTAGGCATAAGCTCCTGTCTGGCTATACAGCATACCTACCACTTCATGCAACTCGGTGGTCAGAGCGATAGTAGCTACACCGACACACACACCCAACAATCATAACTTGAGCAACAGGTACACCCAGACCACAGACCACCTGCCAAGTACACTGTTCGAGGATGAGTATAGCCAAGAACACAGAAGACCTTCTTTACCGTTGCAAATAAAAGAGACATGGAAATAAATTCAAGTAACGTAACGTTATACTGAATGTAATATTGTTCTTTTATTACTCACTATTAGTTAGTTAAGTATTGACATATCATGCACTTGCTTAAATTAAACTGAAGACAGAGCACCGCAAATGTATTTCTTAGACACGACCTCCGACTGCCGACTCCCGCTTTATTCATTTAGTTGAACTGTCTCTTGTGGAATTTGCACGAGAGCTTCGATATTACGCTGATACATAACTATGCTGGAACGTTTAGTGTGTTACAACCGTGTTCGTTTACTACCCTTCTGGGGAACAGAGGCAATCGAACCGTTCGAGTATTAATTGCCATTTAAAGAAATTAAAACTAATGAAATAGCTTTCAATGATTATATAACAGGTCAACTCAAAGAGGAATTTGAAATTTTTACACTTTATACAAAAAAAAATTTAACATGGACAACAACCTTTAACGTACAAACATTATTGTTTAATATTGTCTCTAGTAAAAACATATCAACACAGTAAATGACCGATGTAACGATTATAGTCAGAATATGGAGTTAAAGAAATGTTAAATAATAAGAGCACAACAAGAGTATAAATATAACATAGGCTGTAATCGATATCGGTCCCTAATGATACATAGATTAAGACGCGTGGATAACCATTGTACATCTATTTTTAAAATCCTGAAGAAAAACACTTGGTTCAGGAGTGAATTCACAAACCCCAAGTAACAGGATGGAAGGAATTATAGCCTGTCATGACGCAAACGTCTGTGACGTCACCATGTAGTCAAGGAAATCCTGCACAATTTGGCGTATATTTATGTAAACAAACGCTATTCTCACATTTGAACAAACTTACTCTGTGAAATACAAACGCATAAAAGGATGATGATAAACAATACGGAATTTATTCAAAGAAGTATGTATGCTCCTCATTGATTTCGAACCGCCCTTTAAGCTGTAATATTTCACGGAATCAAGAAAATTTCAACCTCCATTTTTGCCCAATTATATCTAATAATAAAAACTTTAGGAAATATCGCAGGGCGATATAAACCACCCTTACGTTTTTTATCAATATAATTTAACACACTTGTGAATTGCAAAGGCTGATGTATTAAGCGGGAATTGTCTATAATTTTAATTTACATGTATTTGGTGCATTCAGCAATAGTAGTTAAATACGTAAAAGGATTTAATAGATTAAACTGATGATTCATAAAGTTTGACGAAATAATTTCTAATGAGAATTTCAAAGAACTGCCCAACACATAATTGGTATATTTTTCTGTACATGAAGAGTTTTAGACTTTCATTCTTTTTTACATATGTTTTATAAAGACAACAATAATTCATACATTAAGCTTCAAATCTGCGTGCGCATGATATTAAATTTCGCGTTATTTAACGCGTTTTAAATAGTTTATTAGGAGACGCTAAATTTCACGTTTTTCAGAAACGTCTATATTTGGACACCTTATGAGTGTTGTGGCAAGATTGAGAGAATAAATAACTGCTTTGGTTCCGGGAGTATTTGTGACTTTATTAAAGTATCAGGATTTTTTTTAAAAATTCTTAAGGTATTGTGCGTATTTTTCACAGTGTATATTCTTGTACACTTTTGTGTCCGGGGGAATTTGAATGTTATTAAAATATGGGGGGGGGGGGGGTAATTTCAATCTCTCGATGCATTTAAATGTTTTCGACTCTTTTGAAGGTAGTGTGACTAATGTACTCCATCACGCCGTCAGTTATGACAAGGTAAATGTTGAAGAAAGTGTCGTGCTCGATGGCTGTTGCCTCATGTTGACTAAGAGAGTGTGTAACTAAAAAACAAACCAGGTTCATCTAGGACAGAATATAAGTATGAAACATGCTAACATATATCGAACATTAGATATATAAAAACCGAGCGTGCGAAGTTTCCAGACTGGATTATTACAAAAAATAGATGTAACTTGGTTCAGGTGTTTTGGCATAGTCTAATTCCAATTGAGTAATACACATAAAATGTTCACAGAACCATATGAAACTTTTAGAATAGACTTTCTTTGGGATGTTATTTATTTTTCTCTTTTTTTTTAAGTCGCATCAACTGCTAATGGTTATTAGCGGTTACGGTAAGGAGACGAGCTTAACATTAGCTTCAAAACTTGAAAACACACAACATCCACGCCTATGCCAGGATTCGAACCCGGGACCTCTGAGATGCGAGGCAGCAAGGGTTACTCGTACACTACATGACGTCGGCTAGGGAAGTTATTTAATTCTAGTGTAATAGTTCGTTTAAGATGTCAAATGGATGTCCCTTCATGAGATTTTTCTTTAGAGAAATAAACAAAGCCAGTAAGCGCAAAAATTTTTTTACCCTGTTAACATAAAAAACGAGCAATGAAAGTGGTCTCTTTAAGATAAAATGAGAGCTAAGGGCAACAAGTATTGATTTGTCTGTCTGTCGGTCGGCACAATGCTCCGGGGTCACTACCCTTTACCTCTCCCTCGCTTTCACTCGTCATTCGTCACTCGACCACTCCACTCTCGAGTGCGTAACCCTCCCTTTTCCTCAGCTCTGTACGTATACCTCGAAGGGATCATTACGGGAACCTTTTATTTATGGGTAGCGAAACTGGTTCCCAGCGGTGTAGTGGTGTATTTAATGGATTTCAACTTACGCTACATTCATTACTGCAGGCAACAAAGCCTTGTTCACTTACGCCTAGTCGTGAAAATGGTCTACATCCGGGTTTCCCAAACACTTAGTTCCGCGGGGCCTGAATAGGTGTTCCGCAAACATTTGGAGTGATTCTTTCCATACTATGGATTATGATATCATGTTATAATACTATTTAATCAGTGGTATAACAAAAACTCTGCATCGAACGGGAGAAATGGAATGACAACGTCGAGAAACAAAGAAACCATATTCCTTGTTTACCGCTACAATAGGAAAACTGAGTAACAATGAAAAAGTGTGGACGTGCTCAGTCAATCAGAATCCTGTACGAGTGAGGAACGGATTGTCGTAATATTTTATTTAGCTTGACAATGAGCAGCTATGGCCAAGAAAAGCCAATCTTGTACACTTTCGTTTGTGGAATTTAATTCTATAGCGCATAATTGCAGTCTGTCAGGATCATCTAGTGCAACGGTTGCCAACCGGAGGGCAACAGGAATAATTTAGTGGCCACTTCAATCCAAATTATTTAAAATTTTATGCGATAGCATGGCTAGTGAACACAAAACACTTTTATTATATACTGAAGTAAGATGGCTATCCACAGAAAAAGCACTATTAAGATTTTTTGAACTTCGAAATGAGTTGTTGGACTTCTAGAAGGCACAAAATAAAGCAGGACAACATTTTATTGAAGCTTTACACAATCCTGCATTTTACAAAGTGCAATGAACTTATCATTACAAGGAGAAACTATTATAAATTTAAAATGCCATAGATAAAATCGGATCTTTTGATAAAAAAAATACAATATTGTATTTCATGAGTTTAATCTAACGTTTTTAATTGTTTTCCTGCCATTCATAAATGTTTAAATGAATTAAATTTTGAAGTAGGTGAAGAAGTTTTCAAAATGTTATTAGAACATCTATATAACTTGAAATAAAGTCTTTTGCAATATTTTCCGAAAACTAGTAACTACGATTCCTGGTTTCAGAATCCTTTTTCTGTGACGGTTAGGTGCAATTGATTATGAAAATCTAATTGATTTAATCAGTGAAAGAAAAATACAACGATCAGTTTTATATGACTACTGGGCTAGTTCAAAAGAGTACTCCAATATTTCAAAACATGATATTTATTATTGTCTTACCTACGTTTCCTACAACTTATTTATGCGAAGCTGGATTTTCTTATTATGCTGCAATGAGGTTAAAGTGCAGAAACACGCCCGACGCCACACCACATATTAGAATTCAATTTAGTAATATTGTGCCTGATATAAAAAAGATATGCAATTCAAGAAACCAAGATCATAACAGTCACTAAGTACTTTACTTATTTATATTGTATTTCAGGTCTGTATTTAAAAAGTAATTAAATGTTGTTTTACTTTTTACGACTAGGAATTACCCATCATAAGAAATAAGCGAAGTGTTCGGTTAGAATGTCCGATTTTACCACGTGTTTCATTGAAGATAAAGTTTGGGAAACTCTGGTTTACATAATTTGTACCAATAAATATGATGCACATGAACCGACGACCAATTATTCGTTGGCGGGATTTGCTTCAACTCACATGTACTGATGATAATACGCAGCGAAGGCTCAAGTCACGGCCAATTTAGATTTCGTTTGGATGGTTGTATAAATCTTTGATTGCATGAGATACTAAAATGGACACTTGATGAATTTCGGCTAATGAGGGCAGAGAAATAGATAAACGCGCGTGTGACAAGTCCATAATGAATCAGATAACTGCGCAGCTGCGTGAACTATAATATGTAACAACGTCGCATGACGGCACAAGATAAAAACGGCTTCCATTTGAAGAGAACTTTGAAATATATCGCACTTCATAAATGATCTCTGAAAGTGTCACTTTGTTTATTCACGTGATGCGTAGAATTAAATACCTACGCTTATGTATAAAGCATGGTAGCTACACCGTTTTGATTCACTCCTCTTCCGCTGTTAAAAAATGGTCGCTTGTAGCAAAGAATATCTTAAATAGATCGAGTGGCAATAGCAGCTCTCGGAGAGTAACAGTCATCCCCACTCCTCTAGGGTCAGCTCCATAAGATACCATGTCCATGAGCCCGCTAAGATCTGTCTTAAAGCAACATAAGACAAATTAAAGTGGATTATTTATTTACACCATATCTTAGTATTTCAAAATATGTATGGTACAAATACAGGGCGACTGCTAATTCATGGTAGCAACTTTGAGGGCTGGTACAATCACATTTTCTATAGGAATGTACGGTCGAAAGTAAAGCGTTGACACACAAACACAGGAAAGAACAAATAAGAGGTAAAGTGTTTCATTTTCATAACCTCGTTTACAAGTGGAAATTAATTTACGATAAGTGTTCAGAACTGCGTCCATCAGCATTGATACATGCTTGACAGTGTCGGTGCATGCGATTGACGAGATCTTCATCGGAGTCTACCGGATTTGCAAGATGTTTTCTTCACTTCAACTGTTGCAGGCGTGGACCAGCGTCGTGTCTGGTAACGTGGAATGAACCTGTTCACATTCTGTGATCCGACATTCGTCTGTCAGGATACTGCTCACTATACATTCTCTGCCGTTTCCATTTGCACGCCGTACATGTAATGCATGTCTGCTTTTTCGGCGAACGTAAAATCTCCCATCACGGACGAAAACTGAAACGAGAATGGTCTCTCTTCCCAAAAAATCAACGCCGACTGCCCATCTACCGGCAATGGAAGCAACTACAAACTCCGTTTCTCCTCCGTCTCCTGCAGTTGTTCTTTCCTGTATTTGTGCTTCGACGCTTCACTTTTGACTATATATTCCTATACAAAATGTGATTTTTACAGTGTCCTGTACCAACCTTCAAAGTTTGTACCATGAATCAGCACTCACCCTGTATAAATTTATATGAAAGATTAATAAAAGTGATCATGTTTCGAAATCAATATTGCGAGTTGAATGCGAAGTCATATCAATATATTTATCAAATAGGTGTTAAAATATATAATTTTTTAACAAAAATTTTGGAGGAGAATGCAAATTGATTTTCCAGGATCTAAATTTGGACCGAATGGACTTTAAAAATGAAACTATCTTAATTAAAATATTGAAATGTCGCCTTTTTAATTCACAATAAAAAATTTGAATTATTTTAATACTATTTCTTTGTGTATTTTGAGAATATTAAGGTTTTATTCACTTTTATAAAAAAATCCTAACTGTTCAAATAAATTTTGAGAATGTCATTGTCGTAACGAAAGCTTAAATGAACATATATGAATAAATATCTAAATAATTTTTAAAACTTTTTTAAGCCTGTGTTTTATTAATGTCATTTATTAATTTTTAATGACGCGAAATATCTTAAGGTTTGCCTTTAAAATAAGGCCGTATCTCTCGTTATTATGTTTTATTAACGCCTTTGGGGGGGGGGGTAACAGGCTACATGAGGGTAGTGTCAAGCGAAATTTATCTAAAGATAACAACATTTCACGAGTGAGAGTCGTCTTATTGTAAACATTTCACCTTTTGTCAGAATTTGATTCTTTCTTCAATGAACTATTTGATTACACAAGATCATCCATTATTTACGAAAATATACCTAAATTCAAACGAGAAAGGGACAAACAGCTGTGTTATCACTATTAAATTGAAACTTAAAACCTTACTTTTTCAAATTAATATCAATTTGTATAATTAATTATTCGCTTAAATTAAAAATATCTCAAACCGACTTATTATATATGTATAGTTGTAATATAAGACCATCTTCAACGGTACAATATAGCATTATTCTCATTAATTGAAAGAGAATCTGTTAAATATTCTACATTATATATCATAGTGTCTCTATTTGCGGGTTCTTCGTGTCGAAAGCTTAATAATTTGTATTTTGGTAATTTGAGTGTAATTCGAATTTAGAAAAATGTTTAAATAACGGATTCAAATGTTTTATTGTGAATTTAAAAAGGTGGCATTTCAATAATTAAATATGATAGTGCTTTATTATTAAAATTCCATTTGGTACAAGCATATAGAAAGTTTCTATTTTCCGAATTTTGATAATAGGAAAAACAGTTTATATTCTCCTCTAACATTTTAATAGAATTATTTTCAATTTATTTGGGAAATATGTTGATATAACTTCACATTCAACTAGCAAAATTGATACAGTAACATGGTCACTTTTCTTAATCTTCTATATAAATTTACATTTGTACCTTACATATTTGAAAATACTAAATATGGTGTAATTATAGAATAAATTGCAATTTTTTTGTTGCTTTAAGATAGATTTTAGTGGACTTTGAAAGCGCCGTTTTTTCATGGGCTCTATAAACAAGTTGATCCTAGAAGAGTGGGGATAATAGTCACCCTGCCACCTGTAGGCGTTGCCACTAAATCTATTTAAGATACTCTTTTCCTCGCAGCTTCTACTACACAGCTGAAAAAACATTTAGGAAGTTAATTTTTAAGTTTCACAGGAAACCCGATGTTAACGTTCTTAACTTTTCGTATGCCACATTTTCCGGAGTAGTGAAAATATGGAATATATTCAACTGTCACCCACTATAACAGAGACGAAAAATGTAGCTGTACCTCGTCATCGCGTAAGCACAGTGTCCCAAGAGGACACAAACCGCGTAACGCAAATTACCTATTGCAATAGTAAATTTTACTATTCTAAGATATTTAAATTTGTATGAATAATTAGGGAGTCACTTGATTGATAAAAGTATATTTTAAGATTAATATAAAGGACTGCTAAGTTTTTTCATCCGTAAATTATTGTTAAATAAAAATGGTAATTACCTTTAAGAATATTACAGATTTTATTTATTCATTTATATTACACATCGCTTTGTTTAGAAGCAAAAAAAATTGTTTGAATGACAAATACTTCCTATTATACGACATATTGTTATTAACTATAGCTTTATATTCGTATAGACAGTTTGAATTTTCATTTAATTTGAATTATTTGTGAAAATATTTTAACGACAAGATCGTTAAATTAAATCGTACCCACTGAATAAAAGTCATTATTGTAAGTTGTTTCTCTAATCTGATTGGTTTAAAATGACTAATTAGTTCCATAAACTCTAAAACACAAAACCTGCGGCCTAGTCATATTTACAAATCTTTTGTGTCTGAAACTAAGTTATTGGACTCCTTTAACTTTCTACCAACTTTCTCAGCAAGAAACCCCACGACTAACTTCATTGTATCAGTTAGAAAGCATGATTTTTAAGTGCCTATGAGAAACGAATTTACGTTCCGCCGGTCACCATAAAGAAATAATTTCATGGCGTCGCCTGTGACTAATATGAATTAAGCTTTGGTGTTTTAGGAAATCGGAATCAATGAGTTCAATTCACCACAATAAGTTTTTTCTGCTTCCAGCTTTAAGCCATTAACTGACTGATATCATTCCAAGGAAAAAATTAAGAAGTTCTATTTGTGTTCTCGTCAAAGTACTGGCCCAATGCATGTGTTATTACGTCCAGTAAAATAAATTTCACCCGTATTCAACGACAGAAAATAATATTAATTAATTGTGTATTTTGAAATGGTGGCATGTCGTTTCGGAACATCATAAGTACCCAAATACAATCATAAACATACTGAGATGAATATGTGAGGTTTGAACTGTATTTAGTGAGCAATATTATATGAATGGGGCGAATGAAGTAATTTTACACTTCCGAATATAACATTTATTGTACAATTTATTCTTACGGAGCCGGGATTTTAGTATTAATAATATTTACATTCAATACAAAATTTAATTACTTAACAACTACCACGTAGAACAATGAGATCTTAACCTAGGGTCATATTAATTAAGGAAATTCTCATAGCAGGAGATTTAAAAAAAATTACATTTCAAACTCGGAATCGGCAGTAAGAGGAAATTGAAAGAAAGCTACAGAACCATATCTGGACGGTACGGGTTTCTGCTTTGTCTAAAGATCGCCACCGGTCATCAGGTAGAATCTCATAAAGATCCCTCTGGACTTCCGGGTAAGAAATTGCCACCTTGCTCATTAAATCTTCTCAAACGCTACCGAGGCCAAGATCATTCAAGTCAGGACCACGTAACAAATGCACTCAGCCTCCACTGCCTCTCTCAATCTCGCTCCTGAATCGGTTGAATCACAATCGCCACTCCTTCCTCGCGTTTCTCTTCAGAATCACAATGTATGTCATCAATATATATCCAAGACCTTTAAAACTTCCCCCCTTTCTACTATATATTATATCAATCGGATGGCGGGGACAAACTCCTCCCACATGACACGTATCCACGTCAATACTTTGGAAGGAACATTCACCCTACCTACCACCGATAGTTTGGAAAGTATCCCAGGACCTCCCGATATCCAGCCGGGTGCTCTACCAACTGAGCTAATCAGAGTCGACGTCCAAGGACCGATCCAACATCTCTCCATTCCCTCCAGCAGATTCCCTTTTACTTCGTACTACCAAATTCCATATTCAGTTGAGTTTTATCATTACAATTCATTGATATATGCCCCGAAACATGATTTGTACAGCTTCTGTAGTACAGCACAAATGTCTTAAATTATATTGACTAACGCCATTAAATATCCAACATGCGGAATATTATACCAGTATACTACTAAGTAAACTGTTTAATATTTAAGCTGATAATTTAAAACAATTTATTCAATATGCTAAATGTAAATTTACGCAATATGAAGAACGCGTAACTTGTACATTTTCTTTTCCTATTACAAATATCAGTAACTTCTGTCGTTGGTCTATAAATTCTGAGATTGTACAAAAATTATGAAAATTTATACGCACCTTAATTCAGATTTCTCTTTTGGTTCACACAAGAGTAAGTGCGTTTTGATGGTTACGTATTGAGACACAAGTTGTTTATGACGGGGGTTTCTAAAGTTGGAGAAAGGAAACTTGTGACTGATTGCGTGGCTGCAGTGTACTGTTGTAATTAAGGTACATTGTAACTCATCGGAGTGAAGCTAGTCTTTGTCATGTGACACGTACGTAAGGTTGTTAAGGCCCTGAGGTGGTTACGGTGTACGTTCCGATGCTCCAAGGGCCCTATACTCGCTGTTTTTGTGATTATATCTGCTGACATTTCCGGGAAGTAGGCAGTTGACCTGCGGTCATCGACTCAATGCATGAATACGACCACATCGGTTTAAGGGACACGCCTCGACAAATGACCTTCAATAGAACCTCATCTGGAATAAGCTCAACTATAGCGTCGTACAGATTACTGTCAATTACATTTACTCCAAGTGAAAAGTAAAAATCTTAGTATGACACATTTCTGAGACAGCGCTGAGGCGAGTCGATCAGGGTTGCGGAATCTAATCGAATGCGCTTAAACACTTCTCTGTAAAGACGTTTCTTTTATACTTTTACTAACAGTTCACTAGCTCCACGAGTCTACTCTCAGAATTCATCTCCGGATAAGAGATCAAATCTCTGAATTAGAATGAGATGCATTCTGCTTTCGATTAGATTGGTATGAGGCTTCCTACAGCGCATAATAAATATGGACCGAATAACAGGAGTTCGTTAGTCCCGAGAATTCGAGGTCTATGATGTAAGAAATATGGCAGCGCAGTGGAGGAAACAGGCAAAAGAAGGAAGTGACGCATTGAGCTTATTTAGGAGCTGACGTGGAGCATTGTCCTCGGTCACATACAGTAGTTGCTGTACCTGATTGCTCCAGATGAAATCTACTTCCTCCGCATCGTCGACTAAAAGTGTCAATTTCACACGTTCTATGTGTCATTGTTTCAAGCTGTCTAGTATATGTATGGTCATCGGATGATATTCATCTATATATTATTTTTCACAATTAATTTGAATTACAATTCCTCTGGAAAACAGTAAATATTATTTTCTACTATATGTGTACAATTGTAAAATAATGTGAATTGTATTATAACAATATATACCAAATATTTTTTACCAAGTTTCGAGTTATAAAACATTTGAGAAAAAGACTAAATTCGGGGAATGTTTCTTAAACTTGTTAAAAGTTGCAAAAATTCATTTTTTTATTGTATGTATGAAACAGCTGTAATTTGACAGTATACGTAGTTTTGATAACGCGCAAGTGGGATCTCATCACAACTGGGCAGAATATTGCACAATTATTTCTTGCTGTATTGCACAGCGATAAGTCGGTTCCAACACTAGGTTAAGTGTGTTAGAATGTTCGTAATGAATAGGTTCTGACTTCCAACTCTAGAACAGAGATAAAACAATTTATATTCTCCTCCAACATTTGCGAATAGTAGACATTTATTTGAGGAATTTATTGATATAACTTTGCATCCAACTCGCAATATTGATTTCGAATCACGGTCACTTTTGTCTTATAATTTGAAAATACTGAGATACAGTGTAAATAAAACAATCAACTTTAATGTGTCTTTTGTTGTTTTAAGACTAAAAAAGCGCTGTTTTTACGTAGTGTGATTACGGACCTACGAGGGAGTTGATCCTAGATGAGAGGGAGGAGAGGGATGAATATTCCCACTCGACACTCCATCTATATTAAGATACTGTTTGGGGTGAACGGCAGGCATACTGGGGTGGGGCAAATTCCAAGGATACTTTCCACTTCCCTCAGTCCACAAATGCTGTTCACAGCATTTCACGACAAGGAACTTTGTGGGCAGACTCGTTGAACGGGAGACTATAAACTTCGAGCCCTATAAACGTTTCTTTTTGTTCGTTTCGACACTTTTCAAAACGTTTACTAAGCTTCGATGGTGTCATTTGAAGACTCCGAGTAGGCAAGAAGGGTTCCTTTGTGGGCGCGTTAGTTCCACGTCTTCCACTTGTTGCTTTGGTTGACAGTTTCTATTATGTATGTTTGGCACGCGCAACTATAATAGGATCGTGACGCACACTTACAGGGCGCAGGTAACAAGAACAGCGCAAGGTAGAAACTCTTCACTTTCGCTGCAGACAAGTCACGTGAGCCACAACTCTACGACAGCGCCACTTTGCTACGCTACTGATATACAAGCCCATGGACCGGATAATATTATAGTATTATCAGCTAGGGAGTGAGGTAGGCCGGTCTTCCTGCTGCATGAAAACCAGTGACACATTTACCGTTTAGTAGAGAAGAAAATACTATTACAATATTAATATAACTTTTAAAAGTAATGATATGTTGTTAATATTACACTGGAAATTGATTGATCGTCATTCTACAGAAAAACGTATATGAAATGATTCTTTTCGGATAAATGCTACATACTATTAAACAATTAATGGAAAACTAAAAACGATACCCTTCAAACTGATAATACTCCAAAAATGCGAAAAATACTATATGAAAATAATTAAATAATCACCAATAGGCTGCATTAGTAAGACCAGTAGTTCAAACCAGAGATAAACCTTATTTTTATATACGTATTTTATTACTTGGTAATTTATTGTAAAGTCAACATTGGTAATTAGTTTTTTCTATTATTTTTTAATTTTAAAGTGAGAACTTTAATTATCCTTATGACGTACATTTTACATAATCTTTTTATGAATTACGGTCTTAGAAAAAAAACTAGTCCTTATTTCAGTTCTCTTCTTTTCACAGTTTATAGTCAAATATAATTAATTTTCGCGTCTCAATGTACGCACAAAAAGTTGTTTCTAATAAATGTATTTCGTATATAATAAATATTTCACGTCATTCTCGCTGAAAAGGGTTACTTTGGAACAACAACTTTTCTTTCCTCTGCATAATAGTTTTGCATTCTTTCCGATTGACGTGGATTTAAAGAAAAACAGATATTTACTTAAACATTGTAGTTACATATTTTAATAATTGTTGAATACATTTAAATAAATATATAATTAATTCCACCTATAACTAAATTATACGTGAGCTTAAATGGTAATAACCGTTTATAGTTAAATTATATATACATATATAATTTATTATAACCATTCACCGTTAAATGATATATATATATATACATATATATATAACTAATATATGTGTCGATCTTGTCTGTATATTTTCTGCGGAAAGACAATTTTTCAGGATTAGTTATAATGACGGCACATACTGGAGGAATGATTTGTAGCACGGAATTCCTCTAAGCTGCGTGAATTTGGACTTTCGTTGTGTTCAGGGCTTTCTGAGCACTAGTTACCTTCGTGTACCTCACTCCCTAGTTTAAAATAATATGTATGGGAGTCTCTGAGTCTGACAAATTCTAAGATCGCGATGTGGCCATATTTAGTAAACAGAAAAACTTTGCTACCAAATTTATGAGCAGATAGTTGGTAAGTTGTACAAAATTATTATCTGTTTCAAAGAGGAATAAATACGATGACGACAGCATGTTTTAGTAGTAATATTGGTAAAATGGATTAATTTAAACGTGAACGTGCCAAAAGCTAATGATACTTCTATCTTTCAATAATCATTCCTAATATTTGTCTCGGTATAAATATGTGGACTGTTTCCAACGGTGTTATTGATACCTAGCTACGTGCCCCTTTGCCCAGGTACTAACTAACAACAGCCCGGTACAGTGTTTAATTAGACAATAACCTTCTGGTTAACGTGAGATTTAACTGGCATCAAACGCCTCACTTTTATGAAAATTGACAGTTTTGTGTCCAGCTATTCATATGAAATGTTTATTTTATCACTACCAGCTTTATGACTCAAAGTACTTAGAACGAGTACAGATTTTTCTGGGTACATTAAATAATCACACAATCTTAAACGAGTCAAAAACATCTCGGTACTTTGAGAGAGTTAAAATATTCCCAATGTTTTAATGAACTTAAAAATTCTTCGGATACACTACGGGATTAAAGAATACACACGGTGCAAAATACTCCCTGTACCTTAAGGCTTTAAAAAATGCTTCCGGAACCTTAATGGTTACAAATACTATCGGTACCACTCCTATTGAATGGCATAGGAAAGGAATTGAAAATCTGGGATGTGGAAAGCAGGGCAAGGCAGCCAAGGGTTGAATACGGTCCCCGTACAGTAGTGTAAGGATCCTACCCGGTGTTTTACTTATAAGAGATGCAGGGAAATCCCTAGAAAACCTGCATCAGGTAGGTCGGGTTATTCTCACGCCCTATCGAATGACGGGAGGAGATGTGTTTGCCTTCCCTTCTCCGTGTCTCCACCAGTTTTAGAACGCAGTTGGCCGTCTGACCCAATGGGATCAGGGTACAGTATTTAGTGTCCTCGATCATAGTACACACATCTCCTAAAATACATGAAAGTGCTTCGGCATGAGAGAACCTTAACAAAAAAACAAATCTATTAAATTGTAATGGATAAAAAAATTATCAATGTTTATGTTATCACCCTTTGATTTCCTGAAGCTTTTATTGCAGACTATAACCGAGAAAGTTGGAGTCTAAAATCTGCCGTGTTAATAGGCGATTCTAAAGAAAAAAATATTATAGAAGCTTAATTATTCAATAAAATCTGCCGTACTGTTTATTATTAACCCTCTATATTTTCATATTTTGCAGGATATTATAGATCAAATCTAAAAGTGGCTAAATGAAGTAATAGACGTCATATTGCAAGCAGTTAAATAACCGCATTTCCCTGTTCTGTTACAATGCTTGGTGATGTTTCAGACTGTCATTCCCATATATGTTTTTAACTATAATTCCTTCTATGGATTTTCTAGTTTTGCAATCCCCATCTCACCGCATAGTGTTTTCAAGAATATGTATACCAGGTTTATATTCAATTTGTCCGTGCGTTCAAATCTGTATAAAGAATTACAAACATGCATTATGCAGAGATATTGAAATGTTTTAATTGCTCTTTCCTATTTCCCCATTCACTCAGTCTGAATGTACGAGCTATACAGCTTGTTACACATGTACTTTCCATAACAACGTTGGGAAAAACTAAATCATTCACGACGTATGCTTTTTCCTCTGACCTATCTGCATGATGTCTTCTAAAGAAGGACGCTTTAATCCGTGCCAACATTTGCATGAAGTTGTAATGGAGCTTCATTGAATGAAGTATAGTGAAGCACGCACACACACACACAATATAGTGGTGGTTGACAAGGGCATTGCCCGGGCCGAGCAGATGGAGACGCTACAAAGAAGACAGACATCGTTATCGTTAAACTGCTATTGTGCTTTTGTATTCCGATATCAGCAGCCAGCAAATAAGATTTCCAGTCCTTCCGTAAGTCTCGACGAGGGAGGGGGCGGGGGTGGGGGAGGGGAAGGCAAAGTTATCAGTGGTGACTGGTGTGACTACAGCAAGGTAACTGACCTTTCGATTAATTCCTGTATAATTAACTTGACAACTCAGTGACGCGTATTACAAAGTTTGGTGCTTGTTAATCTTACCTCCACGACAAAAAAGGAACTTGAATCTCGTGCTATATTACGATCATTGTAAAGCAATGGCCTGTGGGAAGATAAAATCCGTGGGATGGCATAGAAAATCAGAAGACGTAACAATAGCAGAAATATATTGTATTATATTAGCCACTCAAAGTCATAAATTATATCTTCAAACAAATTCCGACTAATAACTAGACATGTGAAGATTGAAACTATTCTCAGAGGTCCAGTGTTCGATTCCCGGCATGGGCCTTGGTGTTTGTGTTGTGTAAGCTTTCACGTTCCCTAACTTAGCAACCTGGACAAAACAGAAAATCAATTACTCAATTACAACGTCGCTAACGGCCTTTGATGTTGATGCAACTATAACCGAAGAATTAAGAAAAACGTTGAAACAAAATATAACGACAAGAAGTAGACGACTCCGCTACCACCAGTAGTTTTTAAAAAATTATGCAACATTCAATGTTGGTATATTATTCACACAGAAAATCTTACAGTAAAAATGTGGTTTTGACGTCTGTTTGCCTATTTTTAATTTGCTAGTGCCAAACAACGTGGAATTAACAACTTTTCTGGATATGATTAAATCGATGGTATAATCTAGATGTTCTCAATGTGGCAGCTTGAAGACGTTCGAATCGTAAAAATTTTCTTACAAATTTTTTGGGTTATACTACATTACTTCTATTTTTTTTCAGTTTTCCTTTTCCTAATTAGGTTTCCATCATCACTTTCTTTGTAGTCTTTCTTCGGTTTCATCATAGATTTTTATATTCAATTGGATAGTACAGAAATAGTATTTTACCCAAGTATCTGCAACCAGAAATGTAGCAATTACTAGGCCAACTGACTGAAATAATACTTTGGTTGTACTGCTATAAATAATCAACTCTCGCAAATACTTTTTACTGGTAAGAATGAAGTGCATAATTAAAAGGATAGACAATACTTTAAATCAGAACTCATCTATAACGGGCTATGAAAATGAGTTAAGGATTAATAAGGAAAAATTTATACGTCAGTGGGAATCTTTATATTCGGTATATTTTAAATATTATTTCAAAAAGTTATTTCTGCTGTAATGAAATACTGCATGCAAAACTGCTACTAACAGTTTTTACGATGCAATACATAATAATTTTTGTAGCAAACTACAATCTAATGCAAAACTTCATATGTATAAATATACTCTGATAATAACTATAAATATATGTAACAAAGATTTCTGTATCCTTCCTGATAGGATCAGTCCATTCCAAGTGGTATTTTTCATACAACATAGGTTGCTCGACAATATAAAAATTCATATTTACTTTATGTTTTTGTTGGTTCAAAGGTAATATTTTTAAATTTCCATTGCACGTATCTGTGATTTTCTTAATAACTCAGCATTGGGTGTCACACCATTTTCAACCATAATGCATAACTATGGATATATTTTTTCATGTATTCTGAGTTACACAAATGCATGTATTACAAATTAAAGTAATTCAATAATTGGATGGTAATTTTTCCCAGATGGAACATTTTGTGAGCCTCATCTTTTTTGCTTTTAAATATAATATTGTCGTTATTTTATGTAATCTGTCAATTGAAATTGAAGTTAAATACAACATAGGCCTTTTCTTTGTGCAATTTTCAAATATTTATCTGGTACCTCGATATATATATATATTGGACCTCAAAATTTGAAGAAAAAAACTTATATTATTATTGGGTGTTACCGTCGGCCCCATTTTAACATGACACAATGAAAATTTGAATTACCAAAATATTAATTTTTTAGCCCACCATCCAATTACTTTTTATATACCACTTGATATGGATTGACCAAATAGAAAGCTATGAAGGCAGAAGAGTTTGCTTTTTTGGACAAAACCATAGTAAAATTTCATTTAATCAGCCACTGATAGTATAACTTGAACGTCAAATTTGGCAGTAAAATGTTCCACAGCTTTAGGGTTTTATCGGGTACGAAAATGAAACGTAAATAAATTTCTCATTGATGTTTATTATAAACCAAAATTTAAATGTAAAACAACAACGGTATCGTTAAAATATAAATCATTCAAATTTAATCTCGTTATAAAATATTATAAATTTTACAAACTCACAGTTTTAACGATCCAATTAAACACCCACACAAGTATATATATAGTTAAAAATTATAGTTCTGGACTGCATCCAATGACGGTTATTAGCAAAATGTGTTTTAAGTATGGTAAATATTTGCAGGCCGTTAAACTTAACAGTGTGAATTTATGGGACTAATTGAAATAAATTATTATATGAATCTATTATAATATCAAAACATCCACTGGTAAGAGCTAGGATCATGAAGAAATTTATATATCTCTCATTTTATTCTCCTGAAATAGTTGAAGAAACGTAATGTAATTGTTTCGAATAATATAGCTTTTTTCTGAGAAATTGGTCGTGTTGGTGTTTAGCAGTTAAACCTATAAAACATTTTCTAGACTCACAAAATGCAATTGGACATATCTTTTGCTAATTTAATGTACTATGTACGTATAATCGACTCCTCTTTAAGTCGAACGCCTTCGGTAACACTCGAACGCTCCCAATCTTGAATTAAGAATATTGTATTCAGTCCTAAGACTGGTCTGATGCAAGCCTCCATGCTAACCTATCTTGCGCAAGCCTTTACATTTCCGCGTAACTATCACCTCTACATCCTCCCTAATTTGCTTAGCGTATTCCAACCTCCTCCCTCTTCGGTTCTTACCTCAAACACTTCCCTCTAATGCTTATTTTACACAATCCTCGTGCCTTAAAACGTGAGCTATTAATCTATCCCTTCTCTTTGTCAACGTCCTCCATATTGTTCGCTTTTCCCCTATTCTGTTAAAAACTTCCTCGTTAGTTACTCTATCCATCCATCTGATTTTCAGCATTCGCCTATAGCACCACATTTCAAAGGCTTCTATTATTTTCCTTTCCCCAACTCATATCGTCCACGTTTCGCACCCATATAACGCTTCGCTCCATACGAACATTTATAGCAACGATTTCCTAATATTCACACTTACATTACCCGTAAGTAAATCCCTCTTTTTCGCGAAAACCTTCCTTACCTGTGCTATCCTACTCTTTATATCTACTATACTTCTACCAACCCTAGTTATTACGCTTCCCAAGTAGCAGAATTCCTTAACTACCATCACAATATCTCTGTCCAATCTAACACCCTTTGTTATTCTACTGTTTCCCCAACAAAATCCATTACCTCGGTTTTGCCACTATTAATCTTCATATTGAACTATTTCTCCATTGCACGTTCATGCCATTTATTATAGTTTCCAAGTCTTCTTCTGACTTCCCTAATACTACAATATCGTCGGAAAAGGATAGTTTTTTATTTTTTTCCTTGCAGTATGATTCCTTTTCCATATTCCGTTTTAACTTTCATCATTGTCTGTGCTATATATAAGTTAAACAGCACAGGAGACAATGAATCCTTTCTTACTCTTTTCTTGATCTTTTATTCTAATTACCGCTGACTGCCTTCTGTAGAGGCTACGTATAAGCCTTCTTTCTCGATATTTTATTCCTGTTTTCATCAAAATCCTTAATAATGTGTTCCAGTTCAAATTATCAAATGCTTTTCTAAATCTAAAAATAGCCAGAAAGATGGCCGGGTTTTGTCTTATCCTGTCTTCTAAAATTAGTCGCAAAGTCAATATTGCTTCTGTTGTCCCTACATTATTCCTAAAACGAAAATGAATTTTTCCTAACTCGTTCCATCCTTTTATATACTATTAATGTTGATATTTTTCATGCATCGAGGATGCCTGTGTGAGTTTCTCGCAGGCATCCCCCCCCCACCGAGTGACTGCGGGGCTCAACTGATTATGTCTGGAATTCCTCGTACTCTCTCTTGTTTTTTTATCAAAGTTCTCACATGCCGAGACACCTTCACCTATTTTGGAAGATGTATGTACTGGGGTCGAAGACCTTGGGCACATGACAAGAGTTATCCGCTGATCCCCATTCGATCAGTCGGCTAACTGCCTTCTAAAGCTAAGAAAGAAGCGGAGAAGGTAATGCTGCGACCCCACAGCAAACTCGTCTCTCGTCATTCGGAAGGGCGTGAGAATAGTACCCAATGCCCGACCTACCTGATGCAGGTTTTCTAGGGGTTTCCCTGCATCTCTTTAGGTGGGGTAAGATCCTTAAACCACAGCCCAGGGACCCTAGTCAACCCTTGGCTACCTTGCTCTACCTTCCGCATCCCCCCCTTTTTCAATTCCCTTCGTATGCTATTAAAGGGGAGTTGCCTGTTTCAGGATCACACTCATGTTACGTGTTAACCCCCCCCCCCCAAAAAAAAATTTTTTTTTGCATGCATGAGATACTAAAGTATTTGTCATGTGATTTTCTCATCTATCAGCCCCAGTCCTTTTCGGTATGGGTATAATTTTTTTTACTAAAATCTTCTGGTATTCTTCCTGTTTCGTAGATTTTGCAAACTTGAGTTATTTACTGTAATGTACTCAAAGAGTAAATTATATCAAATGTTCATTAGTATTATGAATAACGATCATGAAATTTGTATTTATTTTTCTTGATTACGGAGTTGACTTATAAATTGGTCGATATAGTATAGTATAGTTTAGTTGATATAGTAAGGTTTGAGTTGCGTGTAATGTGGACGCTTCCCGGAACAAGCCGGGCCTGGAAGCTCCGATCGCCGATAAGAAAGCCTCACGACCAGCCTGGGTTAACACAGATGTCTTTGTGCGGCCTCGACGTGTTTTGTCTTAAGAGTAACTACCCAGAAAAAAACATGGTGTGAGTTGCTAACAACTTGACGCAGTGATGTCACTGTGACGCACAAGAACACAAAGCACGATATCTTTTATGGGGGACCGCTCTGTAATAAACCGCCGACTCGATACAAAAACTTGCAACACAAAGCCGAGTACGTATTAGTTACTATGTACAGCCAACAGGTCTAACTCCAGCAATTACTGCACAGCCAACGTCTGACATTCAAATTTCTTATGTGTGGTCGACTGCGGGTTCGAGTTTCTATTTCTGCAAGATTTGCTGATGTTAATGTTAAGTATTCTTACATTAATATTAGTCCGCCAGACACATTCTTTTCGTGCATTATCTGCCTTCAGTGCTATTCTGCCTTTTAATGTAATCGCTTTCCTGATTGAGAGACTGGTAATAATATATTTTATAATAATAATTCCCGTCTGTATAGTTCTATTGAGTCATTAATAAGGAAAAAATAGGCAAATAAAAAGTATAATAAATTATTTTAATATCGTGTTCCTGTCCAGCTGTGGTCCTTCATCACGTTCATAGTAAAACTCTACAAAGATACTAGAGGACAGTTAAAGAATAAAAAAATTTAAATAACATATCTAAATGGCATTAAGTTTGAAAAATTACACAAATATTAAAAAAATTATTCAACAAATGAGTCACAGTTTTGACATTGAATGTGAAGTATTTCGGAAACTAATCGGGATTTTTAGTTACTGTCAATTTCAAATATTTGTAGATTATCGCGTTAGAAATATGATTGATGTCTAAAATGTTTCTAGAAATGACATAATTTATAATGAGGTATGTTAATGTTATGCCTATATTGTCTAATACTGGTCACGGCGTTTAACAATGAAAATGCAATATTTAATCGGCGCCTTAACCCGTGCAGTTTTTTGTTTGGTGTTTACTCGATTGGTTTTTTTCCAAACTCTAGTTAACGGCAAGTTTTAGCCATTTTCGAAGCTAATCAGTAAGGAGTGTCAAGAAGAGAAAATTGAATGGAACGCCTCGGACTTACGAACCGACCCAATACATGGGCTAAACCACGTGACTTCTGCACAGATCTAACATTAACCTTCCGCCCTATAAGTTATCTGTCATTTTCAAACACATTTAACAAACCAATCACAGATTTAACTAGCATTATTTACAAGTATCAAACAAAGACAGTAAATACAAATCCCGAACAGTTTCCTAAATGCTTCACATGAAACATGATGCTATTTCTCTTTACGTCAAAACTGACACTGATTTGTTGAGCGATAGTTAAAATGTTTCGGTCCATGAAACCTAATCTTCCTACCTTTACCCAATTTATTTTTGTTATTACATCATTTTACAAAGTTCCTTTGACACTTATATTTGTAAGTTTTAATATTGTTATTATTTTTAATTTGATGAGGGTCCATATGCGGAAAGTAACATGTTTTGTTAATTAAAATTAATTAATTATAAAGTTTAACTGTCTGTTTATGATTTATTAATAACTGAATACTAGACGAAGAGTTCTCGGGGTTCCATTCCATTTGTTGTCCACGACGTTTCAAAGGCAGACACCGCCATATTTTTCAGCTGATGGCGGTGTCAGCCATTGAAACGTCGTGAACAAAGATCTTCATCAACCGACTGGAATCCCGAGAACTCTTCGTCCTTCATATACGTCGGGAAAACCTTCGTTTTCTAATTCTATAATATATTCTACTAACATTTATAAGCTCAAACACTCTTAATTCTTTTTCTTATTACACTAGAATTCATAATTCAGTCGGATTGCTGAAACCGAAATAACGTATAAATAGAACTAATCACAAACTCATTGAATCGATATTTTCATATAAATGAGATAAGAATTAACGACCCGTACAACAGACGATTGTTTAACTTTGAATACGGACTTGAAACTAATACTAAATAGATGTTTCGACCAACACTTCTGGTTTTTGTCAATGTTTGTAACAGATTGAAGAATTAAGAACTTCACTTTGTAAGAATAAACTGACACGATCAGTCTATTAGTATAAGTTTTAATTATTGACCAAAATGTAATAATTGCGTTTTTTCTGTTGAATTAGGCCACTTAATTGCAGAAATACTATTCAGTAAATGGGGATGACAATTTTTCCTATAATTTAGTAGTTGCAAAGCTCTGTAGGGAAATAACGAATTTTGATCAGATTTGAAGTTTGTAAGTTTAATATTTGATTGTGTGCAAAAATGAAACACTCCGGACTCCTGAGGCTATCAGCTTCGCCATTCTGTGTCACTCACACAATAATATATCTTTGTTCAAGTTCGAATGAATTGATGGCGAACAAGCAAAAGTAATCTAGACGTTAATTCGTTTTCGTTTCATCTCTGACACAAATCATATTTTCATTTTCCTTCATATATCTACCGAGGTCCTAATTATACTCATTCTAACCCAGTGTACCTCAGTTTTAATATTGAGGATTATTTACAAATATCTTGTGCAATCTTTTTTTCAGAATGCAGAAAGTATTGGTTAGTAATCAAGACTGACTGGACAGGAAAATCAAGACGTCTGAGAGATATTTGGGGGGGGGGGGGGAAGTGAGAGGTTGGATCAAGATCGCTACGCTTTCTGCACAAACAAATTGGTCCGAAATATGGAGTTCAGTTTATAACGGATCACTTTCACGTCCCCACAAATCTCCAGTCTCGGTTTTGGAGAGGAAAGCAATGAAAGGAAGTGAGAGATGTTGGACCAAACCCAATGAATTAAAATATTCTGAAATAAAGATTCAGGATGGGAAATCTTGGAATAAAATCCACTTGCTTTCGTTTTCTTCTGTTATGAGTTACAATATTCTCATGAAATACGGCATTGTGTATCATAATTCAATTACGAGACATTCTATAAAATAATTTCCTATAAATGGAGTTAATCTTGTTTGGGAAACCGATTATTTTCTCTTGAAACAAAAACAACAATATTGTTAAATGCATTTTTTCATGGAACGGTTTTACTTTGACATGTAAACGCGATATAATTGAGATAAATTCTCTATATAGCATAATGAAGCATACTTATAATGCATAAAATTTGTTGATAAATATTTTTTTTAAAGATAGACCAGGAATTGATAATATATTATTAATTTAAGACGGGAAGTAAGTTCCATGTTTTCACAGTTTAAAATGATATAATTGTAGGTACGTCTTTCTTTGTATTGGTATCATGCATATTTAATGAAGAATTAATAAAAATTAAACTACACAAATGAGCTATTGCTTTGGCACGAAACTGATAAGAATTTTTATTTTCTATAAAATTATATGTTGGCAAAATTTCTTTTAGTAGTAAGGACACGGGACGTACAGTTCAGTAAGAAAATATAAGTAGATGAGTCTGTAGAAAGATTTAGAGACCATAGAATTTCAGCTCAAGTAGAGAATTTAATTTGTTTCATGTAAAGTTCTGTTTGACTGTGCTGTAATAATTAAATGAAATTCAAAGTCATGCATAATACGAGCGGCCAAAAGGATGAGTTCAATTTTCATATTGTTCAAAATATTATAAAAACATAATCGTACGATGTAAATATAGTTTTCAACACGTCGCTCAGAAAGAATTTGAATAGCTGCGCTAACAATAACGTTCCCAGAATCTCCAATCTAAATTATTTTTAATGTTACATCATGACTATTGTTCCATTGTCCGTTCATATATTAGGACCCTCGTGACTGCGATGTGCGATGTATAGGCAGTTATTCCATAAATACTGATTTCCTGTTATACTCATTAAAAACAACTCAGCAAAATGAGTTTTTATTCCTATCATATTGTAATGGGCGAGTACTTGGTAAATTTTTCTTACGTGTTGTACTTGTTGAAATCCCAGACACGAGTGACGAAGTGAAGCACAAAGCAGGTAACAGGGCGAGAGAATTCTTCACGTTGCATGTAACAATTTTTGTTAGGTACAGGACACGATTCCTATTTGGCAAATCAAATCAAAGTATTCCATATTTTATGCGGAGACTTTTTGCTGGTCCGAGTAGCACGTAGGCCGAATAGTCAAGAGTGAAATGTAATATTAAATATCCCGACGTGGTTGTAAATACAGCTTCCGGGTGATATGCAGAATACTTTCAATTTGTTGGAACACTTGAAGGTACGCACTAACTGTGATCGATGCTCGTATGAACGCTAGGCAGCTATTTTGCGGTGCGCAATAGATAAATATTAATTACTTTCCTGCTAAGTCCCTGCTTAAGAATATCTAACATGTGTATATTTTTGTGTAAATATTATATATATGGATTCTTTGACGTCAGTGAGCACGCGCTCGGATTCTTTCCTCCAAGGCGACGGCAAAGCATGAATGAACGGGATTAATTAATTAAGTTCTCTTGTGGAGCATATTACATTGCCCGACGAGGAGTGAAATTTGCGTATAAAACTGAGGCTGCTCGAACGAATCCGAGGGGAATGAGTGATACAGTAACAGCCGGAGACTTCATGACATGGAAGTATCACCAGCAGTGGGGCGGCTCGTGAGTATTTAAAGTTATGTGCTACATCACCCCAAGACAAATTCTAGGAGGAGAAAGATATTAATAATACTACAACATCTACAGGGTTGTTAATACCCCACGACCCGTAGTATGACACATTTGTAATTTCGTCTCCATCACGAAAAATATAAAACCATATTGGCGCAAATTCCTAACACGACATTATTTTTACTTTTAAATTAAGAAAGTTAATTTTATGAAAAGTGAGGTATTATAGGAACATTGTATGCAGGACCGTGCGGTAATTTTCTCAGAATTATGAAAGTCTTCGAAATGTCGCCTGTTAAACGTTTTTTATTTTTAATAAAATTTGATTAAAGCAAGTAAACCACAAGTGCGTAAACAGTAATCTCTTTATTAATTCGTCAAAACCATTAAAAAGTGCATCGTGATGAGGCTGTGTACAGCTACTATATGTCAGCACGCTCGCTCTGAGAGCGCCGTGCAATTGGCAGCTCATATTACTGCTGATCTTAAGACGAGCAGCCTATAAAGAAAGTAGCCAAGATATATACGGGAGGGACGCGCTGGAAGGCGGACAGTTTGAAGTCTTCTAAATCGAAGCAGAAATTCGCACTCTTAAAATACTATTATTTTAAAGTTCCTTAAAATTAGAAACCAAATGATTCCTCCTAAATTAATTCATGTGGTCTAGCACATGAGCACATGTGCAGCAACCGCCACTGATAACCTGCCATTTGTTTAGAATCAGTCACACTCGACAACAGAGGAAGGAAATCTACAACTTGCGACAGTCGAAACAATCAAAGAACTTGGATTCCAAGATAACAAACGACCATGGCTACCGAGAAAGTAAGACAATTCGATCCGGAATGGAAATCAAAGGCACGTGTTCTAGAAGTACAGGAAACAGTTACATTAGACATCCAGGCGTCAAAACTAAGTACATGCGAAAGTGCCGACTTTTAAGTACTAGGAATGACTTTTAGACAGAGGCTACCCAGATTCTTAACCCCCCCTTTCTATCTCTCACTTGTTGTCACTGTATGTAAGGGGAGTCAATGGATGACAAACAGAAACGTAGCGATATTTTTGTGATTATTGAAAGTAATTTCGAGGACAGAGAATCTTATACCTTAGAGAGTTTTTCTAGGGTGATACAGTGAATAGCATAATAACATAGGAACGGAATTTGAAACGGAGATGAAGGCGGCCAAGAGTTAACTAGAACCATGGGCTTTTTTCGGGTGACAGGCTACATGGGGATCATCCAGTAACTGTAAACTACACTTGAATAGGATAGGAAGGGAATTTTAAAGGGGAATGTGGGAGAAGAAGGTTTAACTAAGTCCCCACGGCTATAGTTTAAGTATGGTACCCGGTATTCACTTGACAAAGATTCGCAGAATCCCATAAAATCCGCATCAAGTAGGTCGGACTATTAGGTTATTGTCTCACGCCCTTACGACTCATCCAATAGGATCATCGGATAACTCTTACCGTATGTTGTCTTTTCATTCTTCATATTCAATTCCTGAGCCGACGCAGATGCGAATCAATTCGCAGAAATGAAAGACTATATGGACCTTCAAGGTAGACTGAAGTAGGCGGTTTGAGTGGAGGACGTCTACTGATGCACGACGTACCTCAACATTCTGCCAAATACAGACCTGAAGGATCATGTACAACAATTCATGTTACTCGCCCCAGTTGCCAACTTTTGTTTTATGATCACTGACGTTGGTATGTTGAGAAATTGATGCTCTGCCGTTCATTGGTCAGCCCAATTTTTAAATGAATTAAATTGTTTTCTTATTTCCAATTTTTTGTTAACGAAGCAGTCCATCATAATAATTATTCATTAATTACATTTAGTCAAAATTTAACCGAATAATTTCTTACATGTTAAAATTTATCACGCCATTAAATAATTGATGAGGAAATATCGTGGAGTTAGTAAAGACGGGAAGAATGTAATTCAATGCAGAAAAGCTTATTGAAGGTAAATATATAATGTGACGTGATAGCAAGTGCTGGGGATCGTAGTTCGATACGCTGAGTGAGGAGAAAGCCAGGGGGGACCGTTCTTGTATTTATAGTCTGAGCTTGCAGTGACCCCACGAGCTGACACCAAACTGGCGCGCTTTCTCGTTCAATGAACTTGCGAGTAATCTCCCGTTCTCTGCCTGTCCTCACGTATGCTTACAGATCAAGCTTTCCGAACTTCAGGAGTTGCCATTTCCCACAACTCAAAGGGTCAACCTCACCAACAAAAACATATTTTCTGTCTGCATAAAATCCATTAACTCGTAATTTATCAATTTCGAGCTTATTCTGAAACGATTTTCTGATTTTGGACGGAATAGCTTTGCTTTTGGACAATTTCTAAGCTGATCGGCAAGGCACGAAAATTAAGAAACCGCTTTCAACAGAACTGATTGTTAAACGCGATTAATACCAAATAAATGCTAATTAGTAAATGGAAATAAATTTCAAAAACTCATTTCAGCCTCGTAGATTTACACTCTTGCCTGATATTTTTTGCTCGTCCCGTATAATTAGCGAACGTTTCCAACGTTGGTCGCATAATACTTTTGTTCTTAAACTATACGCAACTGTATTCTGAGGCTTAGTATGTGAATAGCCTGATGTTATATAACAATTGTTGGACCAAAACGTATGCTGGCATATAAAAATAGAATTATGTTCATCAAGTTTGAAGAGTAAAAGGCTAAGCATATTTACTGACATTAAATTAGTCTACAATAATAAAAAAAACGCAGACCATATATGCAGATATTTAATTATAATATGAAACCATTACAAAGAAAGTTAAAAAATGAGGGACGTTTCCATGCAGCTTAGCGTCTTTGTCAAACTTGGAGCACACGAGTACTTAGATAAAACCGGTATACTGTATCGAAACGTCCATCATTTTCTTTTTAATTTATCGTTGTAATATTTTCATTTGAAAGATTATTTTCATATAAGGTCGTGTATTTTGTTATTAATTGTAACAAGTTTTGTTATAATGTAGGCGAAAAATTATGGCCAAAATTAATCAGAATTAACATTATTTATTTATTAAATTATAACACGATGTTTCGTTCCTTTTTTTGGAACCTCCTCAGGTGCGAAAACAATCTATAAAAACTATTATAATTGAAGTAAATGAAATGAAATAATATAAAATATACCTATATATAAAATACATAGATGCACTTAAAAAAATAATCCAAAAAGCTGTTATAATCACAGATAGCACAAAGATTTAATAACAAATTTGTAGTCAGAACAATTATAAAATTTGTTTTAACGTTATGTTATATTTAAATTCATTTTGTTTAAGATAAAAATCAGGATATTAGAAAGTTTTAATGAAATGGCTTCGATATAACTATTTGTTCGTATTAACTGTTTGCGATTAAATGTACCCAACGTGGATTTTCCTTTCATGAGATTGCTATAAAATTTTCATGGAGCACGCAAGTCGGTAAAGCGTGCGATGTTTGTTTCTCTGTTTTTAAAACTAAAGGAGCAATTATTACGCGTTTATATAGCAACAACTGGCGTTGTAACTAGGGAAATGTGACTGAGTCACTTAGTAAAACATGAAAGTAAACCATATGAATGATGTTGGCAAAGCGTTCACAGGTACTGCTGATAAATTCGGCTATTAACTGTCGGTTAATGACATATTTTCCCGCAATCATTTAATTGGATTTTATTCGGAATTTACGTGCCGTGTACAATAATATAGCTGTAACTATGATATTATAAAGACTTAACATACTTTCGAACAATTTTCTTACGGTTGTTCCATTTTAAGAAACATGAATAGCAAGGAAATGGTAACCAAAAGACGTTTTAATCATTAACTTAGTTTTCTTCCCGAATTATAAACTTAAAATGATATTTACAATTTTAGAGTTTTTTTATTACGATGCCAAAGTTTTTTTCTCTGTCATAATAAAATAATTGAAAATTCCTCTCTTTATTCGTTTTTAATTTTAATCTTGAAATCGTGAGATGAATATGGCAATACTTTGCTAGAAGTATATAGACCGGAGTTTTCATTATTTTATTGGGACAGATAATACATAAATATGGACTTATTTGAAAGAACGGGACTATGCAGACATTTACAGTCTAGTCGTTACCAAAATTAGCGAAGAAAGTTATGTATACTTTTTGTTAAATACAGATTATAATACTTTCTTTATAACGATAGTTACCTGACTACGCAGCTAATCTTTATTACTTTTGAGGATGTGTTCTTGGAACGTAATTATAGAAAAACTTTATAGTATTTAAATCTTCTTCTTACCATACATAAAATGGATATATTAATTAATTCAATACAAATAAACAGATATTGTTTTAAATTAGAATGTATATTAATCACTAAATTTATTTCTGACATTGAACATACCGGTTAAATTGTAGTTCTGTCCGTAGGAGTTGTACCTCATGCGGCATATTTAAGAAATATATAATATTTTACCCTTCGACATCACTTTTGTAGTATTCATAGGCAAAATTAATGAATTGGGTTTAATATTATTTATTCTATTTCTTTATTTTTTGTAACAATATTGAGAAAGTAATATTCTCGCGTCCGGTCGTTTTTGGAAACACAGGTAATGAACAGAAACAAAACCAACCACTTTCCACTGAAATCTGGTGCCAAGAAGAACGTGAGTTTACATGTGATTGGAATTAGCTATGACATTCACTAAGAAGACTTGTTGGTAACGACGTAATTGATGTTCGTGGTGGCACAGATTCGATTCTCATTCCAGAGTTCGAGGTCTGGAACATTGGCTCTCCGAGGTGTCGACATATCTGCGATCTGAAAATTGGACAAGTTCTGTGATGTGGAAGACCTGCTCAGTGCTCATAAAGAGTTATTGGACAGTAATGTATTTGCAGAGTTGACAGCCAAATTAATAGTTGATCGAGAACCCATGATTTCCGGTCGACGATAATGTCATAGGAGATGTGTAAAAGTGGGTCCTTCTTACTGGAATGCGACTACATTCATTCAGTTGGTATCTCAACATCATTTTTCACCACGCTCCTGAAAAGAGGGGACAACGGAGGCACCTATCATACAAAATTCTCTACGGTAAGGGTCCTGCAACCTTGGGAGTACAGGAAAACCAATTGTGCGCGCGAAATCATGCCAACTCCAGTGTACGTTGGTCTGGGACGTGGACATGCCACTACCAGATGGGTTTTCAGAGGATAGACCGGAGGCGCCACGCACCTCGAGGTACCACTTACCCCGAAGGACGACATGGTCAGCCACGCGCATAGCTCCTTTCAGAACTAGCGTGCTCAGGATCGCCCCGCAGGGAGGAGTTGCACTTGCCATTTAAATGGCAAGCTCGATACACGAGAATACTTCCTCTGGTTCATAGAGCAACTGGATAACCCGGAAGCACATGCAAAGTATTGAGTCAATTTGATCCGTCCAAGCCGGTGTTTTAGAGCCACAGTTCCTCACATTCAAAAGTTATTTTGAGCCTAAGTAAGTGTACATTGTGTTAGGTATTTATAGCCATAGATTCGCCTACGGCTAGAGAAAGAAGATATTTTCAATCATTCTTCACAGCATTTATACGTTTGAAATGATGAAATCTTTTTCAACGTATATATTCGTTCAAATATGAAAAATATTTTCTTCTTTAGACGTGGTCTTTGGAAGTCAAAAATATAATAATGTTCGCATATATAGTTTTTTAAAAAGAAAATAAGAGGAGAAATCGTGATCTTTCAATCAAATATTTGTGTAAATTACAGAAAACATGCAACACGGTCATCTGGTTTTGTTTGAAGATCAGTAGAAGGCGTATCCTTGATTTGATGAAAAGAAAACTGTTGACAAGTTAGAAATGTGCACAATAATAAATCCTACAATAGCTAATATTTTAAATAATTAGCTATTCGAGCGTAACGTCGCGCTGTTTTGTAAAACCACATACAATGAGTGAATGTCAAAGGAAGTAGAAATGCTTGAATTGAAGCTCAGGTCACAGCGGGAGTTTCTGGGTTTGAGTCCTGGGTGAGTGACAGTGACAAAAGCGGAATGTTTATGAGATAGGAAGAACGTCGAGATTGAGAGGAACGAGGGGGCAGAACCGGACCTGGGACGCAGACGAGAAGGAGAAAGTATTTGAGGTGACAAAGCCGGCGGCTCCACCGATAGGCTTAACACAGGAAGCGCATTTCCTCCAACTTCCAGCTCTGATGCGAGTAAGAGGGAAACGGGACGTCTTCAAACAGTGGCAGTCGTGTCGAAACAGGATTCGCAGAGGCATTGAACCGCCCGGTAGAAAGTTTTACGAGAGTCTGGGTGAGTGACCTCTCTTATTTGCCGGGTAAGGCTCGCGAACTGGGGTCGTTGTAAATCCACGTCCTATTCGGAAGAGCGTACACACGCACACACGCCGGGCGATAACAGCCGGAGAAAGTGTGTTGCGGTGCGGTGTGTTGCGTTCACTAACTCCGCGCCCTACGTTAAGATACTTTTCCTAAAGCAACCCAGTTTAAACAAAATATTGAAATCCGTTCAACAAGATTATCTTATAATTAATCATCATTTCTATAACCGAATGGACAAACAATATTTTTAAGAGTTGATTTATTTTTAGTAGTTAGTAAATCTTCAGCTATATGAATTTTATGTAGTGGTTGTTTCGTTCTGCAATCAATTCTTTCTCAAGTAATTTCTTTAAATGTCGTTTTATTTAAGTATTTTACAACATAGTTTCCTTGCAAATTTAGAAATTAAAGATTTACATGCCTACATAGGTTTTATAATAGATAATTTAGTATATCTGGAGAATAAAATTGTTAAATTGTCTCCTGAACCTGTACATAAAGAATTTTTTAATAACATCGTAGTTTCCTGACTTAAATATTTACAATAAATAAAAACAGACAAAAAAGTCACCATTAAATTTATAACTGTGTATTAACAAAAACGACGTTTCATCTCCAATTTGAGATTTATTCAGGCTTAAAATTTAGCAATACATCTTATTTACTTATTGACTTCCTCAGTGGAAAAGATTATTGAATTTGCAGGTGAAGAATTTGGTGCGGCTGGATATTTCGGCCGTAATAATAATTATTTATTTAAAATAATTAAAAAGACGGTCAATAAGTCAGCATATAAATTTATCACTATTGATTCAAAAGCGACGTTTTGTCTCCTTTTTGGAAGTTTCTTAGGCGTACTACAAACATAATATTACAAGAAATTAAATATGGGCTCTGTGTTATAATTGTTTAATTTAGATATAAAAACATGGTTCAAAACTTACAAATTTAGCAATTTATCATATTTTCTCCTTGACACTCTCAATCGTAAAGATTACTGAATGTACATGTGAAGAATTACATTAAATATATATATATGAAGAATCTCCAGCCCCTGACTGTTACGGCCGAAATGATGAAGTAACAATGACTGCTTTCGGCAGTTCAATTTTACAATGGAGAAGAAATTAAAAAAGTTAAACTACTACAACAAAAGAATATCGTAAATTTTGTTATTATCATTCGAGTCATTTTTAACATTGCATGAGGTTTGCTCCTGACATACAACTATGTGCATGTACTCAACATGATCCGAGAAACTGTCTAACATAGCGAACTTAAACGTTAAAAAGTGACCCTCTGTTTAATTATGTTTCCCTTTTAACTTGCAAGGCTTGTAAATTATGCAGCTTGCAGTAGAGAGCGGATTAGTTGTGAAGAGTTAGAAGTGGAGCCTGCACCTGGTCAAACACCTGGCTCAGGACACCACCAGGCTGTCTGTCACTGCGGTAACATAACGTGATCATTTTAATTGGTTGGTAGGATTAATTTAATTTAGTTAAGGAGTAGAAAAATATTAATGAACAACAGCGTCACATACTGCAACTCACTCAAGCGGAATACTGACTATGTTTTATAAAGGGTGATTCAAAACCTCTGCGAGGGGTGATAGATGTAACAATAAGGTACATTTTTGTTTTACAACCTGTATTTTATGACGCTTCGTTTCAAAGTTACCGTTGAAAACTTTTACGTAAGAAGCGAAAATAAACAGGTGCTCTGGTATAACTATATGTTTAATAAGAAAATTGGAATAAAATACAGGGGGTGTTCAAAGTGTGTGCCCCTGTACCTGATTACACTCATTACATCGTGGTACCATTGACTGTCGGTTACATGCGGACAGCTCTGCTTCCTTCCCATAACATGTTACCATGTCGGCTAACTCGCGGAAACTATAGACATCCATTCTCAATTGAAGATTACACTCAAATGATTCGATACTGTATTGCGAATGTGTCGTCTCCAGGCCTTCTCATCTCTTACAAACATCAACAAACAAACATTTTCAGCTGTAACTTCGAAACGACGCATCTTTAGCAAAAAAAGGGTTCCTTATTGTGAGATCTATCGCCTCTCAGAGTTCGTCGGTGAGGTTTTGAATCACCCTGGATAGTAGCGGATCGAGAGAAGAATCTTAGAGTAAAGGGGGAGGGCAAGTATTGTCAAATTTAGATTCGATTAGTATAATAATTAAACAATCCAAATGTCAATCATTTAAGCCTATTTCATTTTATGTTATTTTACATGCAATAAATAATAGTAGTTTACTTAGAATGAAGTTCTCGTACAAATTTCCAAACATAACAATTGTTATCCGAATATATAACTTTATATAGTTCAATAAAGGGTAATTCTTTGGCTACCTAAGAGATTTCGTATCTGTATGATTTATAAATTAAACAACGACCGACATTTTACGGGATTGAAGAGTACTATTTGTATTCAAATTTTGTTTCTTCAATGGAGAAAAGATTCACTATTTATAAATTACTTAAAACGCCATATTACACCAATTTTCAGTAATGACTTATAATGAAAGAAAAGCAAATTCATCACGAAAGTTATTTGTGTTCATTTCATAAAATAAATTATAGCACGTTTCAACTGGTTAAAGCCTACAAACTGCCGGATAGGTTTAAATAACAGTGCAATGACTTATTGATTACAATTTTTTCATTTATAGTTAGTAAGGAATAATAAATTGAAAAAATTTGTGCCACGTTTCCCCACAACTTTGGTGCTTCTCCAGGTAAAGACACATAAAGGAATCACATTGCGTATCTGTTTATGTGAAGAAGTTCCAAAACTGTGGACGAAACATTGTATATAATGTGTTGAATAATAAAATAACCTGTATTATTGGCTCCTTGGTGTATTTTTTTTGTTTTCATTTAGTTCTATCAAACTATTCTTACTCAACGAAAATTCGGAGATAAGATATAATTATTAATTTTGTGATCCACGCGGCTTGTTCAAGACAATGTAAGAACTTTCTATAATCTAATGAAATAACGTTCACAAACAATAATACGGTTTCGAGTTTAATCCTAAATCTGAATAAAAACGTTCTGATATTTGAAATGCTCCAATCGTTTATATTATATTTTCAGGAACGACCAAACAGTTTTTTATGTCAATTACAAAAAAAAAATGGTTGAAATCTACTAAACAAAAACATATGCTATGTTAGACACAACACAATTTGCCAACTTTAAATGACTTTAGATAATTAGAGATCGTATCATGCAGCTGGTGGTGCCAAATGAATCTTGAGAAATTATTAAATTTCTTATTATCCGCAGTAAGTTATTTGAGAGAAAATATTATAGTTTTGTTTTGATGTAGCCTTTCCCCCTTTAATTCACTTAGACCCTAAAATATTCAAGCTTATTTATTCCTGGAGTATGTTAAATCTATTTTATATAAAATGCAATCAACTCGAGTAATCGGGCTACTATACTTTTATTCCAAATGCTATAAGGAAGCACGGTTATTATTATGTTTGCCAAATAACCACTAAATAAAAAACCTTCATGTTCCCTAGAAATGCATTGCTGCTTACACATGTATGCTCCGGGCATAAGTGGAGGAAAGGAATTCCCGGGCGACTCGAGACTACAGGACAGGACGGGACGCGATGCGACGCGACGCCCGCACGTGGCGCCTCGCGAGTGCAACAGCCTGGTGACGTCAACGGCCTACCCAATCGGACGCCACACAAACATTTGCAAGCAATTAAGAACAAAGATAATCTAAAAGCCATGCCAGCGGTCTTCCAAAGCGTTGCACTTACTCAAGATCATTTCACTTGAAAATTCTCCAAATATACTACTTTTACGAGGCTCCCTTTAATTTTTATACATACAATGTCGACACTTCCAAATCGCCAAATAAAGGATCATTTTTTGTTTTGGTAAATGCTGTACTTCAAATGGCCACAGAATTTTCTACGAAAAACAAATTTAAAGGACTAAAGAACTAGGTGAGTTAGATATACAATTAAATTCATAAGAAAACTGAATTACATCAGGTAGTTGCGTTCATTTGCATGTAACATCTTCAGGTGGATTAATAAATTACTATAATTTACACAATTTGCATATTGATAAATATTATACAAATATCTGAAATTTAAAGAATTTCACTTACAAAAAGGAAGATATAAATTGATAAAATACAAAACATGCACAAGGTCCTTACATTGCCGCTGAAATGACGCATGCACGTTTTGCTATAGACTATTGTTTTCTTTCAGAAATTAATAATTCAAAACAGAGAAGATTGTTTCATTGAATGATAAAAAAGTTAAAAATAATAAGTAATCATAAATTTTGTTTAAATTATTAGTATCATTCATCACATTAATGACCGAATTGTTCTACAACTCACCCGAGACAAAATGGAGGACTTAGACTAAGAGAAGAGATGGATTAATAGGCCACGTTTTGAGACACGACGGTCTAGTAAAATTAGCATTAGAGGGAAATGCATGGGGTAATAACAGAAGAGGGAAGGTAAGGGGAATACGCTAAGCAAATGAAAAGCCTTAGGAGGAAAGGTTAGCACGGAGGGTTACATCAGACCAGTCTAAGGACTGAATACTACAAAAACAAACAATATCCACCTATTAATCTTGAATAATAATTAAATACTTCATCTAAAATATTGACAGTATGTCAGTAACTTTGAATGCTGATTTATAAATTATTTTTCTGTTCATTGATAACAGTTTTAAAGGTGTTTTGTTTTATCGATGTAACAAATTTCAGAAAAAATGTTTTATATGTCATGTTTTAAAATTCTGATTATCTGTGTATTTTTAGATTATTTAAACATAATTAAACATACATGCTTAGGTTCGAATAAAAGGAACGCTACGTCCTGTTGTACTTATTTTTTCACAGTAAATTTATTTTATCTATGTATAAGTTTCCTGCTTACTCATTTGTTTTCAATGAAGTCAGACAACTATGAAAATTATACGTTTAATCCAAACTAAGCATAATAGGCTTTCAAATAAAATTACTATATTTGTATACTGAATTTTCGTTTGTTTACATTTCAGACCATATTCCACTTAGTCCCAATCGTTTTCTAAATATCGCAGTTGTATCTTTGAAAGTTTGAGGATGGTTTTTAATAATCTCTGAGGTTTTCAGTTTAGAATTAATCAGAAACGAAGAAGTGCATTGGTCAAAGCTCTATGGCATTGTATTATGTTGGAAAAATCTCGAACAGGGAGTTTTCAGAGACAGCTTAGAAGTTAAAAAGCACCCCCTATAAGGGGGAAGTTCTGGGTTCTATTCCCGGTCCCGTCAAAAATTTTCTATCCTCATACTTAAATGAACAACCTATCGTCCTTTCTTCTTCCAACGTGCCATGTCCTTTTAATGATATTAACTTTTTAATTCACGTCGTAATTCATGCTAAACTAAAATCTTAATTATTTCAAAAATCAATAAAGGAATACGATTTTTTTTAAATTGAAAAAGGAAACAATCTGGCTAGTATTAATAAGTGAAATGAATGTATCATGGCGAAAAGTCTGACTATATTATAATTTACTACATAAAGTTTCCTCCCTCTGCACGGAGACTTCTTTAGTTTTATATAAGAACTAGCTAAAGACCCGAATATTTATTTATATTATTCCGGCATATACTTTTAATTCTTAGTCAGCACATGATTAAACGGTCATTGAAATCGTCACAATATGAACCTCAAATATACTCGAGACGGCCAAAAATATTTCCCGTACATAGCAGGGCTAAAAATATATTCAGTAAAATGACTATAAAAATTTGTTTAAGACTTTATATAGTCTATCAGTACCTGAAAATGTGGCCCTGGTTTGCATCAGAATTAAAATTTCCAATTAAATGAAGTTTCCAATCGCACGATTAAACCCTACAGAATGTATGAAAGCCAAGATACACTTAAAGTAAGACCTCTCTGAGTATGTGATTTTTTTAAATCTACAAACGGCGTGGTCTGTAGTGAAAATTCAAGTATTCTGATTCCAAAGGACTTGAGAAAAGATTTTGTGTCCTTAAAACTAGGAATTTTATGACTTCGTTTCAGTTTTTCACTAATAAGTATTCAATCAAAAACAGTGTATAGTAAAAATTGTAGAACTTTAAATTATACGTAGAATGATATACTTGATGATGAAATTTGATAGAACGGAGATTTGGAAATTGCTCTTTCCGACGCATTATTCACAGACAATTACCGAAATGCACTCATTTAACTAAATGGCCGCGGTCATAGTGTGACTTACCTCAATAATTATACATACATAGATATACAAGAAATATGAGTGTACTTTCGGCAAAATTGAGTTGCATCTTTGTAAAACCATATATTGCAGTTGAAAGAGAATCAACTTCTTTACAACTTTTCCTTTAAGATAAATTACTGTACGACCGACCATTTTGGAAATATCAGTAGTTGAAATACGACAAATTGCATCACAAAATATGACGAACCCGAGGCCCGCAGTCGTTTTATCCCTAACGTATAAAATCTTAACTCTGAATGCTTACCCATGTGACTAGAAATGAAATGCGCGAATAACAATATAAGAATTTGACATTTCGATTGTATAATAATTATATCATCTAAATAACAAGCGAGAAACTGTTATATCGCTGCACAACAACAAGTCAATGCCCAATTATAAAACAAACAAAGGAATAGGTCATAATCAAAACTAATAAAATCTATCCCTATAAATAAAACTGAAGTGTCTGTCTGCCTATCTGTCCGTATGTTTCTCTTGGATAGGCTCTGAAATGGTTTAACTGATTACAATGAAAATTTAAGGTTTTTAAAAAGGCAATTAACTAAACATTTGTGAATATTTCATTTCGATAATGGTATTAATATAATATGAATAAATAAACATATATATATTAATACTATGTGAAGTTTTCTTTTCTATACATGCGTTTATCGGCTCCGAAACGTATGAACTTTTCTAAACCAACTGCGAGTTAAAAGGTTTGCCCTGAAGCGATCATAAATAGATTATACCGTACTTTTTAAATAGTCCATGAATTCAACTTTATTGAAATACTTTACCTGTTGTTTCTTTTTAGGGCAAAATAAAAAGAACTATTTCGGCTCGAACGATTCGCAGGGGTTGGCTAGTTTTTAATAAAATTACATGACTTTAGAAAATTTTTGAAAATTATTCAGTCTTGCAATTAAAATTGTGTGACTTTTATAAGTACTTATACATTGGAACAATTAAACAATTACCTCATAATCGGTGTCAGCATTTCGTGTAGTTCATAAAAGAAAGAATGATTCAGTATATTTGCCTTTCATTAAAGATTTTTTGTTTCTTTAAACAATCTATTAGTCCAGCCCAATGTTTGGTCCGCAGAGAGCATTGAACTAAGGAATAAGGTATTCCGTGTGAGGTTTTTCCAGCATTTCTTGGAAACTTTTAACTTACAATAAATTAATTAAGTAAGGTATTCCTAATGTTTGTAATGTTTTGTACGTCACAAAATGGGATAATTTATAATTTTCCTTTTTCTTCCTACTTGCCTCAGCCTTCCGGAACTGTCATCTTCCATGACTCATTCCGCATTTGGAGTAGTACGTCGTCTGCTTATCGATTCTCTTTCAATCTTAATGCAAGTTTTCATGACCATGACGCACACAAACACCCACGTACTTGACGGGATTCGAATTCGGGACTTCTATGACATGCGGTGACGCTAAAAACTAAACCACAACGATGAACCTTTATTCTATTTCTTCTTCTTCGGCTCCACAGCCCATTGAGGGCCTGGGCCTACCGGGTCGACTGCGGACTATCATATTGCATGACACATTCCAAATTTGCAGTGACAAGTGGTCAGCGTATCGATTCTCCAGCAGTTTAATCCCGATCTTTACAACCACGACACAAACATCCAAGCCTCATTCCAAGATTCGAACCCGACACTCCAGGGTTGTGAGGCAGCAACGCAACCACTAGACCACAAGACGCCGGCCTCTATTCTACTTGCAAGATTTAAAGAAGGAAGGTTTGAGATAAATCACTATTATTATAATAATTCAGTTTACTGTAAATTTCTGTTTTTAATTGGCGCACTATTTTATAATTTAAGAGATATTTACAAAAAGGTAAAGTAATACAATTTGCTTCACTGAGATTATCTGGACTTATTATTATTAGTAAAACATTGAGGTCAAACAGAATTTTTTCTTTCGTTAATTGATAACCAAGGTACAGAGTGATGAACGAGAAAACGAGAGCTTAATTCCGTGTTAACGTCTACTGAAAGAACGGTTGTATTAAACACGCACGGACGACTCGTAAACGTCAGATTTTATTGGATGTTCCACTTTGCGGGTCTTATGATGAAATCGGTAAGTAAATATTGAAAAAGTAAGTTTGCATCTCGTAGCTTCCAATTCCAGTGTAAAAATAAATTATTCAAATTCTTACGGATTAACACTACACCTCTGGAAGTGAAACATTATAAATTTAATTTTATTCCCTTTCGAAATAAGTAAAATAAAACTATTTAGGCGTATGATAAATTAAGTATGATTATGATACGAGATAAGAATAAACTATAATACGAATTTGGAACATAGCAGGTTAATACTATTAAAATACGTCTCTTATTCTACCACAAAGGGAATACAAATTTTATTATTGATTCCTGAGATTAATATCATTCGTCAACTTTGCATATCACGCCATTTGGATTGTGGTAACAAATTTGAGTATGACTTATGTGGTTGTAGATTATCGGCCGAATATTAAAAAGGTAATGTTTATGTTTTTGTAGTCCGCAATAATTTACTGCGGTAAGTAGTTCCTTATAATTTGGGGACATAAGGCACAAACCTTATTAAAAATTACATGACAAGTGTGTTGTTGTGGTATTCAGTCCTAAGACTGGTCTGATACAACCCTCCATGCAAACCTATCTTGCGCAAGTCTTTTCATTTCCTCTATACTAGCACAGCCTAATGCTAATTTTACAAGACTCTCGAGTCTTAAAAAGTGGGTCTATTAATCTAACCCCTTCTCTTGGTCAACGTTATCCATATTGTTCACTTTTCCCCTTAGAACTTCCTCGTTAGTGACTCTATCCACCCATCTGCTTGACAGCATTCGCCAATAGGACTACATTTCAAAGGCTTCTATTCTTTTCCTTTCCGCAACTCCTATCGTCCACGTTTCGAACCCAAGTAACGCCACGCTCCATACGAACATTTTTAGCAACCATTTCTTAATATTCACACTTACATTACCCCTAAGTAAATTCCTCTCATTCGCGAAAGCCTTCCTTGCCTGTGCTATCCTACTCTTTATGTCTACTATACTTCTACCATCCCTAGTTATTACGCTTCCCAAGTAGCAGAATTCCTTAACTTCCATCGAAATATCTCTTCCCCTTTGTTATTCCACTGTATCCCATTCTACATTCCATTACCCTGGTTTTCCCTCTATTAATCCTCATATTTAACTCTTTCTCCAGGACCGCGTTCGTGCCATTTATGACAAGTGTAGTAACCTGAATAAATTAAGTACTTAATTGACAGAGAAAATTAAGCAATCCTTCTTGGTTTCATGAGGTGATTCAGAATCATAAGAAGCTGTAAGAAGGAACAACGCATTAACCAAGTGACGAACTCGAAAGCGAAGTTAATAAAAACTTTATAAGACATTATTAAATCGATTAACGTCTAATATTATAAGACAGTTTGTAGGTTACATGATGCTAGTAAATAATTTCGTTATACTGTGCGCATCTAAGTGAAAATCGAACCTGTTCGATTACTTGTGACTATTCGTAATAATGATGACGTACAAGCTGAAGATCTATTACTGTAGTGATGTGAATAGAAAACATAAATTACATTAGCAATGTCGTGAAGATATTTCTACTGTCGGGCAACTGGCATAAATATTTTGAAACAAATTTACTGTCTCCGTTAACCGATACATCCTGGTTCATCGCACGGGAGTCTGTCTAACAATTAAACACGGGACCTCGGAGAAGGCAAAACAGATTGAACTGTCGTTGGTGGGACAACATTGCAGAAAGGAATGTACTGCGTTCGAGTCCCTGTCATGGTCCTAGATCAACAAATTGTTGCCTTCAGGAAGGTCTCCTACGTAACTAAAGCCGACTCGGAAGTTGATAATTTGACTATGACTTAGCCGAGATAATTTAGATCGGTCTTGGACCGATCAGACAACGTGCAATTAAAACGGAGAGTTTTAGTCCACGTGTAGCCTTGATCACCGATTAGCAGGGACAGAGTCAATCATAACACGAGGCAGTTAATTTGCTGTCCGAATATATAAATCGATCTGGTGGAATTAATAGTACAAAATAATACTTGCGGGTGTTATAAACGTAGGCGATGGTACAAAATAAGTGTTCTTTCAGCGAAATACCACTATGAAGTCGTTCGACTTTTTTTATCAGATAAACGACCGCTCGTGTCCTAGAGTCTTAGCATGCTTCTAGACCCAAATTATATTACCTGGGAAGATGAACACCTTTGCAGTAAAACAGAAACAATATAACTGACAAGAGTTCAGAAGAGATACAAAAATAGTTTTTGAATAGGTGAGCGCTCATAAACCAGTACAATTAATCATTTCACTACGGAGAAACTAAAAATTGAGATCTGAAATTAGGGAGACCTCTACTCAGTTAAGATGACAGTCTCAAAATGTCGTAAAATTTAAGTGTCAGAATGTTGACCGGGATGCGTTTACTATGAACTAATTCCACTAAACATTTTAAAAAAGTGTTGTATTTTACCTTTTGATGCTGGTCGTAGTGGTAACCCGCAGCGCCCTGACGCGATGTTCTTTCATGGTGGCGTAGGGTCGGCGCTCCCCTAGGAGAGCTCGCACACGTCCTGCCGGGAGCGCTCCCCGACGCTGACTGGCGCTGCTCTACTCCCCCTCCACTCCCCTCGCCATCCCCCCCCCCCTCTGCCGCGCTGCGCCACGCTAACGGCACCTTGGGCACCTACGAGGACCGTAGTCCACTCCACGCTATACACGCAGGGAAGCTCAAGCTCCAGCTCCAGCTCCTCTCTCATCAAACGTTTTCTCTGGTACGGCGTACTTCAAAACGACGCCGTTATTTCTCAGAGTTCAAAGGCCGCTGTGTTGCGTCCAGGCCACGAGCTCCTACACTATCAACCTAACCATCCATATGCCTTGAAGTTAACTCGGAATAGGATAACCATCATTTTAAGAAGAAAGTTACGGACACCATACTTCAATCCTCAACACCCCTGTACTCGACTGCTGAAAAAAATTAATGAAAATATATATCCTTTATATTATTACGTTACATACATTTAGAATCAAAATTAAATTACATTAGAAATCTAATTATTTTTTATGTTGATGTCTCCAGATCCCTGTTTTCAAATTATTCATAAAATGTAGCTTGTTTAATTGTTTTTTAATTTATGACAAATTTTTCTATAATTCATATCGGCATTTTACATTCAACAAAGCATTTACGTTGAATTTTGTATCATACTCTTTTAAGCAGCCAATGCAAAATGTTCCATTTACTATGGACAATGCCCCGGGCAAACAAAATACTTAATAAATTTCGTCAATTTTTCACTTTCTACGAAACTGTACAATCTTGAACAATTCATGCCATTTTTGTGACGTGACGGGTATTATACGATAGGGTATTTTTTATAAAAAATTAATATTTGATAAATTAATGGCTGGACCGCTTAAACTTACATTATTCCGAGACGTGTTTCAGCGCCTGTGAAATTTGTTAAGTATAGTTATCAGCTAGGTTCCTGAATGTCGTGCGTATTCCACTGTGCGAGAGATTAGAAGGCATCCTGGGAAATTCAGAAAACACGTTGTAATAAAATAATAATGGGGAATTAATGGAAATTATTTCGCTTTTAGAACATATAATAATTTTATTTATATATCAAAACAATTGATTATGTGGGCCCTGCGCACTTTTACAACTACACATATTAAGGAGAATTACTATTTAAATATCAAGGGGGTTCTCAGGGTTAATTACTGGAGTAACAACGTGCAGCTGATACTTTACGTTCATGACGACACTATTTCATCATCTTAGCAATTCCGGAACTTTTGCGTAGTAGATTTTCCTTCCTCCACTCTCTCACACTTTCTACGCCTTCCAGGTCGGTCTGAGGATTTGCTCTCTGTTGACAGAAAATGTCTCTGGACCTGTACTGACCGGCGAATGAGGAAAATCCATTTTTCCCCCCATCACCACTCCAAACTCCAACACAATTACTTCCTCTTTATTTCAACTTACAAGCAAGACCGAAGTTCTGGCCACTTTGCCCCTCTTCCTTCTAACTCAAGAAGGACCACTGCTCGCCTCCCTTTCAACTCTCGATTAACACTGACTTATTAATTGTTCATTTGTTCTTCTCTACTACTTCCTTCTCCGAGTAACACTGACCGTCTCTCTGCTCCGACATGATCAACTCTGACTATGTTTCGTCTTCTCACCTCTCAGACAAACTCTTCTTTTTCCCTTCTCCAAGGGAAAGCGCTACCCCACGTGACGTGTGTTCTCCAATCTTTATTCGTTCATCGCGGGAAATTTTGCGAACAGAATTGGGGCCTTGAGAAATTTTGCACGGTTTAGATTCAAATTTATTATTCAATCCATTAGTCCTTGGTCGAGGAAATATGATACGTCAAATATAATATTACAAGTATTATACAAAATTTTAGAATTGAGAACTTAAGGACAAAAAGAGGAAAGATAAAATTCAATCTTTAATTTTCAGTCGACGGAGGCAGTAGAAGATCGTGAGTAGGTTTCCGTTGAACATGAAAAAGAAAATAAGTTGGCAGTTCAATTCTAGTTGTAACATAATAGAAGAATTTGATAGGACACCAGCAAACTGTTTTAGTCCTTCCTATCTACGAACTCTTTCAATATATAATACGCTCCATTCATTAACAGAGATTTACAACTGTTTAGAAATATTTTTTGAATCTTTAAAGCTTTTATTTCCTCCGGAAGAGTATTGTATAGATTTATACCGGAATAGTGCAAGCTGTTTCAGAAAGGATTAGACGACGTTTTTCAACACGGAGCTGAGAGCGTTTTTCTGTGTTGTATGAATGGCTAGAACAGTTTAGAGCATATATATTGATGTTGCCACTTACAAATTATAAAAATTTCTAGAATATACGTACACGATAAGGTGAACGTCCTTTCAGCAAAACAACCGTAATCTCTTGACAGACACGTTTTCCACCCGACACCTGGAATTTCCATCTTTTGCCTGCCTGTCTCTAAATATTCTTACTGAATTTAGATCGTTTAGAATCTAATATTGTGAATGAAGGTAGGGAGGGGTTCTACTGCGATACAACGTCGGTGACCTGACAAAACGTCTGAAAAAAAAAATAACCTCAAGATTCCGGCCGACTTTGTGTCTTGGAAAAACGAGGGAATCACCATTACCCATTACTCATACTGAGCTAATGCAGTTCATGGTCATGGCTTCTTCTGTTGTCCGATATTGATGAAGGTTGTAAATGAAAGTTGCTTCTGGGAGCCATTTTCTCCACGCTAAAAGAGGCCAATATAAGCCCATGTACTGATGACGACCAAGATGGTCTAAAATAAATTCTGTGACAAAATAATATAAAACGTTGTGAGGCTCAGAGTAGAGCAGACTTTTCTGATCATTCCCTTGAACTCGTGCAACCAGAGGTGAGTCGGAACAGCTTTCACACGCCATGCTCGGATCGCCACGCGATCACCAGCCAAACACCAAATCCTAGACCGACAGACCGGGATCATACCGTCCTCAGCCAGATTCGTATTTTAAGACTTATAAATTTACCATAAATTATTCACTGAAATCCTTCATTTAACATTTATGTTATTAATAATTAAAAATAAATTCTCCGATAAGAGAAGGCTAGCGTTTCTTATCTCTGCACAGTGATGCATCACTAAATATAATTGTTTCTTCAGTTTTGTTTAACATTATTATTTCATCAAAAAATATCCTTATTACAATTTCGGATACTTCCCCAAAATAACTTCGAAGAGAAGAAAAATATTAGCAAAACTATCAGTAAAAAAATTGGGAATACAATTCTAGATAAAAAGAAAATTAGTAAATATGTAAGGAATATCTATAAGACCGGTATCACCGTACAAATAAAGATCAGGCAGCAATAGCAGAAGATGAAGAAATGCTGCGGGACAAAATTTTAAGGTCGGAGTTTGACAGGCCGCTGACAGATCTAAGCAACGGTAAAGCGCCACGATTTGATAACATTCCAGCTGAATTGATAAGATCATCAGGCGAAGGAGCAATATCATGGCTGTTCAGGATAGTTTGCGAATTCTACGAAATAGGAAGAATACCAGGAAATTTTAGAACCAACTTAATTATTCCTATACCGAAGAAGACTCGGGTTGACAGAAGCGAACAGCACAGTCCAAATAGTTTCGTATCTTAGGCGTGCAAAGTATTAACGAAAATGGTATATAGGAGGATGGAAAGTCAAATAAAATAAGTGTTAGTAGAAGATCAGCTTGGTTTTAGGAAGAATGTAGTGACAAGTGAAGCAATATTCATTTTGAGCCTAATTTTAGAAGACAAGATAAGAAACAACATGTCTACGTTCGAGGCATTTAGATATTTAAAAAAAGGCTATGATAATGACGACCTCGAAGACCCTACTTTTTATTTTGAAGAGGACAGTAATAAAATGTCGAGTAAAAAGATTTATTCGCAACATCTACAGAAGGCAGGAAGCTGTAGAAGTTGGAGGGCAAGCTAATAAATCAGGAATCAATTCAAGGATGAATATGGAAAGGGAATCAAAGTGCAAGGAGAAGAAAACAAGATATTTTGATATAGAAGACTTCGAAACCATAATAGACGGCAAGAACGAGATCCTAAAGGAAGAGTACAACATGAGGATTAATAGAGGGAAAACCAAGATGATGGAGTGTAGTAAAGGAAATAGTGGAATAACAAAAGGGGTTGGATTGGGAATTGTATTTAAAAGGAAGTTAAGGAATTCTACCACTTGGGCAGCATAATAACTAGGGTTGTACAAGTATGGTAGATATAAAAACTAGGATAGCACATTGAAGAAAGGATTTCGCAAAAAAAAAAGAATTTACTTATAGCTTATATAAGTATGAGAATTAGGAGATCATTACTAATAATGTTCGCACGTAGTGTGGCGTTTTATGGTGCGAAACGTGGGCGATAAGAGTTGCAGAAAGAAAAATAATAGAATCCTTCGCAATATAGTGCTATAGGAGAATTTTGAAAATCAGATGGGTGGATAGAGTAACTAACAAGGAAGTTCTAAGTAGAATAGGTGAAGAGAGAAAAATTTGAAGAACGTTGACCAAGAGAACGGATAAATTAATAGGCACCTTTTCGAAACATGAGGGTCTCTTAAAATTAGAGTTAGAGGGACGTGTCTGAGGTATGAACAGAAGAGGTAGGCTAAGGATCGAATAAGCTAAGCAGATTAGTGTTTTGGATGTGGTAGCTATGTGGAAATGAAAAGGCCCACGACGGATAGGTTAACATTGTAAGGCTTAATTGGATTTGAATCGAATTTAAATTAAATAAATGCAAGGAGAATAAATGATAAGAAATTTTCCAATTTTAAAATTGTATTTTAACAAGATATAACAACAAATAAATGAAATTAAACTTATCTACCTGTTCTTTTAACAAAACTATAAATTTCAAAAATGAGTTGACTTTATAAATTGAAATAGAAAGCACTTTACTTATTGATTTTGGCAATGAATTCTGTGAATTCTAGTTGACGTCATTGAGTTGTTTATTGTACGTTACCAAACACCGGAACTCGTAGGTATTTTTAATGCAATCTTTGGATTCCTCGAAGTTGTAGCTACTGTAATTCGCTGCTACTGCCGGCTTTTGAAGTCTGCTGCTGAAAGCATCATCCGTGCGATCCCTTTGTTTTTCCGTCCGATCAACAGCTTGTTTCCATCTTTACGACAAATCAGACACTGCTACTATCCGTCTACTTCAAACATTACTCCGCAACTGCCTCTTCTCGATCTTTCACGAAACTACGATATGTATCATTTTTCCAATATAAGCTTTTCAATAAGGAACATTCTTACATTTTATATTTCCCGAATCTGCTCGAAAAGCCGCATGATGACAAGCAGCACCAGAGGTTACTGAACCTTCTGTGAGGCCGTCTGAACGTGACAAAATATTGGAATCTCAGATTACTACCATCCGACACATATTTATGACATGTCCGGCTGTTTTTTAATCCCTCAATAGGCCACTCCTTCCATAGATGTTTTGACTACAGCCAGGCCTCCCGGCTACCTGAGATACAATGAAACCTCAACTTTCTCTGCTCGTAAATTTTAGTTAAAATATTTAATTGAAAATTAAATAAAAATAACCCCATTAATAATTTGGAATTTAGGTGTACATTACAGCGTAAAGGGTTGCATCAGACGAGTCTTAGCACTGAATACCATAACAAGGTTTTGATCAAAAGTAATCTCTTGAAACTTATAATTACATACAAAGCTTCTATCTATAACTTAAAATATCTCGTGTAATTTCAAATATAAAAATCATATCACTTTTTAATCACTGTATATACACTTGGTCGGATTATTTATGCTTAATCAATATTTTGGTTCACTGAGGTATAAATTATTCGTTCAGATGTTTACAAACTTGCATTATAAGTATTCCAGAAACGTCAAACGCAATAGATTCGTATTTTCCCCATGTGATAATCATTTCGTTGAACATGTTTATCAGTATAAAATTAAATATGAGAAATCTGTCTTGTACAGAGAGTCCGCCCACTGAGTTATGTGGGGACCCCCATTCCTGCCCATCCTACATCCTATGTCCCAATACGCAGGAAACCATAAGTTATCTCTTCATCACCTGGAAATTTACAATGGACAAATAAAGGAAGATTCAATCTTTGTAAATTGCATATTAATCCGATTATGAGAAATAATTAACGCTTTATCGTCATTTATCACTATGTTTCTATATCTATAGGTTATTTATTGGATGCTTATTGAAATAGTATGTAAATAATCTTCTCCTCGCATTTTATACTTAGCAACTTACGACCAAAATTTTTCTTGATATATAGAAAAGTAATTATTTTTCTTTTACTTGAGGCTCCATGACAGTTAATTTTAGTGTTATCTCTGCAAAAATGCACAATTTTATCGGTTAACCCATATTTTTCAACAATATATTGGATTAAAATATCGCATGCTCCTCACAGTAATTCTACAATATCAAGATGATTTGTTTTAATATCTACGTTAGGTATAAAATTTTGTATTGCAATCGGAACAATTTTAACATGCTGCCTATTTGTAGAGTCTAATATGGCTGAAAAGTATTTTGTTTCTTCCTATTCATATAGAAATACTTTAAAGACATAAGGTTAAACCACATTTTCTTCAAGAAAAAAATTTAGAATCACTCATCTTTCTATTAATTTGATTTCATTGGACTTGAAGATTGTCATGGCACACCGTATGCTAAGCAAAATCGAATTCTTCAGAGGTATACTGCAAGAGATTGGTTCCTTATTTTTAAAGAAAGTTGTAATGGTTAAGCTGAGAGTAGACTTGTAGCAGGATATATTCGTACATGCCGTCTTATACCGCGACGTCCACCTTGTTTAATTGAAAATTGTTCTTTACATACTGGACAAATAGTTCTGATTATTTTAATAAACTGAATTGTTTTCGTTTCCACATTATGCAAATGAATATATAAAATACGCACAAACAAGCACATTATATGTTTAAAAAATCAATAGAGTTTTAATTTATTATTAATTACATGTATTTAGGCCAATCTCAACAATGAAACATACAAGAACGTGAAGTTGAGTTTATGATACTGTACAGCTGAACAAGTAGAGATGGGCGATCTCATGGAGAAGATAGCTCTCTCTGATTAAATGTTCTCTAATTCGGAATAAAATGGAGGCAGCACTTTTGACTCACTCCGTTTCGGTTCTCTGTTATGGGCGCGGAACGAGTGACTCGGTGAATCACCAACGGAGTGGTCCAGGACAGTGATGGGCAAACTACGCCCCCCGGGCCAGATGCGGCCCTGTCAAATATTCTATCCGGCCCGATTAATAAAACAAGAATACAGCTATAAGGAAAATAAATATTTTCGTTTGATATCTGTGTTGACATACAAATTTGTTGGCTTACCTTAGATATTGGAATGTTATGTTGAGAATGAGAGGCACTGGCTGCTGGCAACTTTATAGCAAAGAGTAAAACCGCGGATTGATTCAGACTGTCTTAGCATTGGTTTTCTAGGTTTATTCTGCATATAGTGAAAAATTTTAGGACTAAGAAGTTACCTAAGAAACGTAAAGAATATAACATTTCACGACACTTCAACTCTAAGCACAACAATGTCAAGATTAGAGCCATGTTCGAAGAAGAGAGAAACCAAAAAGTAGAATATCTACGAAAAAACTATCATACAATATTGCTAAGAGTAACACTTCTCTCTGATGGATAGTTTGTTAAATCATTGCATGCTCAAAGTATGCGATATTTTATGTCCTGACAAAAGAAAAGCTTTTGAAACAATAAGCTTATCTCGGAAAACAGTGACTTCTAGAATAGAATCAATAAATAAAAACATATTATCACAGTTCAAATATTGGCCAATTTAAATTATGCTCAGTTACTATGGATGAACGGTCTGATATAAATGATGCTCCATACTTGCTATTATTTGTAAGAGGTGTTGACGAAAAATTCTGTATTACAGAGGAAATCGGATGCATGAGGTCTTTGAGGGGAACTACAACAGGGTTTACGGAAGGAATTTCAAAGTATCTATAAATTGCATATGTAGTACAGCGACGGATGGAGCGAGAAAAATGACAGGGAAAAGTCTGGATTCATTTAGATTCTTAATGAAAAGTATACAGATAAAAACATTGTATTTCTACATTGCGTCATACACCAATGTATAAATCTGCATTGGGTATGAAACCTGTGCTTCACTATATTCTGAAGTCGGTTAATGCTATTCGATCTCGAGGACTAGACCACGAACACTTTCGGGAGTTTTTAGAATCTAATATATTGTATTACTCGATAGTAAGGTAGCTGAAAGACGAAATATTGACATTTCTCCTTGAAAAACAGGGTTCTGTAGAGTATAAAATCCTGGAAGATACTGCATGACGGATCTTCACTGCCACATCAACAAGTTGAGTGGCAAGATGCCAGGCTAAAATCAATTTATAAATGATATCTGGGACCATGTCAAATGTTTTAAACTGCAACTTGTTCTATTTGTCAAACAGTTTGCTAAGTTGAATTCAATTATGCTTTACGGGGTGTTGCGTATTTATAGCGTATAGAGCCTCGGAGGAACCCTCGCCTAAGGTGCTCACTTATCTGTTGAAATCCGGCCGAGTGGAGTTAACAATGAAACTTCGAAATATTTGCCTTAGAGACAGACTGGCAGATAAGCATTTAACTTCTCTTCTTTAGAAAGGTTGCCCATCACTAGTCTAGGACGTTTGCGAGAAACGGCAATTTCAGGAACAGTTTTTCAAACGTTTTTGTACTTGTATACAATTTATTTTAATATTACAAAATGAAAAAATGCTTAAATTTAGGACAGCAAAACGCGTTATTGGTATTGTTCAGAATAAACATTCATAGATGTATTGTAAACTATAATTATTTAGAAGATCAGAATTGAAAAATCACTACTGGACTCGGGAATCTAACCCGTGACTTCACGTTTACTGGGTGGTTGCTCTCACCACTCTTGTGTAACTGAAGTTCAGGCTTACCAACAACATGTACATTCTTTACAGATTTAATTAGATTATGAAGATAAGTCATGAAGCTAAATGAGTGCTTTTAATGGCTTCGATTGGAATCGAGGTTTCTTTTAAAGATGAACAATATATTAATGAAAGATAAAAACTTTTTGACTCAACTGGATCAATTCGGATCAGTAGATTGGAGCTGATTGAAAGAGCTAGTTGTGCAAGCGTGAGACGAGATCAGGAGCTTTGTCAGAAGCACCGGTTAGTTCAGCGCCACAAGTTTCGGCGCTAGTAGTTTTACTCGCGAGCCGTTGATTGACTTAGACTTACAATTAATGATGGGCAGATCGATTCTTTTGTTGATACGTTCAGAGCCGATTCACTCATTGTTACGAGTAGATTCTTTTAAACGACTCTTCGGTTCTCCGAATCTTTTGCAAAGGATGAACATTAATAACTTGAGTAAGAAGAAATTCGAGGGGGAAGGGGATACAAATATAAACAAAAATGTAGAACAAAACATGTAAAACAACATAATTTATTTATGAAAAAACTATTAATATATTCCTGTAACTATTTTACCAAATTAATATCGCTATTTATAAATCATTTGAAAATGTTTTTGGGAAGCGAGGCTGCACCTTTTTGACGTCATGGTGTACACGCCTTTGGAAAATATGCGTTCACGAGGAACCGATATTGTTTGTATTATTAAAAGGTAAAGATTATAATTTTTTTCTCTCAACCCACCACACAAGAGGATGCACGTTTCTTTTTATGGGCTTGTGATTTGAGACCATAAAACTATAATTCAAGAGGTAGAACAAAACTATGTACTCATCTACAGGACAGAAAAAAAATGGGAATAATTTTTTAACTAGGGATATAGAGAAGTCGTAAGAATAACAAATCAAAATTAAGTTCCTGTCGTGATTATTTGCCATACTACCTGTTATAAAAGGGGTTAAGCCGATCAATTCAAAATATATTACGAGCGTTTATTAGTTTTGGAGAGCGCCACTCATAACTTTTTCGATTCAGAACGTGAGTCGAATGTTACATGAACCCGAAGACTCAAGTACCTAACCCTGAAGCCAGCTCAAGGTTTCTACGACTCAAGCAATTTGCTCATGACTCTACGAATCGGATCGTGAGCTTTATCTCTTTTTACTGGATCGTTTTACAGAACGGTTCTTATTAAGAATCGACTCTTTTAATCGTTTCTTGGTTCCTATGCTCATCTCTACTTAGAGATAGTATTAATTCCATTAATCGTCAGAATGAAAAAATAACTCGACATTAAATTAAACAAAAAATAATTTTTATAAACTATTTCATCTTAACCTACAATGAATTGCATTGAGAAGTTTGTAATATCATGACTGAAAACTGATATTAACAGAATACTGAAGAGATAAATAAAATACGTACGGTATTTATATTTTGTAGTTTGCATATCTACGTGAGTTTCTACGTCACACGATTTACAGCTTTGCAGACAATATACTTTGGCAAATTTGGAGCAGCAAACCTGGCACCAAAGGGAAAAATGAGCTTTTTCAGAGGTATAAATCGTTCAGGAGGTAACCAGAAATCATTCTCTAGTTGACACCATAAGACGGATGAGAATTTTATCTAATAGAGAACATGTATTTCATTTTGGTGTCTCGAACGAAAAGGTCTAAAATTTTGGGTCAAAATTCACTGTTGTGCGCTCTCGACAAATAACGTCTCGTCGTGTTTTATTGTGTAATAATCGGTCGCATAACGTGCTTCTAAGTCCTATTTCACTTTTTTAGCTGTGTGACTTACATATGAAGTAAAAATAAACTTGTTTTTATCAATCGCCTATTTATTATTAACTCAATGAAATGTCCAAACGTCTAAATCTACCTTTCTAGAGGCGCGAGTTTCTTTTTCAGTACTGTAGCATTAAATTATCTATGAGTTTCGTAACACGACGAGATAGAATCAAATACAAAGCACTCAAAATTTCAGGTGGGTTCCATGGTAGCTTGCACTACTAATCAATGGATCGTACCGAGTGAGGAGGGACCAGCCATGGGAGGGTTTCTTTAACTTGAGGTTCTCAAGCCTCATACGTTTACAGAAATGTATATATTATATAAATTTATTATAATTCAGGTTTTTGACGAACGAATCCAACCTTGGTGTCCCTCTTCTGTTTTAAACCCCACACACTTCCCTAGTTTTACAAAACCCTCGTGCCTTAAAACGTGGGCTATTAATCTATCCCTTCTCTTGGTCAGCGTTATTCATATTGTTCGCTTTTCCCCTATTCTGTTTATAACATCCTCGCTAGTTATTCTATCCACCCATCTGATTTTCAGCATTCGCCTATAGTACCACATTTCAAAGGATTCTATTCTTTTCCTTTCTCCAACTCGTATTGTCCACGTTTCGCTCCATACGAACATTTTTAGCAACGATTCCTAATATTCACTCTTACATTACCCGTAAGTTAATCCTTTTTTTCGCGAAAGCCTTCCTTACCTGTGCTATCCTACACATTATGTCTACTATACTCCTACCGTAACTAGTTATTACGCTTCCCAACTAGCAAAATTCCTAACTACCGTCAAAATATCCATTCCCAATGTAACACCCGTTGTTATTCAATTGTTTCCCATACTACGCTCCATTACCCTGGTTTTGCCTTTATTAATCCTCATATTAAACTCTTTCACCAGGACTACGTTCATGCCATTTATTATGGTTTACTAGTCCCCTAATACTACAAAATCTTCGGCAAAGCGAAGGTTTTTATTTCTTATCCTTGCAGTATGATTCCTTTTCCATATTCCACTTTCACTTTCTTCATCGTCTGTTCTATGTATAAGTTAAACAGCATGGGCGACAGACTGCATCCTTTTCTTACTCCTTTCTTGATTTCTGCTTTTTTTTTCTTGGTCTACTATTCTAATTACTGCTGCCTGTCTTCTGTAGACGTTATGTATTAGCCTCCTTTTTCGATATTTTATTCTAGTTTTCTTCAAAATCCTTAATAGCGTGTTCCAGTTCAAATTTTGAAACGCTTTTTCTAAATCTACAAATGCAGTGACTGTAATCGCAAAGTCAATATTGCTTCTCTTGTTCCTACATTCTTCCTAAAACCAAACTGGTCTTCTCCTAACTCGCACCCCATTTGACGTTCCATTCTCCTATATAATATTTTCGTTAATATTTTGCATGCATGGGACTAATTGTCCTGTGCTGTTCGCATCTATCAGCCGCAGTCTTTTAATAAAAGTATTTTACTATGTAGAATTACATAAAAGTTTTATTTATAACCATTTTATTGTTAGTTATTATGTTAACTATGTTACTATAAATTACTTTCAAAAAGGTTTTATTATTATATTTTATTTATACTAATTTTGAGGGTATTTGAAACCCCACCTAGTATGGGATAGGAGATTTTGTCCCCTCGTATACGAAAGATTAATAGTGCACGGTAATAAATTAGTCACTCGTGTTACATCTCACAGAGATATTTCTTATAGGAGAACGTGCAACGTCTCCAAGTTTAATATCACTATATGGAGATCACATTGATTCATACGCATAGAGACTAGTTTTAATGGAATATTAAATTAAAATGATGAGCCACTACACACAGAACTGTAATAGTAATTGTGATTTTTTTGTATATAATTGATATAGCGGATTCGTGTCTGTATGAGGTAGATGTTCCGCTGCTGCTGCTGCAGTTGCGGGGGTGGACGCCTCTGCCAGGTTGGCCGTCTTCCAGACACGCATAGAGGCATAAGCTATGTCTCTGCATTCAGAGCACCGCAAACGTTAACAAATATGTTATTCATATTTGGTAATTGTGAAAAATAAAATGTTCTAAGTGTAGCAGAAAAAAGGAGAAAAAGTAAATCTGGGAGGAGACATTTTTCTAAAATATATCACACATTTTTCAAAGATTAATTCAAATGTACCACAGAAATATAAACTGTTATTATGATAATAATGGGTGATTGTAACTCAGTAATAGGAAAGGGAAGAGAAAGTTGTGTAGTCAAAGACTATGGAATTGGTGAAAGGAATCAAAAGAGAGGCAGACAAGTATTATTTTTCATTGAACACAAATTAGTAGTGACAAATACCAGGTTCAAGAATCATGAAAGAAGACTACACATGAAAGAATCCGGGAGATTTATAACGGCGATACAGAAATCAGGTGCTGGACTGCGAAACCTACCAAGGAGCAGCTGTAAACTCTGTTGACTGCGAAATGCAGCTGAAAATGGAGAATTTTTATTTAAAATTTATTTAGAAGCAGCTTTTGGCATTGCCATAGTCATCTATAAAAACAAAATACAAAATTTTTTGAAACATTACAATTTTTTTATGGAATTTGTTTAAAATTATGAAAATATAAAACAAATTTGGTTTTTCCAATGATTAAGAAAGTTAGAAATTATATATATACTAAATTACATGAAATTATGTACAATATTTTTTAATATTAAATTATTGGAAAACCCACCGATCATAAGCACCTCTTGTTCTTCCACTTGAATCTTAGCACTGAAAATCAACTCTTTACACACTGTTTGTCCTAACTATGCTGCACAGAACATCCCATACGTACTAGATACCGTACTTTTCTGATATCCTACTTACGTCCAGACTTTTGTAAATATTTCATTTTTGCTGCACTCAACACTACTGAGTGTTGTAGTCATATAACTGAAAAAGTGAATAAGGTAACAGAGCTAGGGAAATCTGTGTTCTGACAGGCACAAGTTTATTTTTTCTCAGGACAGAATCTGTAATTGTACTGAACGCCAGGTTCCAATGATGGCAAAGAAAATTATATAAATACTTCTTTTTAACAACGGCGGGTAATATGGCAGCTGGATAAATAACATTTAACTGTATATATATATATATATAAGTGAAACCTTTGGCTACCTTGTACTCCATTCCATATTCTCTCTTTCCTAAGCATTATTGACCCAAAGTGTTAACAACGTGGATGACCCTCAAGGACACTGTAACTAATATATATTAGTTCTTTCAGTAGGTAGAGAGTAACCAAACCCCGTCCTCTAAAACGACTCAATAGATTGAGTTACGGCTCACATTTCGTGTCGTTGCGACGTGAGCGAGTTACTTGAATCGTCGAGTTAATGCGAGATTTGACTCAGGTTGAGTTGAAAAAGCTATGAGCTGCACATACCTCCTTTAAGTTAGTATGATAAAGTCTTAATTATTGCTAACATAATCAAGAAGAAAGGTTCTTCTTCTTTTGGTTCTATAGCCGGGTTCCAGCCTTGACCGCCTCAACGATACGATTGCAGATTTGCCAATCCTCTGCTTTCATTCTCCATCATCCGACTCCTCTTCCTCTTACATCCTTCTCCATTTCATCAAGCCGTGTCAGTGTAGGTCGTCCGACTTATCTGGTGCCATAAGGTTCAGTAAACGTTACCTTTCTACAAGTATTATTTTCATCCTTTATGTGTACATGCCCATACCATCTCAATATTCTTGTTTTAATTTCACTATAAACATTAGGTTCATTGAACAGTTGGTATAGTTCGTGGATGAACATTAGTCGCACCAAGCATGATCTTAAGAAAAATCTTCCTCTCAAATATAGCCAATCTGTACATATCATTGGTCCCGAAGGCCCATACAATAACACTGGTATTATTAAAATGTTATACATTTTTCACATAGAACAATGGCTAGTGTATCGTGGTGTTAGATTTTCATTAATCCGTAGTAGCAAATATTCGCTGTTAATAGTCTGTGATATATTTCTGCACTGACTTTATTGTCTGATGTCATCAGCCAGTCTAAATACTTAAATTCCGTCATCGTTTCATATTTGTAGTCACCGATCACATGACATTTCAGTTTTGATGGATTTTTCAGATATATTTTGTCTTTTTCTTATTTACCGTGAGTCCCATCCATTTTGATTCAGATGCTTCTTTAACATCCCTTAAAGTTATCAGCATATGATTTATGAAATATTGTAGCCGTCCTTTCAATTCTTAAGTCTCGAATGACCTTTTCCAGCACAATATTAAACAGAAAACATGCCAAGGCCTGTCTAAGGCCTTTTTGTGTAAGAACGGTTCTGATTGGTTCCCTTGTAGTTCATCTCTACATCTCTACTGACTCTTGTTAAAGCTACAAAATTTTCTGGAATACCTGGTTCTTGCGTTCCACTAAATGGCTTAACTCATTTTATTTTGTTATACGCTGATTTGAAATCAATAATTAGGTAGTGTTATGTTCCCGGGTGTTCTGTAAGACCTGTCTTAATGTATATATCTGATTTTATAACCCATTTTCAATGGATCTCATTTCTTATATTTTGGACAGATCAGACCCTATTCCCATCATCCACGTAAGCATTATTTAGCCCATATTTCCCACATAACCCTTTGCAACCTTTGCAGGAGTGCTGGATTTGCCATTTTAATGAGCGCTGGCTTTATTATATCGGTCCCAGGTGATTTGTTATTCTTCAATCTGTCGATAGTTAATTCTATTTCTTTTTTTTGTAGGCGGATTCATTTCTTCGTTATCTGTTCCATCTTTATCACGGTGAGCTTCGTTCTCTAGCCCTTCTAGTTATTCCTGAAAGTGCTGATTCCATCTTTCCAAAGACTCTTCTGCATTGTCCGTCAACTCTCCTCTGGAATTGAATGCTCTTGTCTCACATTTTAATTAAGGCGTAGTACTTTCTCGGCTCGTTCCGAGTTTGTAGTTCTTCCATTTCCTTGAGACTTACTTCATTACATTCTCTCTTTTTCTTTTTGTGTAGCTATTTTCCTTATTTCTCTTTATATTTCAAAAGTATTTCTGGTACGTTTGTTGATCAATATTTTGTATAATATATATACTTCCTTTCACTAATTTCAGCAAACTCCTGGTCAAACCAAGTGTTCCTTTTATTTCTCATTACCTTAATAATTATTTCTACTACAGAGTCTTTTATCACCCACTTACAGTCCATCCAATTTATATTATCAACTTCTGCAGCAGTTTGAACCATTCCGCTCTAGATAAACGGTTTTTATCTCCGAGTCCTTTAACTTTTCCTGGTCATATTTCTTTAATCCATTTTGTTTCTGGTAGCTATAGTTAATATTAATTTTACTTCTCAACTTGAAATTATTAGGAAATGATCTGAGTCCACATTGGCTCCTCTGGAGGTTCATACATCTTTCAGCAGTCCTGTGGTGTCTTTTCAGAACAATATGATTAACCATGTTTCCATCAGGAGAAGTCCACATACCGTTATATATATATATTTATGTGAGAACATAGTAATTTTTATTGCCATCTCATTTGAGGCCGCGAAGTCAACGAAGTCTCTATGAAGACCATTATTTTCAACTATTGGTTTTAGATGTTCCTCTTGACCCACCCGGGTGTTTAAATCCCCCAGCGTTAATAGAATATCTTTTTTTCTTCATACTCTCTTTATAGTAGTTCATATAAGGAATATTTATCTTCTTTATTTTTATCTTCCGTTGGTACATGAATGAAATTGAAGTATAATTTTAAACCTTCTTATGATGTTATGTCTTCATAGACTTGCTGTGATGGACTGAAAATCGGTGGCTAGGTGCTTCATATTTCTGTTCACAATCAACTCAGTACCAAATTGGTGTGTCATATCATAACAGTTATACTACAAAGCATATTCTTTTTTTCCATAATTGCAAGTCTAAGCCATCGTGTCTCATGTACGGCTAATATATAATGTGATAAAAGAACGCGGATTTTGTGGTATTGTGGCGTTATGAGGCGCAGTTCGGCCAACAACAATGTCTAGTCGGCTGAAAGATGGTGATTCCCCGCGGGAGACTCCCGCCGAGCGTGTGTAAAAAATGAGGGCGGGGAACCCCGAAATTTTGTGAAATGAACTGGCGGGGAACGCCGGAATTTTGTAAGGGACCTGAGGCGGGGAGCCCCGGAGTTTTATGAAATAGACCTATGGCGGGGAATTCCCGTCGGAGGATTTAAAAAGGGGAGCCGATGGGTGGCTCGGGATCAGAAGGCAGATGAGTGGAGGAAAGGACGGACGTGGTCCGAGCAGATGATCAGAAGTCAGACGAGATGAGGAGAGGACGGACGTAATCAGAAGTGAGACGAGTTGAGGAGAGGACGGACGAGAGCAGATGCTGAGAGGTGGGCGGAGAGCAGACGTGTCCAGACGTGATCAGGTGCTGTGAGAGGTGGGCAGAGACGTTAGATGTTTCGAGGAAGCAGATGAGTTGCGGATCTGGTTCCTACTACCTTCATAGATAAAAATTCTGCAAGACGCCAGAGAGACGCGGAAACATTCGTGAGGTGGATGTTTGTAGGCCCAGTAATTGTGGGTAAGTTATTAAAAAAGCTGTGAAACTTGCTCATTGCTCTGGTTAAATAATATTTAATGATTGTTTTTTTATTTTCAGTTACTGCATACTCCATCTCTCGAGAGACCCAAAATCTCCTGAGATTAAGCCCATGTAATCACTTTAAATTAATAAATGAAAAATTTTAAAATTGATTATAATTTGTCCTATTGATTAATTAATGTTTTATACCCTGAAAAGTATATTACAATATATTGTATTCTTGTATATTACACACAATATTTCTAAGGACACCTGTTTTGTAAAATGATCGTAGATTCCATGTTACAAATCGTAAGCATTTATCCTTGCAGAGTAGTCTAAATTAAATCCATCCGGTTTCTAAAGGTTGAGGATACGCAAAAATTGTTTTTCTTTTTACAGGGTATGGTTGTTAACCCGACGTCCAACCCCCAACCTGGAGGACCAGCAGCTTAAGCTACGGTCAGCGTAGCGCAAACCTCCTCTCCACGATGAGGCGTTAGTCCTTGGGAAAAAAGACAAAAACTTAGTTTTAATTTTATATACTTATAACTTCTCTACGTCTACAGTTAACATTATTCCCAGGATTTTTGTCCTTTCGATGTACATAATTTTATTACATTTCTTGAATATATTTTTGTTTTTAAATCACCAAACTGCACAAATATATAAACATTAACAAAATAATGTAGAATAAATATCCATATGTGTATATGGATATATATATATATATAGTTGATAGCATTGCAAATTGTTCCACGGATTACTTCCTTTGAATATTTTGTTTCCGATAAATCCCAGTAGGTTGGCTTGGACGAGGTCAATGACCAGATTAGCCCTTCTACCCAAACAGTGTGAAGCCATATGGTCGCCAATCTATATTTAAAAGGAACTGCTGCATTTTCCTGAAGCTACAATAGGAGTCACCAACAGTTAGAGAAGAAACATTTTGAGTTCTTGACTCGAAAAGACAACATGAAATGTTCACCTTCATCGTCCATCCGTACATCGCCATACAAGTTCATAGCGACGAAGATGCTGAATGAAGAGTTCTCAGGATTCCAGTAGGGTGACGTAGTTTGTAGTCCACAACGTTTCCATGGCTGGCACCGCCATCGTCTTCAGGTGAAGTGCTTTCGAATTCAAAAATGGTAATTTAAATAGTCGTGTTTGGTTTATCTTGTCTAGTACGCAGGTGGTAGGAGTAGGTGTCTCTCTCTTCCTTCCCACTCGCTCCACCACGTACTCTTCGGATAGATGCGCCGGCTCCATCTCCATTATTGGCTCGGCCTCTCGGGTCTCCGATAGTCCCATAGGTTGTCCTGTGCTCGCTTTTCTCCGCATTTTGGATAACATTGGTTCCCACGCCTTACTGATGTGGAAACCTGAATCTCTCTTGATCAGCTGGTTGTTGGCGGTTCTAATAGCAACCGCCTCCAGTAAAATACTGTCCCAGAAATTCTTAGCAGAGTCAAGAATCGTGGTCTCATTAAATTCCAACTTATGGTCTTATGACAAAAACGTAACACTTCGAATTCCGTGCAGAACAGTTAGTGTTATTAAGGACACCACATCATTACTATTCTAACAAAAGCTTAATTTTCAACTTTTTCATATATTTACTGGTCCTTTTAAGATTAAACCTATAACTCTTCCTAATGTGGCTCAGCTAGTTGATTAGCTAACAACGAAGTCGGTTCCTATAATTTCCATAAATTGAAACGATACGTGGAGCAGTAAAGCTTGGTGAAATTACTAAAGTACTTTCCCTTTTAGAGTGGGGCTGTTGTAAGGACCCGTTACAATCATTAGATTAATAGAAAATTTTGTTGCTAGTTTTAGTTCTTGTTACGTAAATTGTATTAATGTTTATTCGTTAGTTATTTTATTTGTCCTGATGCCGCGTGTTCTATCACATGCAAACGTCAGCGGATGACGTAGCCATTGCGTCGCTGGCTGGCTATGGCTTGCGACTTCAATGTTATTCTTCAATCAATTGGACATTTAAATAGAAATTTCAATCGCACTTGTCACGGGGAACAAGTAGATAGTAAATGCACTTAAATTTGATTATTTAATTATTTAATTGGTTCTGCTAAGAGTACTATTGGACTATAATTAGTATTCCATGGCGTATTCTGTGGCATGAAAGCTAAATGATAAAAAAACACGAACATAAAAATAAGAGATACGAGCTCCTGACGTCATAGAGGGCGGACGTGTCTGATTTAACCAACCATTAAGGAAGAGAAGTTGTGAATCTAACTCGAGACGTCATTGCAAACACGTCTAGTTTAATCCTCCATACAACGACCTGAGTTATGGTAAAGCGCCAGGAATTGATAACATTCCAGCAGAGTTGATAAGAGCATCGGGTGAAGAAGCAATATCATGGCTGTTCGGTTGCGAAATATACGAAACAGGAAGAATACCAGAAGATTTGAGTAAAAACATAAATATACCCATTCCGAAGAAGTTTGGGGCTGATAGATGCGAACAGCACAGAACAATTAGTTTAGTATCACATGAATGCAAAATATTAACGAAAATAGTATAGAGGAGAATGGAACGCCCTAGAAAATGCGAGTTAGGCGAATATCAGTTTGGTTTTACAACGAATATAGGAACAAGAGAAGCAATATTGACTTTGTGACTAATTTAAGAAGACAGGATATGAAAAAACCGGCCTACGTTCATGGCATTTATAGATTTAGAAAAAAGCGTTCGATAACGTGAACTGGAACACACTCTTAAGGATTTTGAAGAGAACTGGAATAAAATATCGAGAAAGAAGGCTAATATATAACCTCTACAGAAGACAGGCTGCAGTAATTAGAATAGAAGACCAAGAAAAGAAAGCCGCAATCAAGAAAGGATTGAGTCTGTCGCCCATGTTGTTCAACTTATAATTAGAACAAGCGATGAAAATGTTAAAACGGAATAAGGAAAAGAAATCATACTGCAAGAAGAAGAACTAAAAACCTTACGCCTTGTGGAAGATATTGTAGTACAATGGTAGTCAGAAGAAGATCTGGAAACCATAATAAATGAACGTAGTCCTGGAGAAAGAGTTCAATATGAGGACTAATAGAGGCAAAACCAAGGGAATGGAGTGTAGTTTGGGAAACATTGGAATAACAAAGGGATATGTTGGCGGAAGTTAAGGAATGCTGATACTTGGGAAGCGTAATAACTAGGGATGCTAGAAATACAGTAGACATAAAGAGAAGGATAGCACAGGTAAGGAAGACTTTCGCGAAAAAGAGGGATTTACTTACGGGTAATGTAAGTGTGAGCATTAGGAAATCGTTGCTAAAAACGCATGTTGCGTGGCGTTATATGGGTGCAAAACGTGGACGATAGGAGTTGAAGAAAGGAAAAGAATAGAAGCCTTTGAAATGTGGTGCTGTAGGAGAATCATATGGGTGGAAAGAATCACTAACGAGGAAGTTCTAAAGACAATAGGGAAAAGCTAACAATATGGAAGACGTTGACTAAGAGAAGGGATAGATTAATAGGCCAAGTTTTAAGACACGAGCATTAGAGGGAAGTGTGTGTGTTAAAAAAAGATGAGGCAGCCGAAGGATGGAATCCGCTAAGCAGATTGGGGGATATGTGGATTGCCCAAGGTTAGCATCGAGGGGTGCATCAAACCAGTCTTAGCACAGAATACCACAACAACAACACAGCGACTGAGGAGAAGAAGTGAGCGAATTTTGAATTATATCAAACTAGGTAAGCAAATCCAGGTTCCCGCTGACCGCGGGAGTCGCTGTAGAGCGTGAACGCCGATCCTAACTGGACGTCATAACGTCCAACTGGAGGATAGGACCTTGTCGTGCCTAGTTGTTGTTGCTGCTGCTGCTGCCTCGCTTCGACAAGACGTACCGGTTGCCACGCTGCCTGCCACTTCCCGAGTTGGGAGCTCTGCCCGGCCATCATTGAATCAACTCTATAAAATTGTGTTTCTACTAAAGCATTAATTTCTGTTGATGCTCAATAAATTCAATTTTTTTGTCGATGTCTCGATGGTGTAGGATATATAGACCAACTCTCCTCGAGTCCAAAACGAACCAAGTACCTTCTCTCTAACGTAGAAGAGGGTGGGAACTTACTATATATATATATATATATATATATCTTGGACGTATTTTTTTGAGGACATTGAGCATTTCCAAAAAACGCCTTACACGTAAATTGGTTTATTTTATTTATAATGGATAAATACATTAATATATATATATATATATCTTAATTTATATATACCTTTATATATGTATTGCCACATCTCAATACCTACAGTGATGGCAGAGGGGTATAGGAGCCGGACTACAGGAACGCAGACTCGCGTTCTAGTCCCACCCGACGCTACCATTTTTATTTGTTTACTTTATTTACATTTTTTGCCTTTACTTTCTAGTATTTTCTGTTTCGAGAATGTTCTACTTCTGGAATATTCCATGTATATATAAACGGGACTGGATATCAATTCGGGGTCAGTCTTAAGCAGTACGAGCTTTGTACAGCACTTCGCCGTTAAATAAACGCATATAACCTCTACGTGTGTGTGTGTGTGTTATTGAATCTCACGATCCCTCAGTAACGTGACAACGTGCAAGTGAATCACTACATCCTTGTCAACTTGAGAACTTTACCGGTTTCATTAATCTGTTTTAGAAGTTCCTTTAGAAGCTTGTAGAACGTTCTTACGGAAAGAAAATTAGAGAAAATTGCGCAGAAAATTGGAACATTTCAGAAAACGTAACTACGAGAAGGCTACATTATATCCGCGCCGTTGTATCTCATAAGTGAATGCGGGTTGCCTATACTGTTCGTCTCTTGAGCGCCGAAACTGCTCATAAGTTTTAATGAAAATTTCAGGGATTGAAACATGAATTTAAACTGAAAGTTTCATGTATGATTCATTTCGATATCTGCAGAGTCCGGATGATATTAATATAAATATTTATAAACCATTGAATTACCGCGAGAATGGTGGCGTAAAAATCAACTGCGTGTTAAAACTCCTATAGGGCTTTCCTATACCGTTCATTCCACTTGCTGTGTTATTATAAGCGTAATTTGGGCTGCATGAGAGAGTGTGTGTGAGGGAGGGAGGGCGAGAAACATTTACTCCATCTATTGTTGTAAACATGAGAAAGCGGGACCTGTTTAAAACCAACTACGACTTATAAGGTTAGCCGTGAAGCAATCATATGCTCAACCACTGGACTGGACGGACGTATTCATACTGTATTGATAGATTGAACATTCATTCGTATTCAATTCGTTTTCGTTCATTCGCATTTGTGTTTTGATGTGTTTATCATCATGTTATTTATTGTTAGCAATTAAAAATGCCACTAGTGAGTCAAAATTTCGGTTGGCGTACGTGTAACGCAAGTCGAGTTCATAATCTTCGAGACAATGAGACTGAAGAAAAATGTAGGCAGCTTTCTGAGACAAAGAGAATGGAATGTCTTAAGCGATATCTACCACGGCTCCGGAAGAACCCATGCCTTCTGGTTCAGACAAGAGCCGACAAAACAGACGGTCAAATGTAACATTTACCTATGAAAGTTTGGCGTATAACTCCCCTAGTGGGTGGGGAGAATTAGTGGAATTTTTATGTGTATCAATGAAACTCGTAAAACTAAGAAGAAAAGAAACTTAATTTACAACAAAACGGTAGAACAATAGTACATTTACATACTGAAACTCTTTAAACTCAGGTAACATGTGGAGTGAACCAGAAGAAGTAAAGTTTCTATGAAAAACAGGTCTGGCAACGTGAACTTATTAAATTCAATATCAGGATACCGACAGCAGACCGCAGCTGTATTCTCTGACTGCGGTCTACTTCGGGTTGACGATTTGGAGGCGCCGGCTAAGACGATTCGTTGCATCAAGATAATCTTGATTTGCATAGATGACACTTTCAGCCAAAATAGAGAAACGTTCTATCAAAATTTCTACACCTCCTGAGGCCTCAAGAGCTCCATCCAGCTCTCCTCAGCAGATCGCAATTTAATCACTTGTATTGCCCTAAAACTTCTCTGGAATTTGATTTGTATGTCCCAAATTTTCATCCTCCATTTTTCAGAATCCAATCGGCTGAAATTTCAAATACCACCCATTAATTTCTAATTACGAAATTGCAGCCAATATGATAACTTTAGCTACAAGATGTAAACATGTGTCTCCGCACATGCTTAGCATTAATTATGCGTAGTAGCTGTTTCCAATCAGCTTCGTGTAGCTTCCGACTTAACAGAAGCAAATCCACCTTAAATTGGGGACGGATGGCATTCATCTAAGAGGCTGACACCTCTTATCCGTAAAAGTTCTTTCTGCTATTGTCAGATAAAGGGTGTAGCGCTGACCACGCACACACAAAATATACGTCGCAGGTCTTCATAGTTTGTCTTGCATACTTTTATTGTATTACACATCAAACTGCGTGAATGCATTATCTTTAAAAAGCGTTAATTGCGTTACATAGAAGTTTAATAATATCTTGTACGAATAATATACTCATTGTATTTCCACCATATTTCTTCTAATCGATATGATTTAGCAATATCTGTATCATACTGATGTAACTTCTAGTTTTAATCTGTTTCAACAAAGTTTTGGACTGGGTTTTATGGTAATACAAATTTCTTTAAAGATTATATTTTGTAATTTTTACATCTCAAACTTCAACGATGATGATTCTTTGTTTGTGTCACCTTTTAACTGTTAGGTTCTCTCGATTAAAATCAGTATCATACGTCAACTGGTGAATTTGACTCACGTCCAACTGAATTCTCTTTCAATTCTCTGCTAACCTCCACTCTCTACAACAACTGGAAATTTTATATTGTTACAAAACCTTGACTACAACTTCATTTCCACCAACACCTACAATTACATTTTGAATGTAATTGTAGCCTTCCTCGCGCAAAGTCCATGTAAATCTACTAAACCCTAATTCCACTTCTTGAATTTTTTTTCAAGAATAATAAGAAACCTTTTTATGACGAGTGACAGAACATAATATTATTCAGAAAATTTATTAATTACTAGCCGGGGACCCGGCGTTACCTTGGTATTTATTTAAACTATCCTGGTACATTATTCATTTCTTGTTCAACACATGATTCAACCGGCATCGTAAACATAACATGAAACTCAAAAATTCTCCCAGTATCTCGAGAGACTCGCGGTACAATAACAGGGCTAAAAATATTATCAGTACTCTAACATTTAAGGGATGAATTTTTATTTTAATCGTATATTAAAAGTCATAATGTAACACAAGGACTCGCATTACACCGGTTTCGACACCAAACTTGATAGTTTCCTTGTTATTTTCATATGACTCATTTTCACCATCACCCCTCAGATGCTGCAAGGGGTTTAAATTATTCACAAATATTGTCGAAGAAGCACTATAATTGTTATTGACCTCAAGTTTTTTTTCGGTTCACATATGAGCCTTCATTACATATAAAATTTCCACCTCTTCCCCATAGGCGTGGTAGCCGTGTCTTATATCCAAAGTATTTGGTTTTAGGTCGCGAGGAATAAGGAAATAAAAATTTTGTCAAAATTGTTCTATCCTTTAAATGTATTAAGCAGAAGCGTGTTTTACTCCGTCCAATCCCCTTATTGGAGGATGAGCTGCCATTTAATTCACATTCCAAATGTCAGAATGAATACTCCGATAGGACCTATTTCGATACCAAACTTCACTTTTTCTAATTTTCATATGACGCCCCCTACAGCCTCACTATGAATAGGGTTGAAATTATAGAAAAAAATTAACCGAAAGCGCTATCAAATTGATTGAGGAAATAACTGCAATTTATGCATTTTTAAAAATTACCGCTTCTCCGCCACCGCCCCAAGTGGCTGTAGCTGTGTATTACCCTCATTGTGCTGAGTTCCATTCGCCAAGAACACCTCTTCAAACTTTGGTCGAAATTGTTCCATTCGTTAAAGACAGTTTACGGACGTCTTTTTTACCGTCTTCCAACCCCTCTTAGAGGATGATCTGTAATTTTAAATTGTATTTTTTATGTCAGAATTAAACTCAGTGGCACACATTACAGCTATTTAAAGCCAAATCTCGATTGTTTTCTGGTTATTTTTATGTGATGCCCCTCCACTTCCACCCCTAAGAAAACTCCCCTTTGGTTATGTATGGGATTGAAATTATCCTGCTATTGATCTAAGAATGTGTTTATATGATAAAACTATTGGCCGTTTTTGCTATTTTAAAATTTTCCACCCCCGTCCCTAGGGGTAGTAGCCGAGTCTTACCCCGACTGATGTATACCACGTGTTATTCTATCAAAACTTACCAAAAATCGATATAGAACGGGCAATATGGAGGGGGAAATGGAAGGTCATCCAGGCGAGTGAGATAGGTAACCCACATTCACTTGGAATTTCAAACACGCGAAAAGAAAAGTAGCCTTCTCGAAATAAAGTTTTCTGAAACTTTTTTATTTTCTGCGCAATTTTCTTAATTTTTATTTCAGTAAGAACCTTGTACAAAGTATTATAAAACGATGAATGAAATCGATAAAGTCGTTCTCAAGTTATGGCGTGACCAAGGGAAATAGGGATTCATTTTTATATGTATAGATAAAAACTCATATTTGAGTAAAAAAAGAATTATTGAGGTCAATTACTAATGTAGTGTTTTCCCCTACAATATTTATGTATAATTTCCCCTTGCAGCATGTGAGGAGTGGGGGTGGAAATCAGTCATATGAAAATAACAAGGAAATGAGCAACTTTGGGTTCGAAACCGGTGTAAAGGGTGACGCTGTGTTACATTATCAACTTTAATATGGGGTTTAAGTGAAAATTGATCCGTTTTGTGGGGATAAAATCAGAGTACTGAATATACTTTCAGTCCTGTTATTGTACAGGGAGTATTTTTGACTGTCGTGATTCCAGTGTATATTTGAGATTCATATTCTGACGTTTTCGATGCCAGTTTAGTCATGTGTTGACTAAGAATTAAATAGTGTACTGGGATATATATATATACCTCGGAAACGCCGGGTCTTCAGCTAGGAATAGAGTAAATACAAAATACAAAAAATACAACAGAAGACAAAATTCAAAAAGACATACTAAATTAATATAGTTTCAAGGTCAATAAGTCCAAAGATATATCTTATTCTAAGACTGTAGATCCTAGGAAGAAAAGTGTATATTCTGCTGTAACATTTGCGAATGGAATAAATAAGTATTTTTAGCTTCTTTTATGAAATATGATGACATAAATTCGTAATTATCGCTGTAAACTCCTGCAAATATATTTTTCTTGTGGTGTGTGTTAATAGCTTATGAAATACAACATGCAGTTTTAGAAATGAGATCAGTGTGAAATTAGCGTCATTTTTGAGTCAAAGTATTCAATTATAATGTTCATTTAAGCTTTCGGTATCAAGATTCTGCCATTCTCTTTCTTTAATAGTCAGTCAGTATTTTTATAAAAGTGAAAGAATCTTAATATTTTCAAAACACACAAAGAAATAATTTAAAAGTTTTAAATATTTATTGTCAATCAAGATATTCCCGTCAAAAGTTTAAAAAACAAATTTTGCATAATTTGAACTTTTATAATTTGTTTTGTATCAAAATGTTGAAATTACTTATTGTAATGTTTTATGATGAATTAAAAAAGATGACACTTAAAAAATTTAATGAGGTAGTGTTTTATTTTTAAAGTCCAATCGTCCAAAACATACAGAAAATTCCTTATTATCAGAATATAGAGCCAAGAAAAATCCATTTCCATCCCCCTCCAACATTTGAGACTAGAAAATTATACATTTTTAACATTTAATTGAGAAATATGTTGATATAACTTCTCATCCAACTCGCAATACTGATTACGAAACAAGGTCACTTTGTTTAATATTCCCATTTGAATGAATTTTGTACTTGAAAATACTAAAGCAATGATGGGCAAACGTTTTAAAGAGGGGGCCAAATTAAAAGGAAAAAAAATTGAGGTGGGCCAATATAATTCAGAGCTGAAGTGTCGTGAAACGTTATATTCTTTGCAGAATGCTACAGTTTCGTTACAGATGAGACATAGTAGTTAGCGAACCTTTCTATATATTGAGATTTAAAATTTTTAAGGTTTTACTCTAAAAATATCTATTTATTATAAAAACACAATAATTAATTTACGAAAAATTGAAAAAAAATTCCTGGATAGATAAATCTACAAAAGTTGTCTCCACTCAAGGTTTACCGTGGGGTAAATAGGCTATCAGCGAATTATCCTAAAATTGATCGTCACAGAACAGTCTTACTGCTACCACGTGGCTCGATCGTACACTCAGGCTACCACAGCACCAGACGTCCTCTTTCTTCATCATCAACCGCAGAATGTCTGATCACCTAACCTCTCCCTGGATCAGTGATCGTAAAAAGGCTCTGATTGTTTTCTACTTATCCCGCGCTTTTATGGGAGAACCAATCATCAAAGCTTTATCCTTCTACATCACGTCAGCGTAGGGTGAACGGGGACTATTTTCCAAGAACCGTTACAGCGTGAAGCTTAGGAGGAAAGGAGCATTCCTTAGTACCTGAGACAGCGTACTCCTTGGGTATGGTTTATTTTTATACCGTGAAATCCAATAGCCAGGCGTATGTTTCTAGCTGCTGCACGTTCCTATATCCAAAATTTATTAATCTTATCATTATTTCTTGAAAGCATAGGTAACGCTACATTGGCTTATCCCTATAAACTGTAAAAAAGTACTTGCAACTCCATTCATCTTTGAAAACACGGTACTCAGAATCAAATTAACGTTTCTTAGATAACATCTCAAAACTAAATATTTTTATAATATGCAGTGTAAAGCTAGCAAACCAGCAACGCTAAGACAAGTCCGCGGCCGAAGCGGTAGCAACTTCGAGGAGGCTCCGTTGCCAATTAGTCTCTTCGCTATAAAGTTGCCAGCAGCCAGCGCCTCTCACTTTCAACATAACATTCCAATAACTACGTTAATTCAATAAACTGTATGTTGTCACTGATACAAAACGAGAAGATAAAAGGGGAAAATATTTATTTATCTTATAGCTTGTATTATTTTTATTCGTCAGATTAGGAATAATGTCTCGCGGGCCGGATAGAACATTTCAGGGGGCCGCATTTGGCCCGCGGGCCGTAGTTTGCCCATCACTGTACTAAGGTATGGTGTAAATAATCAATCCACTTTAATTTGTCCTTTAATGGTTTAAGAAGGATTGTAGTGGACTGAAAAAGCGCTGTTTTTACACGGGCTCGTGTGGAAGGAGTTACACCTACAGGAGTGGAGATGACCGTCAAGCTATGTCCGCCTCTGGTTCCACTGACAATGGCTATATAAGCGACCACACCTGACGGCACTTCACCTGAAGAAGATGGCGATGACAGCCATTGAGATGTTCTGCAAACTGATTGTTTCGTAAATTTTATTAGAGTAATTCCATTAATAACAAGTTTGAAAAGTGAAAGTTAAAAATATAATCATTAGCGAAGTAACAGAAAAATCTTAGAGTGATGTGAAGCAAGTACGGCATAGTTGTGTGTTGGGAGGTTTTGTTTGTAGATGAGGATGAACACCTGAAGCTTGGAGGAATGCTGTCATGTCAGGACCTGCCGTGAGGCACTGCAGCTCCTCCCTCTGTGTCTGTGGGCGGGACTCACATTACCATTTCATGCTTACAAATAAAATAAACTTAAATCAATTTTATGACATATCTTCGTGCTGTCTGAATGGCTTGCTTCCTTCTGCGCCACCTCTGTATTTGCAGACAATTGGTAATATATATTCGAATTCGTCTGAAATGCTAGTGAGACGGAATATTTTATTTATGTCATATTTATATTTATATATATTTTAAAAATCTTTAGGCTATTAGTTAAGAGAATTATACTTAACACAAATTTCCATTGTATAATGAAGCACACTACTGCACCAATAAATACTGAGTAATTCGCAGAAATTCCCTCGGTCTCGCCATAACTTGAGTACGACTTTAGCGATTTCTTTCATCTTTTTTATACATTTTCTAAAACCTTTTACAAGGTTCTTACAGAAAGAAAAATTAAGAAATTGGAAAATTTCAGAAAACCTAACTATGAGAAGGCTACTTTATATCCGCGCGTTTGAACCTGAAAAGTAAATGCGGGTTGCCTATACTGTTCATCTGTCATGCTCCGAAGCTGCTCATAGGATTTCAATAAAAATTACAGGGATTGAAATATGAATTTAAACTGAAAGTTTCGTGTATGTTTCATTTGGATATCTTGCAGAATTCGGAAGATATTAATATAAATATTTATAAACCCATTGAATTACCGCGAGAATGGTGGCGTAAAAATCAACTGCGTGTTAAAACTCCTATAGGCCTTTCCTATACCGTTCATTCCACTTGCTGTGTTATTATAAGCGTAATTTGGGCTGCATGAGAGAGTGTGTGTGTGGGGGAGGGAGGGCGAGAAACATTTACTCCATCTATTGTTGTAAACATGAGAAAGCGGGACCTGTTTAAAACCAACTGTGACTTATAAGGTTTGCCGTGAAGCAATCATAAGCCCAACCACTGGACTGGACGGATATTCTATACTATGTTCTGTGGGCTCAGGTAAGAGGACAAAACAGACGGTTCAACGTAACGATAACCCATGAAACGTTTTGTGTACAGCTTCCGAACGACTTCCCTACGCGGCGATTCAATAAAGTAAGTTATTCAGACAATAATTTATCTGTTAAAAACATTAATAATTAATAATATTGAATTTATAAAGCTACTGATTGTTATCGTGGCCATATTAATTTCATTATTATATGACGAGTTTTGGGCTGTTGGGCCACGTTGTGGTTTGGTGTTCTTGCCGACGTTTCGCTCGAAAACACCGACCGTTCCCAACGCTAGGCCAAGACTGTTGCTCTGTGCGCACAGTTTGGTTTAAATATATCTGGGACGTTTGGGGTCACTCCCACTCCTGCTAATGTTTTGCTGTTTTCCAAAACATTGGCTCGAGTGGGAGTGTTCAAATTTATCTGCCGAAAGCACTCATTGTGACTACATTATTTCACCCGAAGCCCTCAGGGGCTGTAAATCCTTAACATGGAACTATGCACATGTACATTCATTAATATTTTCGGCTGGGCGAGTCAAGGTGTATATATACGATGAATTTCTTATGGATGGGGTAAGAATTTTACACTAGCAGTGTCGGAGGATGCACTATAAAATTAATTGACCCAAGAATGTATTTATATGATGGAAATATTAACCGGATTTGCTTATTTAAAAATTTCCACCCCATCCACCCCCGTCCTTTTTCTATTCTAATTACTGCTGCCTGTCTTCTGTAGAATTTATGTATTAGCCCCCTTTCTCGAAATTTTATTCTAGTTGTCTTCGAAATCCTTAATAGCGTGTTCCAGTTCACTTTATCAAACCGTTTTTCTAAATCTACGATTGCCATGACCGGTTTTTACGCATCCTGTCTTCTAAAATTAATCGCAAAGTCAATATAGTTTTTCTTGTCCCTATATTCTTCCTAAAACCTAACTCGCTTTTTACTTGACGTTCCATTCTCCTCTATACTATTTTCGTTAATATTTTGCATTCATGTGATACTAAACTAATTGTTCTGTGCTGTTCGCATCTATCAGCCCCAAACTTCTTCGGAATGGGTATAATTATGTTGTTACTAAAATCTTCTGGTATTCTTCCTGTTTCGTATATTTCGCAAACTATCTCGAACACCCCTGATAGTGTTTCTTCACCCGATATTCTTATCAACTCTGCTGCAATGTTATCAATTCCTGGCGCTTTACCCAGTCTATTTTCCCTTTCACCACGAAAACTTCAACCGTTTTGCATTTCTCTTGTAACCAAGCCGCTTTGACTGATTTGCACTTCCTATCCATCTCATTCTTCAAGCGTCTGTACTGTTCTTTACCATTTCAAATCTCGTGTTTTTATACTTACGCATTTCGTCAATCATTTTTATTATTTCTTGTGTTATCCACGCTTTCCGATTGGATTGAGCTATTCTTCCTATTTTTTCTTCTGCGTCTCTAGACATTTCTATCTTTAACAGTGCCCAATTCTCTTCTATATTGTTCCTTTCTCTCAGAAAGTAGTACTGTTGTTGCAGTTTTTCTATTTCCCATCTTTTTGTTCTAATTCCTTTCTATTCAGACAAACTCATAAATGCTATACTTTCTAAAATCGTAGCTTTAAATTTATATTGCCACCGCAAACGATTCAGTTGAGTAAAATATTTGAGTAATTCACTTGACAAATATAATCCAAATAGGCAACTTGTTTGAGAGTGGCCAATTAAAGAATGGGTTGATCACTAAATGTAAAATAGTTACATCAAGAGGATTCTGTTCAATTTGTCTACATTTCCTCATTTGTTTGATAATAAATAATTAAGGCTTCTTTGAAAATCAATAATAATGTTTTATTGTATACTATGTAGTACATAATGTTTGTTTTTGGAGACTGCTGATATAAATACTGTTGGTGAAGATTAACAAGGAGGGCGACAGTGGTGCACAGGATTTAGGAATATCTGAGTTGCTGTAGCTTTGAGGCTGAGACTTGTGCTATACTTATGGTATTGTGATGGAGGTCGTGTCAGGTGAGACAACAGATTGCTCGTAGGCGACGGCTGTCTCCTTGACTTACGCGGCTATTTTTCTCTCTTAAACTAACAATAGCTTACACAACACTACGCTATTAATAAAAACGATATGGCGAGACTCTTTATGATATATGTAAGTGTCAAATGGATACAAGGCCAAAAAAAGGAGTACATACAACAGCGACAAATCAACGAAATAAATAAACCACATTAACGAAGAATGAGAAAGCGGGCGGGAAGAGAGGGAACATGAACGGATGTTTCAGATGTTTAAGACATTTATAAAGACGTACTACTGTTAATCTAAAATCTCAAAATATGTTATACTCCAGCTACAGAGAAGAATTGTACTGCCGAAATAATAAATAAAGTAAGACTGTTCTGTGTTTTAATTCATCTCTTTATGAAAAAACAATCAATTGTCTGCTTATACAGAAAGACATTTAATTTAATGAAAAACAAAATTAATTCAGTTGTATTTAGGACATTTTGCAATAAACAATATCGTTAAAAACAATATTAAACAAACACTTCTGCGGATGAAATATTTTGTTTTATTTTAAACTTCACTAACTTATATGTTACAGACCCATCAGCCTCCTACCAACCCTTTCGAAACTATTCTAAAAACTCTTCATTCGCCTCCTCTGTAATCAATTATCATCACTCATCCCATCTAGTCAATATGGCTTCAGACCTAAACATTCATGCATTCACCAACTATATTCTGCTACCACCTTTATCAATAAGAATTCGAAAATCGAAATTTATACATTGGTGTATTTATTGACGCAAGGAAAGCCTTCGACAAAGTCAATCATCCATCCCTCTTATCCAAAATAAAAAGTGAACCTACAGACACACTCTTGAAAATCCTTTAAAATTATCTTACTAACCTCTCGTACTAAGTCAAAATTAACAATCGTTTCGCCAAAACCTTCCCCATCTCTTCTGGTGTCACACAAGGTAGCGTATTAGCCCCCTTCCTGTTTAACATTTACTCTTACGACATTCCCCGTCATCCATTCACTAAAACAATATTTCTTGCCGATGACATAGCTATCCTCCACCAAACAACTTTTCACCTCGGGTGATCGCACCGTCCAAATAGCTCTAAACGCCCCGGAAATCTGTGCATAAACCCTTGCAAATTGTTGAGATATGGAAAATAAAATACATAAACGTAATCTATCTTAAATAATACATATTGAAACTACCCAACACAAACTCAATTTACTTAACGATACGATTAAACTAAGCTGTAACGCAGTAGGACACTCCCCAATATTAATTCCAATTTATGGAATTTTTAATTAGATAAATTTTCATAAGAACATCTCACTTGTCAGGAGCCCGGGCTGACGACTCGGAGATATACCGGACTGCGAGGTTTTAACGGTTTACTTGTTTTTGGCTGAGGGAGCGCTCACCTTCGGAATTCCTAAGGACACTGTTACCTGTGTCATGAAAAATCTGCTGAGCTTGACGGAGAACTCACGATGATTGGCAGGAAAACGTCACGTGAGATAGCGTTACCCTCTGGGAGGTGGCATATGCGGGGTTTAGCTGCGAAGGTGACACCTGGGAAATGGACATTATAAAGTATGGACTGATCAGTCAAGGAAGCGGCGGAGATGTATAGTATGGATTGACAGGCGGAGGAAGCAGTGGAACAGTTGAGGTGAGACATTCAAGGAAGCACGGAAGGAGTAAGGTGTTAACGACGAGGAAAAAAACGAGGCAAAAGGGAGGATAAAGCTGACAATTTCGGCAGCACGATTTCATATATTTATTTATCAGATGCTTCAGGCTCAACTCGAAGGAAGAGTGAAGAAGAAAGACCAGTCGCAAAATACTGGATTCGAGAAACCCGTTCCTGTTCAGATATTTATTTTATAATCTACTGGGGAATTAATTTACTATTTATTTACGAAGTAATTTGGTTAATTGCCAATCATAACAACTAATCTTCGTTGTATGTAAAAACGTCAAGGATTGCTTGTGGCTTTTCCACTAATTCACCTATTAATACCAATGAAAAAAAAATTTGGGGCTCATAGATTGTAGTCGTAGGTAACTGTGGATATAGATCACGTGTGACACGTGACCTTCGCCATCTGTCATGCTATATCTGTTGTGAAGTAGTTGACACAGTCTGGTGAATGTGGATAATAATAATAATTACAAGAAGCGTGACTCGTTATTGAAAGTCTGCAGCTATCCAAACATCAGAGCAGGTGCATGACAAATGAGAGCAGTTGTATATTAATGGTCTTAGCCGTGACGACACAGAGACAATTAGTAGAGGATGAGTCAGCAGCAGCTCGCCACCTGGGTCAGGGTGTTCATCCAAGCTCCCTTTCAAAGGCTACGTAGGATACGGGGAATTTAGGCCATACAAACACCCAACACAAATCAATACTTCAAACTACATTGAAATAAGACGAACCATAGGGTGCATTTCCTCGGAAAGCTTGGGACGTTTTCTCTTCCACTTGAAGATTCACAGAAATTTTAATTTGGCCGATACGCTGCTCGTGACTTATTACGAGCTACGATTTTCTTGGCTTCGACTAACTTTTTGTTAAGGCAAAGAAGTTTGTTACTGTGATAGATATTTACTTTCCTTTTATTGTACGCTTTTCGCAGTTTTACTTTGAGTTTCCTAATTTCAGGATTATAGTACTCTGGGTTAGCGTGATCCCTTAGATTTTTAACTGGAAAATAGTACCCCATTCCTTCGCTAATTTTTTTTTTAAATGTTTCCCAACAGTTGTCAACAGTTTCTCCAGAGCCAGCCAACTCAGCTTATTTTTCTTGTAAGTAATTTCGAACCCTTCCCCATCTGCCTTCTGGAACTGAAATACCCGTTTCCTTGCTTTTCCTCCGTGTTTCATTTAGATATCTTGCAGAGTTCAGAATATGTTGATATAAATATTTATAAATCCATTGCATTGTCGTACGAAGGGCGGTGTAAAAATCAATTGCGAGTTAAAACGCTTATTATGCGTTCCTATACCATTCATCCCACTTCTTGTGTTATTATAAGCGTAATTTTGGCAGCATAAGAGAGAGAAAGGGAGGGGGAAGGAGAAATATTACTCGATCTATTGTTGTAAACACTTGAAAACTTGACATGTTCAAAACCATTTGCGACTTTATAAGGTTTGCCGTGAAGCAATCATAAGCTCAGCCACTATGTTCATACAGTATTGATAGATTGGCATTCATTCGTATTCAATTTCCGTTTCTTTTGCAACAGGAAAACGCGTGTTTTGAGGTGCGTTTAAGGTTTACAGTCGTGTTGTTTATTGTGATAAGAAAATGCCATTACGAGACATTGGGTAACCACACACGAGCAGATATCCCTAAAAAATAGATTACTGCTGATATGTCTCAATTAAATATGCGACACTTTATAAATATTACCTTTTTAATTAATTTATTTTGGGGCGGAGAAGGATAAAGTACATGGTTTACTTAATAAACTTGAATTGCATTTCAAATATTTATTACAATTAAATAAGAAACAATCTATTAGTGAAGACATGGTATTTACAGCCATTAAACACTCATTATGGTTATAATATTTTTTATTCAGCAAATAATGAGCCTGCTAGCTTACCCCTTGTTTAGGAAAATACAGTGAAACTGAAAACATTATTCGGAAAATACTTGTAGTTTCCCTCTTTTGCATCTTTTTTACGCTTTTCATGCTCTTGTTCAATAACATATTTACATGAAACAAATAATCATTTGCCGACCTCCTGTGGTGTAGTGGCTAGCCTCTAGTTGCTGCCTCACAACTCAGGGGTCCCGGGTTCGAATCCTGGCATGGGCTTGGATGTTTGTGTCGTGATGGTCGCGAGGACCGGGATTAAGGCTGCTGGGGAATTGATACACTGACCACGTATCACCCCAAATTCGGAATGTATCACGCCAGATAACATTCCGCAGCCGCCTCGGTAGGCCTAGGCCCTCAAGAGGGCTGTTGAGCCATTTTAAGAAAAATAAACAATCATTTGGAGAGTCTGTTATGGGCAATGACATCCCAATTTATGAAGACATTACAGATTTCTTTAATATCAATGTAAATATGCAAAATTAATTGTTTTGATTCCTACGATATGAACAATATCTTTATATGGATATGTTATACTATTTTATTAGTAAAAATAAGTCCGATTTTTGTCATTTCTGTACAAATGTATATACCACATAACGCTAACACCTATATAATAGCATATGGGGTTTTGTATGAATTTCATCTATATTAAAAGGTTCACTTATTTATGCTTATCATAAAAAATAATTTTCTAATATTTAAAAAAAAATTGTGTCATTCTGGTCTTCTGATGAGGATAGTGTTACTAGGTGAGGATGGATGTGACAGTGTAACAGTTATACTAAACTTTTCAAACTTATATAATTTACAGCAAATTGATTTTAAAATGACGAAAAAGTATAATTTCACATGTAAAGTACATTTGCTTAAGTATTGTATTGTATTTATTAAATCTACAAATGGATAGATGCCCGGTAAAACCAATTAAATTCAGTTTTGTAAAAAAGAATTTTTAGCTTCAATTTCTGCAATTTATGAAAAAAATAAATGCTCCTTTTTTATTTTCATGGTCTATTTACATATTCAATTATCAATCAAGATTTAGTAATTTACCTAAAATATGAATTTTAAAGACTTTACCAATGTCAAAAAAAGTTAAGAATTGGTACATTAGTTGACACACAAAACATATCACTGAAAATTTAACAACAGCTCTTTAGAATTTTTAATAACTTTCTCTTTGATTTGGCCTTGGTTAATTAATGATAATAATGTAGCAGTTATCTGTAAGAATCACAAATAATGAATTCAGGTTTTCTAAACTTCCTGGCAGAGGACAAGTGTATTGGGCATACAAGAATCTGCACAGATCTCGAACGTACGGTAAATGTCGGCAGACCTACACTAACACGTAAACGATCTTCAGGTTTCTAAAATCTGCCAGTAAATATCTGGTCGTGTGTGGTCACCCAGTGTGACTGAAGAAGAGTGTAGGCATCGTTTGAAGATAAACTGAATTTGAATTTCTCAAGCGGCTCCGGAAGAATCCATACCGTCGGGTTCAGGCGAGAGGTGACAAAACAGACGGGCAGTAACCTATGATTCCTATGAATGTTAACTTCCGAATGACTTCCCTAGGGGAGGGGTGGAATTTTTAAATGTAATAAAGGCTCATATTTGAGTCAAAAAAGAATTATTGAGTTCAATTACTGTTATAGTGTTTTCCCCGACCATATTTGTGTATAATTTCAAGCTCTGCAGCATGTGAGGGGTGGGGGTGGAAAGAGTCATATGAAAATAACAAGGAAATTACAAAATTTGGATTGAAACCAATATAAAGGGGGTCACTGTGTTACATTATGACTTTTAATATGTGATTTAAGTAAAAATTCATTTCTTAAGTGAGGAATAAATTTTATTCTGTCAGAGTACTGAAAATATTTAGACTTGTTATTGTACCGGGAGTTTTTTGACTGTCCAGATACAGGGAGTATATTTGAGGTTCATATTGTGACGTTTCGATGGAGCATACGTTGAATCATGTGTTAAAAGGAATTAAATAATGTACCGAGAAAAAATAAATAAATACGCGGACAACGCGTGGGTGTCCAGCTAGTATATAATAATTGGAAACAATATTGATCGAATTATTAATCATTTTGTTTTATTCTAATATAAGAACATAAAAAGGTTTATTTAATGAAATTACAGTACGTAAACTCTGTCAATATTTTCTTCTTTCTTCTCATTTATTTTAATTCAGTTTCATGCTTAACTTTGTTTGTGAGCTGATTTCTTAAGTTGAAATCGAAAAATGTTAAATAGATCGACTAATCTCGGGCGTGGAGTTCCAACTAGACAGTTCTCCATACGATTCCATCCTTCAACATCATTTCCATAAAATGTTTGGCACTAATGACTTACCAAAGCATTCCTCTACAAATAATCCATAAAATGTGTAATTGTAATTGTCTCCTTGTGGAGACAGAGTTTTTTGTGTTTAGTTGTCGTTGGTAGGGAGCCGCACTCACTTGCCTACTATATATGTTACGAGTAAAATGAATTAAATATAACTATTTAAAGTACGTATTAGTTTCTTTTTTTACTCCACATTCCCCTTTATCATTACTGGATATTTGGTCCTGCTACGCCTGATATTTAGAAAGTGGAAAATAAAGATTTCGGAGTTTCAGTCATTGGATATTATCTACTGTACTTCATTCCACGAAAAATATACGATTTTAACTTCCGTTCATGTATAAACCTAATGAAGTGTGTTTTATGAGCAGACTTTATATATTAAATAATACATGAACCACATACGACTCGGCGTTCTCGCCATTTTTCTGAGCTCTGATTTTAATTCTTCTGTGGCCTGCCGAATATGACGCCCAGAATCACCAAATGCCTTCTTTATCTGGGACTGAAAAGTTTCCCAGCTTGTCTTCGACGTTTTCAAACCACTGCAGGCTAACTGTGTCGTCCCACTTATTAAATTTAGCGACTCGTTGGTATCCCTTGAGCCATCTACCTGGCGTCTCCTGTGAAGATGGCAGGGTTCCTTATCTGCTGCTGGACAGCAACATAGGCTGGTGAGTTTCTTTCCTGTCGATCCATCACAGTGTTGGTCGGTTTTGTATATGGCACGAATTCCGGATTCAAACCTTGGAGCCTCCGGCTTTGCCTGTGTGAGATGTTATCCGGCGCCTCCGCCAGAAATGTCACGTTTCTGAGGGATCGTGAGATTCAGTAACGCATACACCTAGAGGTTATATGCGTTTGTTTAACGGCGAAGTGCTGTACAAAGTCGTATTGCGTAAGACTGACTCCATTTCCGAATCCAGTCCAAATGGTTGCGTCGGATGGGACTCGAACCCGATTCTACATTTCTGCAGTCCAACCTGATACCGCTCAGCTATAAGTGCCAGAATTGCGAACATACTCAGTCAATTTAATAGCTATGAATACTCTTGGACTCTTGTTAACAAAACTCTCTAATGTTTCTCGTTTGCACCAAATTGTAGCACTCATGCAACGCTTTGTGCACAGCTGCAGGCGTTCTGTTAGCCGTTAGAAAGGATATCTCACAACACGAGAGTTGTGGAAAGAGGTGGAATCATGTATCAAGATGGCACAAGAGGAGATTTACCACGCAGAGAGGCAAGCGTTGATGTCTGGCCAAAACAAACCACGTAGTAGCCCCGTAGTCACACTGCATGCATTTGGTTGATAAAAATTGTATTATTCGAGTAGGACGGTTTCATCTGACAGACTTATCATCGAGAAATTCTTCCTTCAAACTATCATCACACTTCTCTAATTGTGATGGCAGAACATTTGCGTTTGTTTCATGCCGTATACTGTCTGCCTTGATGTAGGCAACGAATCCGGAAATAATATATAAATGTATGTTTAGTCAGAGACTTAAGGCTGAAAGTACAGAATTTTCTTCAATGTTTGTATGGATTGTGCTGGTCCATTTCAGTTGAAATGGAAATTTGGTGAGTGATCCAAGCAGCGACGCCTTCCTAGCTGCTCTTCGTCGATTCATCTCACGGAGAGACAAACCAAGAAATATTCATACTGACAATGGGACAAACGTTTTAGGAGCAAACAAAAGATTGAAAGATCTGGGCCGGCTTCTACAGTCTTCAGCTCACCAGATTATGTATTCCACCAAGAGCTCCTCACTTTAGTGGAGTCTAAGAATTTTCAATTAAGATAATGATATACCACTGCTGGTATCTCGTTGCTGATTTTTGAACAAATGTTTACTCTACTTCATCAAGCTAAAGCATGCCTCAATCACCGGCCTATCGTCCCACTTCACGAATCAGATAGAAATAGTATACTGACTCCAGGACATTTTCTGATTGGAGAAGCTATAATGTAATTACTGGTGGAATTGAATTTAAATTTAAATTTTAAGCAATTTATTTAGTCAGATTTAAAACAAATTAAAATTTATTAAATGGAATCACAATTAATACGAAATTTAGGGTCCATTTAAAATTACGACGGCTAGCTCAGCATGAGACTCAATCTAATAAGAGTTATAAATGTGGGGATTTCCGCAGAAGAAAGTTAGTCATTACGAATTTTCAGACATTGGCACAAACACACACCCCTATTCTCCGTACTTCCGCGTTTGTGAGGCGGTCGCTCCTTCTTCAGCACAAGTAATTAGGCTTCTCCCGTACTTGGTCTTCCTTCCAAGAATTCTTGTGCCCGGATTACGTAGTTGGGTGGGCCACCCTGCTGTACCCGGCCGCTTGTCTTCTTCAGGCCCACTTGCTGCTGTCATAACCCGAGTTTCTTTGAGAGATTTGAGACACTCGCGTGGCCAACTCTTCTCACCGCTATCTCTCTCACACACATATGCTATAACTAGATTCTATTTTCTTGTCGCTATGGTCCAACTATCCCTTGTTATTCTCCGAGAGGACAACAGTTGCACTTTGCAGTGGAAAATGGGCGTCACCAACGAGGTTCATCCAGGGAACAATCAGCTAGTGCGAGTAGCGACTGCGTACAGTGAATTAATTAATTTGGAGACCAATCAACAAGGTGAGTCCACTGCGTTGAGATGTGGAGGATGAAACAAGAGTAGCTATACATGGCAAGTCGAGTGAAAGTAAGTAAAATTCAAGACACGAAGTATGAATGTGTGGAAAGACATAACATTCCTTACGAGGGGGGGGGGCGTTGTTCTTTAATAATTTAAAGCGCTCCTGATGGAAACTGAGGAAAGAGGTTATTGAGTTAAGTTATCGAAAGTTACGGAGCCACTCACAGTTGCCTCCTACATATGTTTGGAGAAAAATGAATTATAACTTTCTTTTTCCTGTCAACTGTCCACTTTATTGTTCCTGAATAAGCCTTCTTCATCTTCAACTCAATTAATATCCGGTTTACAATTTTGGACCGACTCGATATTTGGCGCAGATGTGGAATACGTTATTGGTAACAAACGTATATAAATATGTTGCCTTTCCAAACTATTTCCACGTACGTTATGAGAATGCATTCATTCACAATTAGCATTTATTGACACATAAGCACTTACATTTAATGTTAATACATTATTCTTAAACAAACGACAATGCTACCCATAATCCAAAGATCATCAACCAATCTCTTATTGTATTGTCCTTCATTCGACGTTCCACTTCTTACACACACCTGTAAGCGACCGTAACAATTTGTCTAGTTTCCATGCCTAAGTATTTGCTAAGTCTGCAAATTTATGAACTGCGATTTTGTCATATAAAATTACCCTTGACGTTACTGCGTATTAATTCAACAGCAATAATTATGTGATTTGTCTTACTTGGCTGCATTTATCTCAAAGCAATCTCATTTTGGTTGAAAAATATATTAGGTAAATTTCAATACAAATCGAGCACATCGTGAAGGCCTAGCTCGTGAGCTCATTCTCGTTAGCTGGAATGGGCCGGAAAGTTTCAAGGGCCATTTATATTACAAGTACAACTCCTCCCTGTGGGGACAACCTCATTCCGTCCTCCGGGGGTGCGTGTGGCCTCCGGTCTATCCCCCGGTGTCCCCAGAGCCCACCTGGTGGTGGCTTGTCCACGACTGGAGGTGGCAAGGTTTCGATCTCACAATTTCTCTTCCTTTCCTCTCAAGGGTACAGGACCCTTCCTTGCCCCGTTGCGCACTGTTTCAAGGAGTCTTTGAGCAAAAATGCCAGTGGAAACCAACTGATTATTCGTCTATACACATCCTCTAATTTAATGTGTCTATTAGTGGCCAGATCTACTCCAACTGTTGTTCAACAGTTCAACTACCAACGCGCCCTTAAAAATAGAACTTTTCACGGATATCTCCGGTAAATTAAAATTTTCACCCTCTTTGACAGAGCAGAGCAACCTTTAACACTGGGTCGATGCGTATTACACATTGATCATAAATGGTAAAAACTAACCACAAGATTCAAGCAATTTTGTTTTGGGGTTAACAGGCTACATGAGGGTGATCCTGAAACAGGCAACTCCCCTTTAATAGCATAGGAAGAGAATTGAAAAGGGGGACGTGGAAGGTAGCCAAGAGTTGTTAGGACCCTCGGGCTATAACTGAAGGATCCTACCAGGTGTTTCACCTAAAGAGATGCAGGGAAAACCCTAGAAAACATACATCAGTTAGGTCGGGTATTGGGTATTATTCTCACGCCCTTTCGAATGACGGGAGACGAGTTTGCTGTGGGGTCGCAGCATTACCTTCTCCGTGTCTGCACAAGTTTTAGAAGGCAGTTGACCGACTGATCCAATGGGATCAGCGGACAACTCTTGCCTCATGCTCAAGGTCTTCAACCCCAGTACATAAACGTCCCAAAATAGGTGATGGTGTCTCGGCATGTGAGAACTTTGATAAAAAAAACAGAGAGAGTACGAGGCATTCCCGACATAATCAGGTGAAGTGCCTGCGAGAAAACTCCCGCATGCCTTCAACCATTATAATTACTGATGAGTACCAGTGACCTATAAAAGTATAAATAATCAATAATCTGCAATACCACCTGTAACAAAACTTATTTTCACTTCATCTGCTAAGAAAATTAATTTTTCTTACCCGGACAAGTAAAGCGTAGACATTTTTCTTGCGACCTCACGCAACACTGCATTGTCTCGGTTCGTTATTACTTCAACTACAATCATATGTAGATCTTACAAGCCTCAACCGAATTACTAAAAACTTGAAGAAAAAAATTTCTTAACATTGTTCCGTTTTACCTTTGATGTATTTTATGATATTTATCCATCCTTCAGAATTGAGACACTAAACAATATAACTGTTTGACCGCTCCTGCATCTATTGTCTTTCAAACAACGAATTGAGTTCAAATTCCCTTGAGGAATTTTGTCAATGAATACGAGAAATGGAATTACGATGTCACAGTTAAGCAACAAGTTTTTATTGATCTTTCGCACATAAAGAGTGCCACATGTTTTTTCAAAACTTCACAGTCAGTTGCTAACGTTTTCGGAAACACTTAGAATTGAATTACCGGGCTACTTAATAGCACTTTTTTTACAAAATCTATTATAGTTTATTGATATATTTCCAGATATGTATTAGTTGGGGACGTCCTACACACACATACACACTGTTGTGACATACTCCAGTATCCCTCGGCACCATCAATTACACACTCAAAAAAAGGTTTTTCGGTCAGAGCATATTGAGATGGTTAGATAAGATAAGATAAGATAACTTTCGCTAGTTTAAGAGAATCGGGAAATTTTCCCATGGAAAAACATGCATTAATAATTATTTGCATTGGAAAGGCAATTGCCTCGGAGCATTGCTTTATCAATTTGCTGCTGATGCCGTATATATCAACTGCAGCGGATGATTTCATATTATTTATTATAGTTTTCAGTTCCTTTAAGGTAACTGGTTCTAGGAAAATAGAATTAGGAGTTTTAGTAGTTACGTTACGTAAGAGGTCGTGGTAATCACAATCTAATAGATTACTGTTATTGAATTGGTTGTGAATATTTACGAAATGTGAATTAAATTTTGAAGCAGCTTCCCTATCAGTAAGAACTTGTTCTCATGGAAGAGTGAAGTTTGAGGATTTTTCTTCTTAAATTTACCGGTAGCATCGTTTATGATTTTCCACGTAGCTTTGATTTTATTATTTGAATTTGTTATTATTTTTGACGTGTTAAGTTTTTTTGCGGCTATGAGAACATTTTTATATATTCTCTTATATTTTGCAAAGTACTCTAAGAATTGGGGTGATGAGTTCAAATGGAGATAGCAAAGTTTATCGCGTGATTTGATTATTCCTGTGGTGATCCAAGAAGTACGCTTTTTTTGAATTTGTTTAGTGATTTTTCTTTCTGGAGCAATTTCGTTTGTTATGGAGAGAAATATCTTTAGAAATGCCTGGAACATGCTGTCAGCATTTTTGAAATTATTTATATTTAAAATATTATCCCACGGTAACGCTTGTAATTTTTGGGAGATACACATTACATTTGTTGGACAGAGTTTCCTTGTGTATATTGAGCTTGGTCTCTGCTCAATTTCGCCTACTATTTGTTTGTTGATGTACATTATTTGGCCCCTGTGGTCGCTTAATCCAGTTTCAATTGTATGTAATTCATAAAAATTTTCATGGAAATTACATAAGACGTAGTCTATGCAGGTATTTAGTCGCGTTGGCTCATCGCTCGTAACGGAAAACCCGTAGGAATGTAGCAATGTTTTCAGGTGGCGTGTTTTCCTTATATCCCGTAAATAGTCAAGATTAAAGTCTCCGGAAATTATTGCGAGCTTATTTTCCTGGTTTACTTTACTTAAGACGCGTTCTAGAATATAGAGAAATGTGTCAATTTCACTATCTGGTTGTCTATAAATTGATAAGATTATAATATTTTTCGAGTTATTCTTTATGGTTAATTCACCCGCACTACATTCAAATACCCTGTCTTTACCGAGGGACCTAATGTCGGGTCTGTCTTTGCAGAGATCAGCAAGTCTATGATTAACAAAGATGCAGGATCCACCGTTCCTGAGTGTGTTTCTACTAAAGTTAGAGATCCTAATGTACCCATCCAGATTAAAACAATTTGCTTCTAGTTGACTTTGCCAATGTTCCGTTAGTGAAATTATATCTACAGCGATTTTAAGAGCAGAAAGGCACGTTTCCAATTCGTGTCGTTTGTTTCTGAGGCTTTGTATTTTCTGATTTAATAGCAAGAAATGAATATTATTTTTAGTTACATTGGCATATTGTTCAAAGGAGTTAATCAGCGGTAAAGTAAATTTAGTGCAAGAGTGCTGAATAGCTGTAGGGTTAAAGACATGAAATATGAGGAGAAAATTTTTTTACAAATTGCTACTTCCCGGATTGGTTCATATGTAGTCCATGACCTGTAAAATTACTGCGTTTTAAGTTATAAAATAAATTAGTCACACTTACGTTTTGAAATCTGTTGAAGTTCTGCTGCTGAAGGCGCCGGTTTTCGCAGCTGGTCCTGTAGTTGGCTACCGGGTCGTCGAATCTCGGCGGCAGCTCACTCACGATCACTTTCTCGTTCTTAAGTTCAGGTAACACTTCGTCGAGTTTGGACCAGTTGACTAGGCATCCAGAGCTAATATCATTTGTCCCACCAACGATAATTACAGCATCAGCCTCCTTCACTACTTCGCGCAATGGTGCGCCTGGCTTGACGACACCACACACTTCAAAGTCCTGCCCTAGTTCGCTTTTCAATAGATCACTACAGCCCCTACCGTGACTGGACATTAGTAGAACAATCTTCTTCTTCATCACTTTGTCCCTTCTCCTCGGTGGTAGTGAAACCGCGGCGACATCTTCTTCTTCCTGGACACTTAAAACAGAAAATCTGTTCGAAGTCTCCACCGGCGGTAACTCAGGCATAATGACTGTCGTCTTCTCCTCAGTCACTTCAGTCTGTACGTGAATATTGACTGATTCACGCTTACGTAGGCTTTCGACGAGTTTTTCCAATTCCTCGATTTTCTTTTGAAAAGATTTACACTTTTTACAGGTACTGCATTTCTTAAAATCTTCGAGTCTTTTCAAAAGTGTCTGCTTTTTGCCTGTAGTCGACAAACCACACGACTTCAGGCGCTGCTTTAGTTCCTCAACGGAAACGGTACCAGCGGACAAGGGCATCACTAAACTTTCCGAGAGCAGCTTCCTCAAGACGTCCTACCTGCACGGCTACCCACAACTGAGGAGGGATATTAATTATTTTAATGTAATATTAATATATTAATAATGAGCTTTTATACTAAAAGGAAAACAATTTACTTGATCCTAAACAAATTTACATCATTATTATAATGTTGATATTTTCAAACTTTAAGCCGGCAATTCTTTCTTAATTAACACTACATATATATTTACATAAAAATGATAGAAATTAAAGCTAACAATTCTCTATCTCTAAAGTCAGGGTCGTATGTTATGAGCCTTCTCATACATCAGAATATTTCACACAAAATCTACTCGGACCTGGCAGTATAGGAAATTAGCAAAACAGAACAGGAGTAATTAACGTGACGACATAGTGGACCTTTCATCGTCTTCCTCGTTACAATTTTCTCTTAAATTGGGTCGTCCCCGATCCAAATCAGAGCCACCGCTGCTATTCTTCCTGCCTCTAATGTCATCCTATCCACCTCTCTCATCTCCACAATCTCCCTTGCCTAAATTCCAATCATCTGTTCAGCAATCTCTCTCGAAATATGTGTCAAAAATCTCTCTGCAAACCTTTTTAATACCTACTCCCCTCTTCTTTAGTTCATATCACGAAGGTTGAAGGGACGGATACTAAGCAATAAAATTTATGGTTAATCTTCTTTGAGAGTCACAGTTTGCCCCTCTCCTTCAAGGATTTTGAGGGAAAACACCACCCGATGCCGCCAAATCTCGCCAAAATTGGTAAACACCACAGGTGCACCGTGATGTCTGGGTTTTATTGCCCCTGAATCAAATACTGTCTCTTCTCTTTTGACTCCGCTCCGCCAAATTCCGAGAAGATGTTTTTGACAAATAGATTTTAAAAAATCGCATCATATTCTAAAAGTTCTTGTTTGCGCAGAGTTTCTGGGTTAATTATTCTCTGAAGTAATACGTTTTCCTGTCCAGTAAGAGTAAAATAAAATGCTAACATTTCTAAAGCAATCGAACTTTAGCTGGTATTAAATATCGGAAACATTCGTTTTTTATTAGTGCAGTAAGTGATCATTAGCATCACATAAAAAAAATTGTTCCTGGTAATGAGCGGCTAAGGTATCTAAATAAAATGATACAGTATATATTGGTTAACCACGTGGAAGCCGGGAAGCAAACAAACAAACAGTTCATGAGTAACGGAAGAGATACAATTTGTTTCCATCCTCTGTTACAACATTCGTGCCTTTTTATAGTATTGATGCTGAGGATACAGAGTTCGGTTTCCCGTTAATCGCGCTGGACAGGGCCTGTTAAAGGGCAACGGGTTGTCTTCTCAGCTGAACACGGCAATTCCTATACAGGAGGGACTAGTCTTCATCTCTCACCCTCCCCGTACAACTCTCTGCATTTACTTTTGATTTTCTTCTTACTTTAAGTACTTCAGCGCAAGTATTACAGTGTAGATAACAAAAAGACAGGATTTATTACACAAATCTGTTGCTCCAGTTGCATTTCTTCCACAGATATGAAAGTAAAAGCTCATTAAAATCCGTATCAAAAAGCATATATACAAAAATAAACTTCACAGTCACTAATAATCTGTCGTTTTCAGGCATATTAGAAATTAAAAACATTCCTTTGAATGCTAAAATGCTATTCTATAATTATACCAAAAATATTTCAAAATAATTTACAAACAGGTAATATAAAAGTCAGTACTAACTATAGTCCATTACTGGTTGTTTTTTTTGTTTACTAAGAAGTTTACTATCTGTTCATTTTGAACTGTAAGCAAATTAGATAAATGAAATTACACTGAGGGGAGAAGTGGTCCAGTGACCAGGCTCCGAATTAAGCAAAATGATATATGATTACAATGAAATTAAAATTCACAGATCTGTTGGCCGCTTCCTCTTCAATCTGCGAGGTGATGTTAGTTCATTTGCTAGGTGGCTGACCTCTTCGTTATGGTGTCCTGGGAGATTTTGACGTTAATTGTTACTGAGTCTGTGTATTTTATCTTGTATTGCATGTATGTCCAGATCTTCGTGTATTGTTTTGTTGCTCATGAACCACGGTGCGTTTAAGATGGTACGAAGGATGTTTGACTGAAAACGTAGAATAATTTTTGAACTCGAAGTCTTGATAGTTGAATACCACACGTCCATATGGGTTTAATAATGCATTTATGTATGAGCATTTTGTTTTCTGTTTTCAATTTGGCATTTCTGCAAAGTAGCTAATGTATTTGTCTAAGCTTACTCTTGATATGATCCCTTTTGGATGTTAAATGCGGTTTCCATTTCAGTTCAAAGTCCAATAGTAGACCAAGGTATTTGACCTTATTGGTGACAGGTAATGGTGTATAATTTATGGAGACATTTGGACAGTTTGTTTTCCTGGTGGTAAAATTTACTTGCACTGATTTATTAGGATTTTAATTTATACGCCAAATTTAGCCATTCTTCCAGGTGACATAGTGTAGGTTGCAAGAATTGTGTTATCTGTTTCAGGTATATCCGCTGTAAGCGTCCCAGGACATTACTACCCTGTGGTACTCCACAGTAAATTGGATGAATTGTGGAAATATCGTTGTTACACTTAGTTTTACACGTTACGATCGAGATCTGTGCAGATTCTCGTATGCCCAATACATTTGTTCTCCATCAGCGGATTTGTTTACTATCTGCCGATCAGATCTGCCGCTATCTGCTCGTGTGTGGTCACCCAATGGGCAAGGTGCATCCAGAACCGTATATGTGTTAACGTGGATATGTTATATGATATGTATTTGTTAGCGTAGATAACACATGAAATAATAAAATGATTGACGAAACGCGCAAATATAAAAACGCGAGAGATGAACATGGTAAAGAACAGTACAGACGCTTGAAAAATGAGATAGATAGGAAGTGCAAATCAGCCAAAGAGGCTTGGCTACAAGAGAAATGCAAAACGGTTGACGATTTCATGGTGAAAGGGAAATAGACGCAGCATATGGCAAAATCAAAGAACCATTTGGCGAGAGGAAAAATATTAGCAAGAACATCAGGAGAGCGGATGGGAAGCCAATTATGGATGCAGAAGAAGAAGCAGAAAGGTGGAAGGACTATCTAGAAGAGCTGTATCATGGTAGAAATCTAGATCAGTCAGTAATAGAAGAAGAGGAGAAGGTGGAAAATGAAGACTTAGGGGACAAAATTTTAAGGTCAGAGTTTAATAGGGCGCCGAAAGACCTGAGTAATGGTAAAGAGCCAGGAATTGATAACATTCCAGCAGATTTGATAAGAATATCGGGTGAAGAAGCAGTATCATGGCTGTTCGGGATAGTTTGCGAAATATACGAAACAAGAAGAATACCAGAAGATTTTAGTAAAAACATAATTTATACCCATACCGAAGAAGGCGAATAGATGCTAACAGCACAAAACAATTAGTTTAGTATCCCATGCATGCAAAATATTAACGAAAATAGTATATAGGAGATGGAACGTCAAATAGAAAACGAGTTAAGAGAAAATCAGTTTGGTTTTAGGAAGAATATAGGGACAAGAGAAGCTATATTGACTTTGCGATTAATTTTAGATGATAGGATACGAAAAATCTGGCCTACCTTCATGGCATTTGTAGATTTAGAAAAAGCGTTTGATAATATGAGCTGGAAGACGCTATTAAGGATTTTGAAGACAACTAGAATAAAAATTCTAGAAAGAAGGCTAATACATAACCTCTACAGACGACAGGCAGCAGTAATTAGAATAGAAGCCCAAGAAAAGAAAGCAGAAATCAAGAATTTTTAAACATTCTTATAATTTAATTACTCTGCTCCTAATTTAAAGGAAATCAGATCCATTTAAAACGCTACAGGAGGAAATAAAAAAGTATGCTGAAAATATGAAACAAACCTCACCTCCACGTCAACCCAGTTGGCCGACAACTCCTGGACAATCAACGCCGTACCAGAAGACAATAAGGAAGAAAACAAACTGATCTTCTGTAATCTGCAAGGTATAAAAGCAGAGCACAGTGCGTAAGTTAAGTGTACAGAGACAAGGAAAATCTACAAGACAACACCCGATGGACTCTACTCGATAAGTATATAGCATACGATTTGTTAGAAGAAAATTTATGGTTAGTCTTTCAAGAAAAGCGGTATTGACAGGCTTACTGATACTATTATTAAAAATAAATTAATAGCACGACATTCATAAATGATTTTACGTTTCTTACAGAGTGTTCATGATTTCACTCAAGCTGGAAATTTATTGATAGGGTAAGTCCTAATATTTTTCCCTGTATAGTACTATAGGATGGTAAATAGGGATGTAACATTGTAACTGTTCAAGGAAGAAGTCCTAGCAGCCGACTTGACAAAGTTTTGATTCCGCCTGGTGAATGAACTCTTGTTTTGGAGTCTTAAATCTTTCACTTCATAATTTTTGCTGCATTTCGATTAAAGGTAATCCACAAAACTCCTCGCTTTTAACTCTTTGATGGTATATATTCGTAAACTAAATGTCTTTATATAAGTTACGTATAAGGATTAAATCTACTTGAATTAGGGCTCAGAACAAAGCCTTAAACTGAGACTAGCGTGCGGGGAGTAATGGAATACAGCTGTATTAGGCAAAATTTTATGTGTTTCTCAAGAAGAACTGGCAGTCTCAACTTATGATAATGAGTTACAGGATGCTATAACCAAAAAGAATAGATTAAGAAAGAAAATGAACGGATAAAAGAAAAATTTTAGCGAAGACTGTGCATTTGCAACAAAACTGTTTCCCTAAACGAAAAATTGATAAAGCGATTTTTTTCAGCGTTCTGTATTTCACTAGAAAGCCATGATTCCGTCCCTATTATGGCGTCCGGATTGTGCAAATCGATAAGATTCCAGAATTCAACGGTTTTGTTTACTATACTTCTACAATTTACCTGCAGAATTACTAATGACTTACGCGGACATCCCTGTATCTCGCCGCTGATGTCTGCCGCCGCCCGAAGTCGTCGTCGTCAGTCTGTCTTCACCGTTGACGCCGCCACTCTGGACAAGAGACTGCCCAAACTTGTCGCTCCTCTCCGGTTCAGATGAACGCCGTCCCTCCCGAAGTCTCCGTCTTGTAGCCAGGAATTCGGATCCACCTCGGCAATCCATTCGAACGCCTCGTTGATCTGTCCGACCTTTCTCCAGTGAACTCCTCGTCTCCGCAGTACCCCACTTATCGTGATTTTTGTGCCTTTGTATTTGATTTTGAGGGAACGAACCAGTTCATACATATCACCCATAATGTGATTCGTTTTGGCGTGCCTTTGTTTTAAATAGTTCGTGCCAACGTGAACAATTATACTTTCCCATCCTCCCGTTTCGTCCCGTTCCGATACTTTTTTCAGCTCGCTCACACGCAGCCCAGGAAGACTCTTAACCTCCATTTCAGGATTTGCGTTTCCCACGTGTCGCGCTATTGAGTCGCCAACAACTAAGCAAGTGGGATTCTGCGGAGGAAGTCCGTCGGCTTTCGCTTCTTTAGTTCCCTATTTTCTTCCTCCAATTTTTTAATTCTTTCCCCTCCACAATTCAATTTACTACTCATTTCGTTTAAAATGATTTGTAGTCGAGACACTTCCATCTTTAAACAACTGACCTCTTGTTGTTCCACGCACGCTTTGCACTTCCAGTTGTCCATAATGCTTTCCGGCCTTTTCAGTTTTTGCCAACTGAAATGGAACCACTTCCCACACTGATTGCAGGACAGACCAGTTTTTAAGTTCTTCTTGCATGTTCCGCACTGCAACATTACTGGAACAGTTTCCTCCATAACGGGCCCTGGATGAAGTTCTACGCCGCCTATGACGAGCAACACAGCCAAACCTAGATATATAAAAGCATTCTTTCTACTGTGTCCTGTATCTAGGACCCGCCCACGCACCTGTATTTGCCCGCATAGCACCCGATCCTGCTGCTCACAGCCCATGCTACTTCGGAAAATCCCCAGCGGAAAAACACTTCCTCCTTCTTCCTTCCTCGGCAGCCAACAGCACTATATCAAGTTTATTCGGTTATTTTTTACAAGATTGTTAATTTTTCGACAAACACTAACTTTCTACGTTCTCACAATAAGTGGGCTATGAACTTTTTTTCTTAATTTCAATAATATATTTCATTTGGCTTATTTTAATAACACTAAAAATACCAATTTAATGTATTCCCTCTTCTTCTTTTCTAAGTTTCAAGTTGAGTTAGTAAAATAAAAATTATTCTAATTTTTCACTTTTGCTAATAACTGGAACCTTTGAAGCAAGCAAGAATCTTATGGATTATTCTATACCAATAAATACAATTGAAGTGTTTATCTGTCTGAATGTATGTTTCGAATAGGCTCGGAAACGGCTCAACGGATTTCAATTAAACTTTTAGGGATTAAAAATGAAATGTGCGTAATGTTCCATTTCAATATCGAGCAAGGTTCACATGATATGACTATTAAGATTAGTAAATCCATTTGTTGCTCCAAAACCGAACCTGTTCAAAACCAACTGTGAGGTATCAGGTTGTTTAAGTATATTTTGGTGTCGCTATGTGCCGTATACAAATCTAAAGGTGAGGAGAAATTAAGACTCTATTTTGCTATCCTGTTCCTTGCTACTGGGAAGCAAAAAGGAGTGTAGAGGTAAGAGATTACTACCACCCCTGGGGGTGGCATTTGTAGATTTAGAAAAAACCTTTGATAATGTAAACTGGAACACACTACTATTGATTTTGAAGAGGACAGGAATAACATATCGAGAAAGAAGGTTTATACAGACGGCAGTAAGCAGTAATTGGAATTGAAAGGCAAGAAAATAAATCAAGAAGTATGAAAGTAGCAAAACAAGGATGCAGTCTGTCGCCCAAACTTTTTAACATATCTGTAGAACAGGCGATGAAGAAAGTAAAATTGAATATGGAAAAGGGAATCAAAATTCAAGGAGAGGAAATAAAAATTCTAAGGTTTTCTGATGATATTGTGGTGTTAAGGAGTCAGAAGAAGACTTGGAAACCATAATAAATGGCATGAACGTGATCCTGGAGGAAGAGTACAACATGACGATTAATAGAGGGAAAACCGAGGTAATGGAGTGTAGTATGGGAAATAGTGGGTGTTAGATTTGCAAGGGAAATTTTAAACGAAATTAAGGATTTATGCTACTTGGGCAGCATAATAACTAGAGATGGTAGAAGTATAGTAATAGTAAAGCGTAGGATAGTACATGCAACAAAGGCTTTGGCAAAAATGAGAAATTTACTTATGCCTAATATAAGTATGAATAATGGGAAGGTGAAAGAAAGATAAATATGGGGTTTATGTTTATTATTAATTATTGGATGAGTGATCCTATAAATTTTCGGACATGGTCTATGTATTAATTGTAAATCCCCTTAGTGGGAAGTGAATTACGCTGTCGTGGTCGTGGCAGTAGGCGACTGAAGCTTTAGTTGTTGTTTATTGTAGGTTTTTGCTTTCTGACGTTAATCAACTTGGACTGATAGTTATCTGAATAATAGAATGTTATTTGTAAATAAATGTTTGGATTTACTTCCGACCATGATAAATGCCATGAACGTGATCCGGGCGAACACTTTTTCACGTGCATCACTCATAAACGACTTATCATTCCTATCACTTTGTCGGTGACGTCGCGTAGTCTATAAACATACATACATGTATTTTCAATTATATTGATTTTATCTCTGTTAAATAGCATTTGATTTAAGAGCTTCGCGTGTTTGTTTTGTAACTCATTGATAAAATATAGTCAGAAAAAATTCTATTCAATCTTTAAAATTTTTAAAACTTGCAGTGCTTCTGGTGACACTGGTTGGAACTGTTTTTTATTTAGTTATCGTTGGTTGCGGATCCGCACACAGTTGCTTCCTAAATATGTTAAGTTTAAAAGGAATACTATATAAAGATTTTTCTACTCCACATTCACCCCAGAACGTTTCGTCTTCCGGGCCGAATATTTAGCGGTTGGAAAATCAAGAACTTAAGGGTTTCCAGTGATTTATTAGTTTGTTCTGTGCTTTACTGCGCGTGATATGGTTTTAATTTCTATTATTTAGCGTCCGTTGTCAGTTTAGTACAAATTTCAATAAAATACTATATCAATTTTCAAACAGCCCGGGACAGGGCTGGTACGGCAATCCACGGTGCCAAATTTATAATTACTTAATTTGCCTACTGTTTCTTGGGCATCTGCGTCAGATCTCAGAAATCTATTGAATGAAAGATAAATTATTATGCTAGGAAGGCATTAAGCTGTTTGTGTGCCATTATACGAATTGCTAATCATGAATTTTTCCGTGGAGAGTTTGGATAATGATTGGGAAAGTTTCAAGATGGCACTACTCAAGCGCGCCTCGAGAACTTCTCACATTCCCCGAGACCCGCTGCCAAGCTCTGGTAGTAGTTTAGTCGGCGTCAAGTCCATCTCCAGGGAGAGACACTCCTACTGTGAAAAATATGTTAGCTGTCATGAATATTTCAATTTGTGTGAATTGTTCGGGAAGTTCCCGGCATTTAGAAAATCACGGTAGCTAAACCATATGAAGCTGAATTTGTCTTCAACCTGGTCATCGACAGAACAGGTGTCAAACTATAAGAAAAATCATCAATTGGGACAAATCTAACAACACTCTATCTCATCGTTCTAAGTATAGCAACTTTATGAACGCTACTCAGAAGTTGCATCTAGGTGTGCTAAAGCTAGCAGAAACAAGACCAACAAATGATGCATTTGTAAGCAAAAGATGAGGGTTAAATTTCACTGGGCACGGCGAAAGTTATGAAGCGAGATAGGTACGGTCGTCCTCGTGTGTCGTGCTCTGCTTGATTCATGCTGCGATAGACACCAGATTACTGAACAAATATCAATGGTTTCAATCAGACCTTCATATGCTTTATTCTACCTGAGATCACCGTGGCGATTTTAAGAAACAAAGTGGCTGCTGATGACTTGAAAACATCCAAAGAGCTTCAGCACTTTTGGAGTCACTGGATCAATCAAGCTACCCTTGGGCTGCGAGACATTCTTTGGTTAAATTACTATTGATGGTGGAGGAGCTATTCTACGAGAAACCGGCATCGGTTGGGAAGTGACCGGACAATTACCTATAAAAACACAACAGGAGCAGATGAGATGCAACTTACTTACTTGCCAATGGAAACTATAATTGTTGAGAACTTGAAGCGCTTCTGGAAATTTAAGGAATACAGCAGCATGCGTCACACAAACAAAAGTACATGTGTGAGGGAGAAATCTCAGTAATAATTCCATACTTGAGTTTATGAGAGAATATGAATAGTTGGACCATATGGGCCTAGAGATACCAACAAATGATCCCCCCAACCACTGGTTAACAATTAACTCATCAGGCCATAAAGAACATTACAGCTGAGGAAAGCAGATGAATCGTGTATCAAGAGTTAACTTGCAACGTAGAGCGTGGCCTTGTATGTGTGTATGCGTGTATTTATTTAATCTACAAATTGGCAGATGCCTACATAGAACTTAAACAATAATTAATAATCTGGTCGTACGGACTATATCTAACCTATAATTAACAATATAATTATATTACTTCATATAAATCATTAATTAACCTAATAAATAAATATATATGGAATCATATTAGTAGAAGATAAATTTTGAAAGATGAATAATATTGTTTTGCCTGTAAAAACAAACACTGAAAATAAATTTCACTTTGGTATATTGTTAAATATTTCGAAGCACTGAACATTTCAGTTCACTGTGTTACACTACACTACACTAAACTTCGATTAAGTCTAAATTTTCTTTCCGTTAGAGGAAGTTCTCCAAACACTCCTGCAGGCAAGTTACCCTAGTCATTAATTGTCCTATTTAGGAATGAGTATTTTGCAACACTTGTTTTTTGGTGGCTCGCTTTTAATTTTAACAAGTGATCACTTCTCCCGCAGCGAGTCGATTCTTTCATTCTATCTCGGATTTCCTGCCATGTAGTGTTAAAATGGCTGCACTTCATCCATTTGTTGAAAGAAATGATGTTCTTCTAGTAGGAGAATGACTCCAGCTGACAGACCTACTATATGATGGAAACCATCATTACACCATTCTCATTGTGATGGCAGAGCATTTGCGACCCCAACTCCTTTCCCGAGAGGACAACAGTATAACTTTCCAGTGCAAAGTGGGCGTCGTTGGCGGAGTACACCTAGGGAAAGACCGTGTAAAGTGAAAACGGACAGCAAATAAACTAGTTCGGTGAGAATCAATAAGGTGTGCCCTCTACACTTAGAAGTTGAGATGACACCAAAGTAGCGTCACAGGCCAAGTTGAGAAGACAAATAAACTTTAAGACGGATAATAAGAACGTGTGGAAAAACGTTTGCCTTTTTGTGGGTAGGGCGGAGGAGGATGGTGGATCTTTAATCATTTTAAAGGCTACGTGATCATGCTGGCGACTTTGTTAACGCTGGTTACGAAGCCACACAGAGTTGCCATATGTTAACTATAAACATGGAAACCAACATATCCTAAAATACAATTTGTTAAGTCCATTAGCATGCAGTCAGCACTAGGCAATCAAATCTTTCGTAACCATTCGCCGATCAAATTTTGGCGGACAGCAGACCGGCGCTAATCGTGTTTCAGGCAAAACCTAGTTAAGGAAACGTAAAAAGAAAGGGAAATTTATGTGCTATGAACCTATGTTGTCACGAATTACTCAAGTTTCCCTTCGTCACACTATTTGAAGGGTTTCGTTACATCTGTAATGTGGAATTACTTTAACTAATTGTCAATATGATTTACTAAGGGTACGGGTTGACGTATTTAAATAATTAAAATATTTCCATTACAAAGTTGATTATAATTAAATAGATACTCTTATCATTGTAGTATAACATAACTCTTTATCTCAAGGTTGTTGTGACCAGTGATTATGAACATAAGACACTGTATGGAAATGAGTTACACGTCCTTGCCGAGTGGACCTTGGTTAGTATCGCAATATCTGTAACACTGTGGCTTTCAGTGGCAGGGGTGCGAAGAATATGGCCAATTTACATTCATCAAATCACCTCAACGACACTGGCTGGCCATAGCCCTCTTCCACAGCAATCCACCTCCTCCTCCACACAAGATAATTATCTATAGACTACATCCTTCCACTCTCCCACTCCGGCATATCCTAACAATAATTTCTCTCTCAGTTAGCTGGCATCTCATTCTCCGTTCTTAAACCAACTATCCCTTTACTTATCTTCATCTGATCCCCCTCCTACCCTAAACTCTAATAAAATTCTCCGTAAAACACTTTTTTTTCTTTCTCCACGGCTCTACAGCCCATTGAGGGCCTGGGCCTACCGAGTCGACTGCGGACTGTCATCTTGCATGACACATTCCAAATTTGGAGTGACACGTGGTCAGCGTAACGATCCTCCAACAGTCTTAATCCCGCTCTTCTCGACCATGACACAAACATCCAAGCCCATGCCAGGATTCGAACCCGGGACCTCTGGGTTGTGAGGAAGCAACTAGAGGCTAGCCACTACACCACAGGAGGTCCGCCCCGTAAAACACTAGCCAATAAAATATTATAAACTGCAATAACTTGTTACGTCCACAGCTCTGTCGTTTCTCTCACCCTTAAATTGATAACGAACGGATTTTCAATTTATACAAGCATTCATGTCAATTATTTATTCTGGGAATAAATATGTATATAACATGTCAGAAAAACTGTAACATCTTCGGATCAAAGTTTACAATAATAAAGAAAACTACACTCATCAGTCACGGCAAGTCTCCGTTCCAACAAGTATCAGTCACAAAACATGTATTTTCGTGACAACACTACACTACACTGAGTTGTTATTCCGAATAAACGACGTCCGTCCGCTCATCGTCCTCCAATTCTCTCAACGTAAAGGTTATTCTCAACAATATTCTCTGTTTTGAACCGACGTGTGTTTTCTTAACTTTAGTAAGAAATAGGCGGTAATGAATAGTCGTTTGAACGGTTATCAAATATGAAGTATATGGATATTATTTGTATAAATGCCACGTGAAAAGAAATGGCGAAGATATAGATATAACCGGTCTAAAACTAAACATTTAATAAAATTAATTAAATGCGTGCAATATTTTCGCAAATTTAGATAAGTATAACAATTTGCTTAATTGTTTAGTGTTGCTGTAATACAATGCTAATATCTGAACTCAAATAAGTACAAAAGTCTTCTTGATTGAAAAGTGATGCATCTGAAAGAAAAAATTTTCTATATTTGTGATCTCTCTAGATTAAATTTGGAAATATCCATCGTCACTATTTTTTCCATATGAATGAAAGTTGACAACACTAAAATTGTAATTAGTGCAATAAGTGTCAACAGAAAGATTGGTAAAGCTTTTAAAGCTGTAAAATAAAGAACCTCTATTTAGGGGTTCTTGAATGCTAATATATTTACTATCTAAAGCACTCATGTTTTTTTTATTGTTACAATTGCATATACAACGCGTTTCCACAGTTTTCAGTAGGATTTGACCTCCGTTTATAAAATATAACGCCGTGACTTATTTTACAAACAAGTTGCTAATGTTCTTCAGTTGTTAAGGTTTACCTGCAGTAAATATCTTTATTTTAAAAAATGCTAGTTTAATATCATATATATATATATATTAAAATCTTATTATATTGTGAAATACTGAAGGAAATTTTATTTCATCATCGGTCAATTGTTTGAACAACATGATAAAATTGGCATGTTTTTCTCTGTCCAGTTACGCCTCGTGAATCCATTTCATTTTCGTTCACTGCAGTTGTTCCTCTTATTCGCCCAAAATTAATGCAATGTCTTTTAATTCATTCCGCGTTAAAAATGATGGACTGTGTGGCTGACTGGACGGCGACCATCGACATTCGGACCGATGATGTGAGTGTGCCGTGACTGATGCGACACGTGGCTTCTTAGCAAAATAATAAAGTAATGACGCATCAGTCCATCGACAAGGGCATCCACAAAAATAACTTTGGGGACCATTTATTTATTACAGTGTTAATAATTCTGTTCGATTTTAAGCAGTAAACAAAATTTTACTTTAAATATTTTATGTCAAAAATAAAATACAACAAACAACTTATATAATGTTTACTTTGATTCACATTCAGACACTTAAATTTAACTCCAGAAAGTTTTTAAGTCTTTTAAAAATACAATTTGGATAAAATGCTCCAATTTCTTTCACATCTACAAAATTTACCAAAAAATATTTTCAAGGAGAATGTTTTAGTAAAAAGAATTTTCGGCTAACTTTGCGTGTTACTCTTCCTGTTTTCCCCTCCCTCCCTCTCTCTCTTTCTTCCTCCCTCCCCCTCACGTATGACTAACTGCCAAAGTTGGAAGATATTTGACCATTTCAAGTCACTTATGGCTATTTCCATTCCGACTTTAAAAACAATCAGGATTCAGCTTCATAGTTGATATTAAATTTTCTCTTAATTCTGTTAATTAGTTTCTATTATTTTTGGTTTTTATAATTTCAATGCAAACTTCCACTGCAAACAAATTAATTTATTAATAAACTTATAGTTATACAACAAATTGTTACTTGTAGTTTATATTCAAATTTAGATTCTCTTAACTCAACACGATTCGGTTAATGCTAAATGTACCTTTAATTGTTTTTATTAGGTAAATTAGGAAACACGCTAAAATTTTTATACACAATTTTACGAACCATGACGTGTAATGGACATATTTCACCGGTAAAGAAGAGCATGGATACCAGCTTAGAAGACGAATTTTTAACTGAGGATCCGATGGCAACGATTTATGTCTTATAGCCTTAGTATCTAAATGCTTAACTTCCATTGCTTACATCTCAACATATGAAAGTCATTTGGGTGAGGTTGGGTGTGTGAGACATTCAAATTCCACATCCTGAATAATAACAGCTGTTGAACAGCATTTAACAACACACCGTACCTCACGAGTCAAAACTAGCTGTGCATTATCAATCTCTTCGATACTTAGAAAGTTCTATATATCTAAGAAATAAATTTTTTATTGTTTTCTTACATTTCTACATTATACTTATAAATCAAGTCACATGAGTTTTTGAGCCGAGCATGAGACTAACGGGATCTTGGATTTAATTAATTAATTACGGGGAGAAGGTTTATTTAATAATCAACTAATATTTTAACTTTCTAACAATTTATTTAGCGGCAAAGTTAACTTACACGGCTTCACAACTATTGAATGTTACTTTTCACATCCAAACTTTTATTCATACTCACTTATGAACTTATGAACTATAATACCTAAGCTAACTACGAAATAATTACAAAGATTCTAAAATATATCGAATATTAGAATGTTCTACTTATATATAGAACAGGCGATGAAGAAAGTCAAAACGGAATATGGAAAAGGAAACATACTGCAGTGACAAGAGATAAAAACCTTAAGCTTTGCCGACGATATTGTAGTATTAGGGGAATCAGAAAAAGACTTGGAAACCGTAATAAATGGCATAGCGGAGTACTGGAGAAATAGTTTAATATGATTATTAATAGAGGGAAAATCGAGGTAATGGAGTGTACTATGGGAAACAGTAGAATAACAAAACTGTATTTGTAAGGTACAAAGGTAAATTGGGAAGGATATTTTGACAGAAGCTAAGGAATTCTGCTAATAACTGCGTAATAACTGGTATGGTAGAAGTATAGTAGCCATAAAGAGTAGGATAGAACAGGCGAAGAAGGCTTTCGCGAAAATGAGGGATTTACTTACGGGTAATATAAGTGTAAATATTAGAAAATCGTTGCTAAAAATGTTTGTATGGAGCGTGGCGTTATATGGGTGCGAAACGTGGACGGTAGGAGTTGGGGAATGAAAAGAATAGAAGCCTTTGAAATGTGGAGCTATATGTGAATGTTGAAAATAAAATGGGTGGATTGAATCACAAACGAGGAGGTTCTTAACCGAATGGGGGGAAAAGCGACGTTGACGAAGAGAAGGCATAAATTAATAGGCCACTTTTTAAGGCACGAGGATCTTGTAATATTAACATTAGACGGAAGTGTGTGGGGTTAGAACAGAAGAGGTAGGCCAAGGGTTGTATTCGCTAAGCAGATTAGGGAGGATGTGAGTTGTGCTAGTTATAAGGAAATGAAAAGGCTTGCGCAAGATAGGTTAGCATGGAGGGTTGCATCAGACCAGTCTTAGGACTGAATACCACAACAATTCCTAATCTAAGAAATAATTAATCCTTAAAATTTCTATAGCTCTGAAAGGATAGAGAGAAATATTACAAGAATTATATTAACACTTCATTTCACTCTGACTTTAAAATTTAAATTCGAATATGCATGTATATGATTCAAAATAACCACTTCCCACGTTTTTTGAGATTTGTCCTTAATTTCTTTTCCTGTATAGGATTTCTTCCAAACACTCCCACAGGTAAATAATTCCAGTCTTTGATGGTCCTATTTAGGAATGAGGATTTGCCAACATCTGTTTATTGCTTTCTACATATTAATTTGAATTGATGATCCCATCTACCTATACAACTATGCTTTTGCACTTCCAATCCATGTTTTTGGCGCCGTATAAGCTTTGAACAGCAAAAGCAGCCTTGCTTTCTGCCTCCTCTGCGACAATATCCCCCAACCTAGTTGTTCTACTTTTTCGTTCCTATGACCTGGCACAAGTCGCACAAAATTAGCAGGTCTTTTCTCAACTTTCTCTAATTACTCTATTTGATTTTTTTCCATATAGATTCCAAAATTGGTCTAACTAAGGATGAATATGCCACATCCTTGGATTTTTAACTTCCCTTTTTTTTAAGTTCCTCATTATGAAATGTAAGGAATTCCACTATTTTCGGAAATTCACAACAACTTGGCAAAATCCCTGGCCATCACTCCTCTACACTCAAATACTTCTCATTTGTCAACTTGCTCTCCTCCATCTCTCCAGAAACACACACTTTGTCCTCTTTCACTGCATACATCCATCTCCTTTCCAACTCAGTCCTGTTTTTTTACAACCTACATACGTCTCCTCTCGTCGCTCGCATCCATCTGCATTGTTTTTCTTTTCACTCATCGCAAAATCAACCCCACTTCCGGAGGGTTTACAAAAACAAATTTACGATCTGGTCCTGACCGCTGCTCCAGGTCAATGACGCTCCAACATCACAACATATGACCTTTTTTTGGGACAGGCCCATTTTCCGCACACTATAACGTGGGTCGCCGTCCTTATCCACGCCGGTCCAGCTACACATCTCTAAAATTCACAATAAGTATGAAGGGCAAAATCCTTACTACATTATATATACATATTTAAATATTAACGTGCTGTTATTATTAGCAAATTCTCCGCCCGTTTCCCCAACATATAGATAATTGACCAAAAAAGGTCCTCAGAAGTACCAAAAACTGCTGGGTTATTTACACAAGAGGCCTGTAAGTCGTTATCAGCTCGCGCTGATCGTATAATTTCAATTTTCAAGAATTATTTTTGTATTTATAGACAAAAATGTTAATTTGGCGCCCGGTTCATACGAGATAAGCGTACATTATTATCATTATGGCTGACAAAATCAGTTTGCCGCTAACATAACATCACCTACTTTTATTGATAACTGAACACTCGGAATGTAAAAATATTTTGGATGAATATCGTTTCCGCGTAATGAAATCACATTTGTATCCAAACACAAACATATTAATAATCACAATTTCGATTGGCAAAATGTGGAAATTTTAGACGAAGGAAATAATTACTTCTCGAGAATTATGAGTGAAATGTTGTATATCAGCCAGGCTGTGCAACCCTCATGCAATCAAGCTCTCATAGTTACTCCAACATTTCGGCCGGAACCGTCAGGAGCTGGAGATGCTCCATGCAACACACTAAACTCTTCACATGGACATACAATAATCTTTTCGGCGGATGGAGTCAAGCAGCAGTACAAAGAATTGCTAAATTTTTAAGTTTCGAAACATGTTTTTTTAATGTATAAATTACAATAATACTCATATCTTATTTCTTGTAATATTTTTTTAGTATGCCTGATGAAGTCTCAAAATGGAGACGAAACAACGCTTCTGAATATTTAAATTTTTTTTATTGAAATAGCAATCAGAATAATAGGTTCTATGAGGTATTTTTGATGTCTTGGAAGTGTTCTGATGGGGTCCTCTCCTCTCCAGTGATCAGACCCCTGTTACCCCAACTTTGAGGTCAATTGGCCAGCATCGTTTTAATCTTGTGTGGTTTCTGTATTGCAGCAGTGGTTGCTATGGTTTTCCAGTTTCTTGTGGTGCTTATTGACTCTGTCTTGTATAGCATCCAGGATGAAAGGTATGCCTAGGTCCTGATGTACAGTTTGATTGCTCACATACCATGGAGTTAACCATGGCTCTGATTGTGCCCTCTGTATGATGGCAGTGTAGGACTTACTAGGACATCCCCACAGCTACGTTCCATATAGAATTAATAATGGTTTTGTATATAGTTATTTTGTTCTGTATCGATAGTTTAGATCTCCTGCCGAGTAGACAGTATAGTTCTCCAAGACGCAAGTCCATTTGTTTTCTTTTCTATATGCACTTTCCAGGTTAATTTTGAGTCCAGATGGATTCCGAGATATTTTACATGTGTTGATACCGGAAGATGTTTGTTGTTTATAGTTACTGGTTGGCATTGTTGTTTGTGTAACGTGAACGTAGCCTGTAAGGATTTCGTCTCGTTAATTTTGACTTTCTATTTATCGGTCCATTCCTGAAGTAAATTAAGATGCAAAAGCGCCCTTGCTATTACTGGATTTTCATTAGTAGGCATAATAACCATAATGTCCCTGTAATTGTACTAGTGGTTGAGGGAAGATCGTAAGTATATATTAAGTACAAGATGGGTCCTAGGACACTTCCTTGTGGAACGCCTGCTTTGATTAGGTGAAAGGTGGAAGTTTCGCCGTTTACTCTAGTTCTGAGTTTGCTATTCTCCAGGTATGATTTTAGTATGTTATAGTAACTGTTTGATTTTATATAGCAGACCTGGATGCCAGACCCTGTCAACTGCAGCATGGTCTATACGAGGTTACATTCCTTAAGTCTTTCCCAGGTTTAGGTATTAGAATAATTTCAGATAATTTAAGAATTTGTGGCCAGGTTTGAAGTCTTATTACTGTGTTAAATATGTATGTTGGCATTAGAAGTCCTGTTTTGGGGAAGTTCTTTCAGTATTTTTGTAATAATTTAGTCTACTCCTAAAGCTTTTTGTTATTCCGTAAATATATTTTTTCCCGTATTTCTTTGGGATTGAAATATTGTATTCTACATTCACATTAATTCAAAGCGTTTTCTCTTAAGAAATCTGCAATATCGTTGTTTGGTAAATCCTTATTTGGGGTAAATACAGTTTCCAAATATTCTGCAAATAGATCTACTTTTATTTTTGTTACTTATTGCCCATGGTCCGAAAGATGGAGACTCAACTCGTACTGCTGGAATTGCTGTTACTGGTTTTCTTCAGGTTTTAACTGGTCTCCAAATGCTATTTCCGTATCTACTAAGATTTGTTATGTAATTTGAGAAATTTTTATCACGTTGTTCTTTTATTTTCATTCTAAGTTTATTATTAATCGATTATAATTTTCTTTATCTGATGGTATATGACTTCGTTACCAAGTTTTCCTAGCTCTTCTCTTTTCAGCAATAAGCCTTTTATTTTCAAGTGGCACATTATCTGATTAGGTGGCAGCTTGCTGCATTGCTGTAATTAGCGTACCGACTGCCTCTTCTAGTTCAGGTATCATCACGCTTCGGTATTTATCCCAGTCTGTGTTTGTTGTGCATAATTTAGGTGCACATTTTACATTTAAAACAGTTGAACTAATGGTAGCGTGAGGTCGGAAGATAAGTCATAATTGTGCGTAAGAATTTGAAATACCGTTAGTAAGAAAGAAATCAAGAAGATCTGGGACTTTATTAGGATTTTGAATAAATAGTGATAAATTTATATGCTGACTTATTGGCCGTCTGTTTATTTATTGTAACTTTTAAAGTGTCATACTATGTTGTAATACGAATGATATTTAGGAGATTTGCGTTTTTGTTTCAATCATTAGAGTACATATCTTAAAATATATTCAAGGAAAGACCAAATATTCGTACGTAAGTTTTTTTCTTCGATAGTGATATTCAAAATAATGTGTTAACGGTCCGCGTTCCCGGAGGCATATAATAACTGTTGGAAAAGCAGGTGTGAAGATGGCGACGGAAGGAAGGAAGGAAGGAAGGTTTGTGCTTTGAGAAGCCAGCGTGCACCTGCCTTTGCCTTTGCCTTTGCCCTTGCACTTGCTCCAGCTGTTCTCGGAGACGGAGACGGAGACGGGGACCGCTATGTTGACCACGTGCACGAAACCTACACTTAAATAACTGCCTGCCTCTTGAGTCCGTGACTAAGCAGCAAGTAACACTCCCACAACTGATGAAGGAGTTCGTCTCGTAGCATCACTGCACGCAACGAATCGTCATTCAAGTAGTCGTTCTAACCATACAGCAGTTTGTGAGATAAATTTCAATGATGAATCGACTGCAAGCTTGGTTGAAATATGAGTTAGGAATCTGTATCTATGAAATCTCCTTGCTTTACCCTATAAAAGGGGTGGGCAAATTACGTCCCGCTACAAATTCTTTTATTATTACTTACTTAGCTTCTATTGGGCATTTGCCCGGTGGCAGCTATATACAATAAAAACATAATTCACACTAAGGAAGAATTTTGAAGAGTAGATTTTGATCTGAAAAAGAAAAGAAAGGAGTCACGCAGAAATCACTTCACTGCACTTCACTATTATCACTTCACTGATTCTATAAAAATTCTACTCAAGTTTTCTTAGCCTATTCCTAAATTGATTTACGCTACCCGGAAAAGTCGTCAGTATTTCTGCAGGCAAGGAATTCCAATCACGTATAGATCTATTAACAAATGAAAATTTACTTAGTAAGTAAGTAAATAAGTCTCAAGATATATACGGGTTTAGTAATCTAATTTTAGAATAATGTTGTACCCCCTAATGGGAACCAATTTTGAAAACTGGCAAACATATAACCTCCGATAATTGATATAGTACCCTGAACCACTACTTTTGTTTCAGTTACACAGAACACGGAACTTTGCTGTTATGTGCCAAAAACCGTTTAAAACTGTGGTGCTGTTGATCAGGTGTCACAAATCAAGTTCCTCTGTTTTAGAAGTAACCAAACAGAATGCCAAATTAACGAGACTAAATAATATGTGGATGATGTAGATAAATTATATGTCACTTATAATACAATGCTATCTGCAACAAAAGTGGCCGGAGATAACTTTTTATCATTCATTGAACGTGGCTGGAATAATTTGAATAATAATAATAATAATACATTTTGAAAATAGCAGAGAATAGTCTAACAGACGATAAATTATTTAAATCCCCAAACACTAAATTGTTTTTACAGTCTTTTGAAATAACTTTATGAATTCTCGTGTAGACCGATGAGACAAGTGGACTACGAAGATGTAACAGGAAGTGAATTACCAATAAATAAACGAAAAAATGTAAAAAATATAAAACTCAACATTACTGTGAAACGCATAATAATTTTTCTTTTTCATATAGATACCAAATTAAACTTTCAAACAGGCTTTGACTAAGTCTTAAAAAAGTTATTAAAGACAGAATAATTTATGTATTTCATTGAAATAATAATTATTTACTTTCTAATATTATGTAATCGCGTTGGTGTAGGTCTTTTCTCCACAGCAAAAATCAATATTTCGGTGCCGAAGAACCACATTCCGCAAAAATAAAATTGAAAAAGCCATCGAGAGCGGAGTGACTATCGGAGACTTAGACTACCGTCTGAACGGTGACTCATAGTCTTCAGATATGTCTCAAAGATAGGATTCGTCAAGTCATGTCTGTGATTACCTCATCTGAACGGCTACCATAGTCACAAAGCAGTTAGAAGGTACCTGCTGTCCCCAGCTGTCTTCAATATTCTGAGACTAAGAGACTGAGACTATCGTATGAACGAGCCCTAAATGAATAAATTAAACTCAGCGACTCCCATAACCAATCTTAGCCGTATCTTTGCTATTTTATGTAACCGTCTACTTTAGCAACGTACTTGGATACTCCCAAACCGTTCATAATAGGATTTGTGCAAAGTAATTTTTTTCCATCTCCAACTTAGCCCCTGAGGATGGTTTCTGTGTTTTTGGAGTTAAAAAGAACTCGTGTACAAGATTTGGTCGAAATCGATTCACGCGTTTAGATGTGTGTATAGATTATACTGTAGCGCAGTAAGTTTCAACCTAATTTAATTTGTATTTTAGGACGAATTAAATCCAGAACATTAAATAAGAAATTTTCGGAGACAGGCAGAGAGGGTGCGGAGAGGAGGCGCCAGACTGTTGCGAGGAAACGTGCCTGTTAAGTACGTGCAGGGGAATTAAATATGGTAGTCCACCAGGGCACGTTGAGCCACGGAAATTTCACCCTTTCCTTCGTAAGCGCTGATCCTGAGCCTGGCGAAGAATGAATGATTATTGGTGAAGATACGTCACGTAGTGTGGCGTTTTTCCATAGAGACGGGCAAAGGAGACATTGAATGGGAGGTAACGAGTGGATAAAATGTCCAGTGTGTGTTAGAAGTTGAAAGGAAGAAGAACTAAGAGAGGTCAGAAGGAAACAGTGTAGCTCGGAAGTTGGGCAGAAAACGATAGAGGGAGAGGAAACTGCAGTGTGTGTGGTTATGAAGTTGGGAGACATAGGAGGTCAGGTGATGAGATAAATGCAGTCAGTGTGGTTTAGAAGTTAGAAGGAGCTGAAGGTCTGGAGAGGAGAGAAGGAACTGTGTTGCTTGAGAGTTAAAGGAAGAGGATTTCGGAAAGTAAAATACATTGTTTGAAATGCCAGAACTATAAACAAGAGACAGGAAAACGCTATTGATAATTAGTAGAAAGCAAACTTATATGCTGCATACGAAAAATGTAATATCCCAGTCAAAACTCTGCTGAGGCATGAACGTCTTTTTCGAGACGGAAGAAGGAGTGATATCTCCTGTGTCCCTTCTGCACAATAACACCCTGTGTGATGAAAGATTGACACAGCCTGCTGTATACATGCATCCACGAGAAATCGCTCCGTACGTGAACGAGAGTCCGAATAGCGAAAATAAAAATATAACAAGTTCCTCATAATAAGCCAGATCGCTGCTACACGTTGTAACCCAACACTAATTTTCGCGAAAAACTTACTTATTTGTGCTATCCTACTCTAGTTATTACTCTTCCAAAGTAGCAGAATTTCTTAACTTCCTTCCCAATCTAACACCATTTATTCCACTGTTTTCCATACTACACTCCATTAACTTGGTTTTCCCTCTATTAATTCCTTTTTATAGAACTCTTTCATCAGGACCACGTTCATACCATTTATTATGGTTTCCAAGTCTTCTTCTGATTCCCCTAATACTATAAATATCATTGGCAAACCTTAGGATTTTTATTTCTTCTCCTTGCAGTATGATTCCTTTTCCGTATTCCGTTTCAACTTTTTTCATTGCCTGTTCTATGTATAAGTTAAACAGCATGGTCTACAGACTGCATCTTTGTCTTACTCCTTTATTGATTTCTGCTTTTTTTTCATGATCTTCAATTCTAATTACTGCTGACAGCCTCCTGCAGATGTTATGCATAAGCCTCCTTTCTCCATATTTTATTCCGGTCCTCTTCAAAATCCTGAGTCCAATTCACATTATCAAACTTTTTTCTAAATCTACATATGCAATATTTTAATAACCGTACCGTATTGAAGAACACGCATAGCTACTACATAAAGCACTTTTTCTCCCAACGAAATAAGTATTGTTACAATTGGTAACTAGCAGCCATGACAGAAGTGTGTCGGGTTAGAATGCAGTAATGTGAATTCGTGTTCGAGTCCCACCCGACGCAACTATTTTTATTTGTTTACTTTGTTTACCTTTTGTTTCTAGTATTTCCTATTTTGAGAATTTTCTGTTTCTCGAATTTTCCATGAATGTATAAACTGTACTGCATTCGGAATCAGAGTCAGTTTTACGCAGTACGAGCCTTGGTACAGCACTTCGTCGTTAAATAAGCGACTATAACCTCTTCGTGTGTGTTTTACTGTATCTCACGATCCTACAGAAACGTGACAATAATTACCGTTTGCTTCAATTAAAGCTATCAGTTTTAATTTAGCGGTACAGGTAAACAATTCTAGGAAGAAGATTCCGTTTATAGGTAGGTAGCCAGGTAACTTTGAAAAAACAGTATCATATTGAGCAGCTGGCAATACGTGTTTTAAAATTAGTCTTTTGATAGTGTAAATATTTTTCTTTTAATGCAGTTGAATAAATGTAAAGTTGTAAAATTAATTTTAATTTATTTAATGAATACGTGGTGTGCTACAGTATTAACATGTTTTATGTTAAATAATGTATTATTAATTCATAACAAATGTTAGGTTTTGTAACTGAAACTTTAACATAATATTGAGGGTGACGTAATTAAATTGAAATTTTAAAAAACTGGATGCTGTTAAAAATATTTTAAAATTTTTTTAAATACCAAATCAATCCAATTACATGCACTCAATTCTAATCAAATACTATTGATTTTATGTTTATACTAGCTGAAGCGCTCGGCGTTGCTCGGGTACGCGTAAGTAATAAAGTGGATATATAATTAAAGATAAGTATCTTACAGTACTTGATGGTACACTACATTCTGAGTTCTAACCCACAGGGATCACCTTTAGATTTATTATTCAATTCATTATTCCTCTGTCCAGAAAGTAGGAAACGTCTAATATAATATTAGAAGAAATAAACAAAATTAAAAGTTTATGGACAAAAAGAGGAAAGGTAACGATATTGATCTTCAATTTTCAGTCGACGGATGAGGCAGCAGCAAATTACGTAGATTCCGATCGAACATGAAAAAGAAAACAAGTCGTCAGTTAAATTCTAGTAGAGTATAGCTGTAAAATAATAGGAGAATTTGATATGACACCAGAAAACTATTTTAGGCCTTCCTATTTACGAACTCTTTCAGTGAATAATATTCTCCATTCATTAACAGAGATTTACAACTCATTATAAATAAATTTTGAACCTTTACAGTTTTTATTTCCTTCTGAAGTGTATTGTATAGATTTCAAAATGTTTTCAACACAGAGGTGAGAGCGATGTCTAGTGTTGTATAAATGGCTTGAGCCGTTTAGTGCATATAGGTTGATGATGTCTCAGACAAACATTAAAATTTCTAGAATACACGTACAAGGTAAGATTAGAATTCCAACAAAGGCTTGCAACTGATATTCCACTACTATTCGTATGTCCCGCTTTAGTACTTTAAAGATTTGAAGCGCGTGATGCGCATGACCCCAGTTTCCAATGCCGTAACACATGACGGAATGAAAATATGCATAGTACACCATTTTTGTTGTAGCTATGTCGGTTTCCTGAGCTAACACACGAAATTTAAAGCGAATTTTAATGAGTTTTCCCGAGAGTTTATTAATGTGGTGATTCCATTTCAAATTAGCAGATCAAGGAAAGGCGCGTGCTCTAAAACGTTTTTCTAATTAGGAGATAAACTGTTTATTCGGATGAAATCTTCACGGTTAACCAACCGGGTCAGGTATTTAAAAGAACACAACGTTTCTGCGGCCATCTTCTAGCGCCGTCTTCAGGCTATATGTCGTCATGCGTTGAATGCGCCGTATTTATACCTTCGGAATCACCTGATCCATGCGGCGATCTGATTGGTCCATGTGCGTCACCTGTGGAAGGCCTGTCTGTCAACTGAGCTTGTATATCACGTATTGTCGTGATAATGGGATCCCATGCATTATTGATATGGTAGCCAGAGTCTCTGTTTATGAGATTATTATGTGTCTTAATTTCTATGGCTTCCAATATCACACTATCACGCCATTTATGAGCGTGTTTTAATTTAGTTGTCTCCGAAAAATGCATTTTATGTCCCGTTGTCAAAACATGCTCAGCAACAGCAGATTTGTCAAGTTGTTTCAAGCGAACGTACCTTTCGTGTTCAGTGCAACGTTGCTCTATTGTCCTCAGGGTTTGACCAAAATACAGTCGGCCGCAGTCACATGGAATTTGGTACACTCCAGCAGTTTTTAAACCAATGTCATCTTTAACGGAGCCCAGAAGCTGTTCTATTTTGTTTTGTGGACGAAAAACTGTTTTTACGTTATGTTTGGCCAACATTCTACTGATTTTTGATGATATTTTTCCTGCATACGGAAGAAATGCCAAGGCTAATTGTGGTAATTCATGTTTTCTTACCGTTTTCTTTCTGTTCAGAGCCCTGTTAATTTCTGTTCTCGAATAACCATTATTGATGAATGTTTGTCGCAGATGTGCAATTTCAGAGGCCAGATTTTGTTCATCTGCAATAGTACGAGCTCTATGTATCAATGTATGCAATACCGCTTTCTTATGTACAGGATGGTGAAAACTATTGGCATTCAAATATAAATCCGTATGTGTAGGTTTCCTGTACACTGAATGCCCTAATTTTCCTCCAGGTTTCTTGTAAATGAGGATGTCTAAAAACGGTAGTGCGCCTCCTTTTTCAATTTCCATTGTAAATTGGATGTTATGGTGTATACTATTTAAATGTTGTAAGAATTCCGATAACGCAGTAATACCATGGCTCCATATAACAAACGTATCGTCCACATATCTAAAAAAGCATTTGGGCTTTAGTTTGGCTGTTGTTAAGGCTTGCTCCTCGAAAAATTCCATATAAAAATTGGCCACTACTGGTGAAAGTGGAGAGCCCATGGCGACGCCATCGGTCTGTTCAAAAAACTGTCCTGAATATTGAAAGTAAGTAGTGGTAAGCACATGTTCGAACAGTAAAGTGATATCTGCAGGGAATATATTTCTAAGTAATCGTAGTGTACCACGAATCGGTACCTTGGTAAACAGGGAGATAACATCAAAGCTAACTAGTAAGTCTTCTGGCCCAACTTCTAAATTCTTTAATACTTTTTGTACGAAATCCGAGGAATTTCTTACATGATGTTCACATTTCCCAACACGTGATCCTAGTTTCTTGGCTAAGAACTTGTCCAAATGGTAAGTTGGAGACCCAATCGTACTTACAATCAAACGCAGAGGGACACCATCTTTGTGTATTTTGGGCAAACCATAGACTCTAGGTGGCGCAGGGGCTTTCTGAGACAACTAAATTAATACATGCTCATAAATGCTAAGTAATGCGGTGGGTTTAGAAACTGTGAGGGATGTCAAAACAAAACTTGATTTGTGACCTAAATGTAGGTGTATTCCAAGGGAAGATATTTTAATCATTATAATTAAATATACTTTTGCCACTTGTTATGACAGTAATAGTAATTTACCATAGTTTTATAACTGGTTAGACTTCAGTTTATCCTTCTAAATGGATTGACAGTGGGGCAATTAACTGAGAAACAATTTTTGGTAACATTTACAATTTGGTAAGACAGTCAAAATAAAGAATATGTTGTCAATCCTAAATTATCTGTCACACTGTGTTGTAGGCCAAATTAACAAACTAACTTTCCATTCTAATGCTTTAACAAACAAACAAACAAACAATAAAATCATTAAAAAATTATACTCCAAGTTTCTGTCCATAATCATTCAGTCTACATCTACTATATAACTTTAATATATATATATATATATATATATATATATATATATATATATATATATATCCTCAACCTTGTATTGCGAAATAGAATTGGGTAACAGTTGGTTTGGAATTTCGGTGCTTCCGTTAAATATAGCATGTTAAAAGATGGCTCTGAATTAAACCGAAATATCATGCGATTTTATAAAATACTTTCGTAATTTTTATTTATCATTGTATAATTGAAAAATGTGAAAGTAACACTTATGTAAGGAAATATGCGCCATTTCGTGGTAAAAATTATGTCTTATTTCCCTAACTCCATGCATCATGACGTCATAGACTTTGACGTGCTGAAACTTTCGTTAATTTGAATTTTTTCCACAATTGTGTTGTTTTCAATATGCCCACACGATTTTCTATTCAGAATGAATGTACAAAATTATATCCTATTCTATTTCATAGATTTAGGCCTTTTAAGTATCTCATCTAGTAAATTGTAGGTGAGACTGTGCCTTTTGTGTATAAAAGGAAAGAATAAGTGATTTGTCTGACAGGGATAGCTCAGTTCGTGAGACCATTACTTTAAAAAAATGGTTTCAGACCTCAGCTTTGGTTCCCGTTGCTGTTTCATTCTGGTACTTAATTATTCAAAATATTGTCAGTATGGTGAAAAATAAAGAGTGTGAGGGGAGGAGAAGTGAGTCACATTGAATGGAATAGGTTGGTTGAGACTGAAGCCTTTGTTCTTTATATGCGTTCTTTACTCGAGCATGACGTCGATCCTTCCCTAATCGGCAGCCCTTCGGATCCGGAGAATAATATAACACAATTCTGTAAATGACTGGGTCGAAACGCGAGTGTCATATATCTCGGAATCGTCGGTCCTAAATAATTAAATTTTTATAATATGGCTCACAAATCAGTTTATTTTCTTTCCTTTCTCCTTTTATTCAATTTTCAGCAATACTTTACAATTGATAGACTATTGCTATTTTCCTAATCGCTTGAACAGCAAACTGACAAAATTATGACCAAAATTAAAATTCAAGACAACGCGAATATATTGCAGCATGCAGAATCGTTAACAAAATGTATTAAGTTGTGCATGTAAGCATGTGACTAGTGTATCGATTCCCGGAGGCTGGGAAGTGCAGCTTCTTGTGCTGGAGTCAATGACCGACCCACATCCGAGCAGAGCAGCAAGGCAGCGCCGCTCTGTGGCGGTGCAGGACACGTGCCTTACCGCTCCACCCTTCTCATTTCAGTTTCAGCTCTTCCCACGGGTCAGCGACATCACAAATTTCTACTTCGGCACCCATCGTCGGATTCTCATTTTTATGTTCCAACTGTATTTTATCAGACAACAAATTTCTAGATTCATTTTCGGGATTGTGTTCACCGTACGATTATTATTGTAAGCCTTAAAATACAAAAGGTAATTGATGTCATATTAATAAATAAAACAATATCTCGCAGAACAAACCTAGAAACATTTATTATTCACAAAAGGAATTTATAAATAATTTCTATACGATTGCAATTTTTCCGATTGACTTAAATGTCGTTGTGTCTGGTTCTAATGTTATGCGATAGGAAACATTTCCATTTTTTATGGTGTTTCCCATTGTATATGTATATACCTAGACACGTTGAGAATGTAAATGCGGCATTACGTTAAAACAGATTGACAGGCTAATGATAAACTGGAGGGTCATCAGCAACGCCATCGGCTACAAAAAAAAGGACAAATAACTTTTAAATCTGAGGAATGGTTCAACAGTTGATACGGAATAAGAGAAGTTGTTCAAAAGATTAATTCAATTTTGATATTCAGTGTAATTGATTGCTACAGAGAAATATGTCAAGAGGAAAGTGAAACAAGAAATCGATTATTCCAATTTACGAAGTGCAATATGTAAACTCTAGACGTGAATGAATGAACGAGCGTCATATATGTGAGAAAATTTGTAATATATATATATATATATATAATTTTAATGAAATAACATGTTATTTTAAATATTTTAAAGTTTTAAATGTTTAAAGTTATTTTATATAAAAGTATTTATCTGTATATAAGTATGAATATTAGGATGTCATAACTAATAGTGTTCGTATGGGGTGTGGCGTTATATATTTCCGAAACATGGACGATATGAGTTGCAGACAAGAAAAGAATAGAACCTTTCGAAATGAAGTGCTATAGAAGAATGCTGAAAAACAGTTGGGTGGATAGAGCAACTAAACAGGAAGTTCTAACAAAATTTGGAGGACTTTAACAAAGACAAGGGATAAATTAATAGGCCACGTTTTAAGACATGAGGGTCTAGAAAAATTAGCAAAAAAAGGAAGTTTGTGGAATAAGAACAGTAGACGGAGGCCAATGATGGAAAATACTTAGCGTATTTCATCCTTGAATCTTCTGTTCTTACCCCACACACTTCCCTCTAATGCTAATTTTACAAGACCCCCATGTCTCAAAACGTGGCCTATTAACCTATCCCTTCTCTTGGTCAACGTCCATCTTTTTCGCTCTTCCTCTATTCTGTTGAGAACATCCTAGTTAGTGATTATATCCACCCATCTCATATTCTCCTATATCACCACATTTCAAAGGCTTCTATTCTTTCCCGTCTTGCACACATATAACGCCACGCTCCATTCGAACATTTTTAGCAATGATTTCCTAATATTCACACTCATATTACCCGTAAGTAACCGTTCAACATAGCTATGATTAATGTGTTCACATTTTTACCATCGTTGAACCCAGGCAGAAATACCAGTTTGCAAAAATTGAATTTTGATTCTTAATTGGTTGTACCGCCTTCAACGGATTTCATTTCCGTCCAAAAACTCTCCACAAATTCCGATCATCAGCAGACAATTTGTTTAGAAACACACATCACACACACACACACACTTTTTTCTATCCCAATTATCTAATTATTCCTTGGTAGAGGCATTGGAGACGTTCAATTCAGCAGCAAAATCGTGTCGATGTCCTCGATTAACAGCTGTGTCAGATTTCAGTCAGTTGCTCCATTGTTTATGAACTCTGAAGAAAAATAACTTAGCAGGACAACAAACAGAATATTAACTGCTAAAATTCATGTGATCAACCCCACTAGCAATCATTATTTCCTTAATATTAACGATTAAATAGTTTTTTATTTATAATACCCTAATGAGCTTAGTATAGTTTAGTATCAACTTATCGAAATGTTTTTCTGTCGTTCTTGTAGTTAACAGCGTCTCCGTCTCGGTGCCACGACCAACATTAAGGGAAAAACAAGAATAAATTAGTATGTATATTTTGACTTTACAATAAGTGAAGTATCCATTTAGACTTCCTTGCGTATACACCTGGAGGAGCCTGTCACAAGACCGACTACCATAATTAACGATGTCGATGATGTTAAGTCTGGTTAAACTTTCTGTGTCTATATTTCAATTATCCACTGATCCTTGAATTCATTTTCTTAATTACAACATAGTTTTCTGACTTTAAATTTACAATAAATAAAAATACGGCCAATAAGTCAACGTGGCCTATTAATCCTTGTTTTGATCAACGTCCTCCATATTGTTCGTTCTTCCCCTATTTTGTTAAGAATTTCCTCGTTAGATATTCTATCCACCCATCTGATTTTCAGCATTCGCCTATAGCACCACATTTTAAAGGCTTCTATTCTTTTCCTTTCCGCAAATTCTATTGTCCACGTTTCGAACCCATATAAATAGTATTCTTCTCCATTGTTAAAATTTAACTGCCCAAAGCCCTCATTGTTACTACATCATTTGGGCCGTAGCCGTGAGGGGCTGGAGATGCTCAATGCACGACACTGAATTCTTCACATGTACATTCAAAAATCTTTTCGCTCAATCTAATGAATTGCTTAAGTTTTGAATCATGTTTTTATATATAAGTTATAAATTGTAACATAGTACCCATATATTACATATTATGGTTGTAGTACGCCCGAGGAAATCTCAAAAAGGAGACGAAACGTCGCTTTTGAATAAATAGTGATAAATTTATATGCTGACTTTTTGTCCGTCTTTTTATTTATTATTTTATTAATGCAACTTACCGTTTATCTGCACCGGAGATATTGCAGTGATGCAATGGCAACCAAGGTGAATGTTGCTTATTCCAAATACTTTTATAGATTCCCGGATAATGCAATTAACGTTGCAGCAGTTGCGTCGAAAAGGATCAGGAAGCCTGACAGACTCGTTACAGACTTGGAAAGACGAGAATTCGTTATTTAAATATAAGAAGGAGAATTAACCACATCAAAATATTTTATTTAAGTACAGTTACACGTCATATGAGAAACTCCAGATATGCATGTCAATACAAATTGATTGGTAAGTAGAAGACTGGAACAACCATCAAATCGAATTTTTTATTAATAGTCGACTTTTTAATCTTGTTTTTATGAAATTATCGTCGATACATTTTGCGTCACGACTAACTGAAGATATAATGGAAATAAAAAGAACGTAAACCTTTCCATAACCTTCCTTATACTCAATTCAATATTAATATCAAATTTGTAGTTGTGAGTTAGAACTAGCATATGAGGGACTTAATCTGGAGACAAAAAATTACAATTTTCGAAGCCACTACAAAGGTACATTCGTAACATACAAATATAAATACTCGAAGGTTAATGGAAGGCAACTGCTGGTTACCAACTGTCATCAATCTATAAATCACTGCGCAAAAAAATTAAAGGCTTGCATATTTATATGAGACAAAAGTGTTAATGTCGTAGGTTTCAAAGTAGCAAACAGATTGGGATCTAATGACACTGGAAGGAATTCACACAGAAAATGTTTCGTTAACTAAGCTTGAGTTTGAAATTGTAAGTTGCCTGCATTGGGCAGTAGTTTTGATTAGCAGGATAAGGATCCGTTCCATAGCTTGTGATAGCCAAATTCTTAATTCCGTAATAATCCGCAAGGTCTTCTGGACCCGCCCTGTATTCAAATTGAAACCGTTTGGGCTTGCAGTAGAGACGGGACCAAATCGTTTAATTTGCTGAAGATTATTGTTGCAAAAATGACACAAACTAAACTACTTTCGAGGTTACAGAACCACTACTTTAAGGGAAAGATGAAACCGCAAACTGGAACTTTCCACATTCCATGTCCCGAAGAGAACAACTTCATTTAATGTAATTACGTATCTACCCAGGCTAAAACACATAAGCTACGGATTTATGTATGAAAAAATAATGGTAATAATTCTGTATAATAGTATATCAGATGTCATAAATTACAGTCAGATGTATTTTATAACGTCTCAAATAAATATAATTTCATTTTTTAATTTACATTTCTTTTAAATTATTCTTTAATATTTCAAGTTGAAGGAAGTAGAAATACTTGAATTGAAGTTCATGCAAAGACATATAACTAAATTTCGCAGAAATACGAGAATGGAAAACTGTCGACCGGGCCCAGAACCTCCCATATCCACTGAGCTAGTCCTAGTCGACGCCCTGAGGACCTATTCAACATCCAGACACTCTTGTAAACCTAACATTGGCTCACCTCAATTTACGAATCACATTCTTCACATCCTAAGTTTTAGGAAGTCAGTGAGGAATGGACATTGTGTAAATTGATCAAAGGTGCATGTAGTTCAAGTCAAAGTAAGTAGAAATATATCAATCGAAGCTTAGGTAAAGACCTATAGCTAAATTTAGAAGAAAGGTAAGAATGGGAAAATGTTAACCGGACACAGTACTTGTAATGACAAAGGCAACTAATGAAGTAATGTTTTTCAAAAACTATTTTTATTAGTAAGTTATTATACAGATGAAATATCAAGGTCACTAAGATAAGACAAGTATTAGTTAACATAGAACAAAAGATAATATAATAACAAAGATTGCAGGTTTTCCCGGTGTATTTGTTGCATTAGGAGCTGTTGGGCTTCCGACCGGGTGAGAGCAGGCGTTGGCCACGACGTTTCGATGACGTTCACTGTCGTCCTTATCAAGTGATATAACCCCAAGAGCTCCTAATGCGATAATGAAATATCCTGTCTTTTCCTCCCAGCGCTTCATCTCGCCTAAGTTTGGCGAGCCTCACTGTTCTCAGGTTAATTAATTTTAACTATTTGGATTATGTCCTCTCAGAAACTTGTACTTTCATAATCTTTCGTGTTATGATACCAAAATTTTGTTAGTTACTAGAATATTTGGGAATTCCTTGAAGATTTTAAATGTTAAAATAAACCAGATCACATGTAGTTTTAACCATAAACCATAAAAAGCATTTAATTCCTTCTATGTCCTTTCTTGAAGGACTTATATTCTTGATATGTGTATAATTTTGACAGAAACAAAAATGTGAATTTTTTTACAGTATAGAGAATTATTATTCTTATATATCTTTATGTTTGCATACAAAATACATACTTCAATTGTGAAATTGGTCCCGCAATTTTGTCTGCTTAAAATTCCAAAATCACACTCATCTGCTTCAAATAGGAAACGAACTTATTTTGCTTTCCTAATTATAAAGTTAATGTAATCCATTAAGTAAACTGGCCATAATTAACTTTCTTTTAATATTTTCGCAGAGAAATTAGTACAGTGTTACAGTATGTTGTTAGATTTTAATTAATAAAAATTATCTAATATTTTGTGTCTTTTTTTGTTGCACATTGATTACCTAAATTTTTATTTGGATTGTTACTGCTAATAGAAATATGTATTTTTAAGGTACACGATGAGTTGCTGTATATTAGAACACACAATACAACAATATATGTTAATATGCCATTAACAACTTGTAATAGATATTAAATACGCAAGTTGAAAGTTTAAATAAAGTACATTTGTTTCCTGGCTTTTCGGGGGTAGGCAGATCGCATTCCTAGGAACAAAAGATCTACTCTTCTTTTTGTACGCGAGAGGAGCCCATTCAGAAAAGGGATCACCCGTAGAAAATTGGGATGCTACCGGAAATCGCCGTAAATAATTAGAAGAACGCAAGTTCCGTGACAAAAACGGAATGTCACGAAAAGATCCAGAACATGTGAAACATTTAATCCCAACAGTAAATATTCTTCTACTGTACAACGGCAGGGCAATAGAAGTATTTGAGGAAAATGATCTGATTGGTAGTTCAAGATTGTGTAGCTTCCGACCGATGTTACGAGGGAAGAGACAGATAGAGGATGTTGAGATTGGTCTACGAGACCCAGCACAGACGGTGCAGATCTTGTTGCAGCCACCAGCACCATCAGCCAGGAAGCAGAATGGGAGCAGATGTATTTTCAGCCACGGGTATTATAGTTTCTTTTTGATTTATAAAGAGTTTCACATTTGCCATTAGGGAACCAAATAAATATGCATCTGCCACCGGGCTTGCGCCCAGTTGTAGATTATTAGCAAATAAAATACAATACAATTTTCAAAGTTCACCCCACTGAGAAACCCTGAGTAAAGAAACCTCATGCAAAAATTGTGTTTTTAATAATTTAATATTTTTATATTAAACTCAGAATTTGAGTTAAAGTTTTTTTTCTGTTTTCAAATAATAAACCCCTACCAATAATATATTATTACAATTAAATTAATAATACCATCAATTCACCCCACCCAGTAAATTAATCATTACAAACTTAAAGAAATATAGACGAGGCAAGTAACAAAGTAAGTTTTATGTGGCCTTAACGACTTTTATTTTTCGAGGGGTGACAGCATTGAGTGGTAGAGGTGTACATTCTCGCATAGTGAGAATTGAAGGAACAGGGTAGTAAATAAATTCAGATTGTAGTGTATAGTTGCGTAAAGTTCTCACATGCCGAGACACATTCACCTATTTTGGGAGGTTTATGTACTGGGGCCGAAGACCTTGGGGATAAGGTAAGAGTTGTCTGCTGATCCCATTTGATCAGTCGCCCAACTGCCTCTTAAAACTGGTGGAGACACGGAGAAGGTAATGCTGCGACCCCACAGCAAATTCGTCTCCAGTCATTCGGAGGGGCGTCAGAATAGTATCCAATGCCCGACCTACCTGACGCAGGTTTTCTATTGTTTACTCTGCATCTCTTTAGGTGAAACAATGGGTAGGATCCTTAAACTATAGCCCTTAAACTATAGTTAACCCTTGGCTAACTTTCTCTACCTTTCAAATTCCATTCCTATGCTATTCTAGTTGGGTGAAAGATGTCGATAAAGAAATTCCACCAATGGCGAGCCACGTGTTCTGATCCTCGAGGAAGGAATCAAATGGGGGAAGGTGTTAATGTTCCTGGCGAACAGAGAAGAGGAAGGCTTTTCATTTTTAGTGATGAGCTGGTGCAAAGAATTAGTGAAATAGGTCGTGAAGACGGTCAATTGGCAGTCTATGCGGTTTCCACAACTCCCCAAAACACTCTTATACGAGAAACGTTGGGAATTCCGGAAACATGGGAATCCAAAACAGCTGAAGAAGCCCAAGAGAAATGGAGTCAAAAGCCCCTGCGGTGTTCTTGAGTGAATTGAATAGGAAGGTGAGTATTTTCAGAGCTCTATTGTGATTATAGGTGAAACTTCAGTGACGCATTATCCACCCGAACTAAACAGACTGACGTCACACCAATTCCTCATATAACGAAATTCAAAACCACAATTTTGAGCTTAGTGTTCTGGGTAAAATGCTACACATAAAATCAAATTTTAATTCTCTATATTTAAAAACACACGCAATATTTAAATTATATATTATTATGATTTATTTGTGTATTCTGCAATGTTTGAAATGTAAATTTTGTACTTAAAAAAATATTCTGTCAGTACATCGTGTGTATACGATCTGTTTACTTGCCATTCCTTCCTCATTTCAGCTCGTAACGTTGCAGAAGGAACAAGAAATTTTTGGATTATTTTAATTATTTACTAATTTCTATTCTATTATGTATGTTAAATTGTGAATTTTTTGTAGAAAAAAAGTTGGAGAACGAAACCTTTTCTAGTTAAATTTTTCCATTTCTGACTTTCGGCCACTCTTATTAAAATATATACCTGAAATATATATACCTAAAAACACGTATAATGCTATATAAATATTGTTTTCCTATAATTACCAGAATTAGAACATAATATTTAAATTTGAGTGTTAAAAAATCGATATTTCGTACTGTACTTAGCATATTACATTGTCTTTTCATTCATATCTTCATAAACATTTTTAATTATCTGCAAACTTCTATTCAGGCATTTATAAAATCTTTATACGAGTCTATAGACTGTCCCACTTAACAGATTGAATGTGAACAAAATTTGTCAATAAATCAGTATTCCCCATGATAATAAATGTAAAAATCTTTTAGTTGAGGAGCAAGGAAAATCGTACACTGGCCGAATCGTGCGGGACATGTGAAGCACAATGGCCGTGGCTAGGAGGCCAGGGAGAGTCAGGTTTCCTACATGGCTGCATAGCCAACCTGCAGACTTAATGTGTAAGCTTCATTAGATTTTAATCCTTCTGTCCCTGTTGTCGGTGTTGGGTAATCGGGGTAGTTTGAAACGGGCCTAAGGGCTCCTTATTCCGGCGGTAAAGTAGCCGTAAGACTTTAAAAGTCCATCAAAACCGTCAATTAAATGCGACAATCAGTGTTTAAAAATTTCAAGACCGAGGTATTTAGGTCTACCATCAATTTGCTTTTCATTTTATAAATTGTAATTCAGTTCACACACACACAGACATATACACGTATAAGTTATAGACGTTTATTTAACGGCGAAGTGCTGTGTGGGGGACCAATGACCTTAAAAGCAAAGACACTTGGTAGTGGATAAACGTCCTTCTTCGTGATATTGTGAAGTCTCCTATAATCGACGCTGAATCGTCAGGTTCCGTCCTTCTTTGTGACAAGTACGACGGGTGATGACCACGGGCTCTGTGATGGTTGGACAATTCCTCGGCCAAGCAGCTTAACCACTTCTCCTTCAAAAATGCGTCGTTCTGCTGGTGATACTCTGACTGATTGGTGAATGGCTTACTGTGTTAACTTTATGTTTACCCTTCACAGTCGATAAAGTAGAAAATTTCCGAAGCAGAAGAATGTTGTTGGGTTATTAGCACATCCCTTGTAAGCATGTATGTTGTGGAAGAAGCTGAGGTTCGTTCTGAACATTAACTACCCATAATACTTCAGTGCCATTCTTGAACTAGATGACCGACGCAGGAATAATGACTGTTGATAATTTATTCTTTGCTTCAATTATAAGATCTACGTGGCCATTTATCTTAGGGCAAGCGACTGTAACATTTGTAGCGCTCGACGCAAGAATGGTCACATCGTCGATGACAAATAACCGATATGAATCCTTATTTCCTATTTCTTCTATGGAAGCTTGTAATTCGTCTAACAGAAGTTCAGAACGTCCACAGTCAATTACGGTCGCAAGCTCTTCAAAACGTCCCATCCGAGGATAACGTCGTGGCTACATTGCGGCAGGACGATGAATTCGAACGGATGAATTCTGTTATTAATTTTCAGCCTGATGGTGCATATTCCGCCCGGTTTCACATATTTTCCATCCGCGACCCTTAAAACAGTATCCCTTTTATCAGCGATCTTGGTCTTCTTCAGCTGTCGTCGAAACGTTTCTAAGATAACAGAGAAAGATGCGTCGGAATCTATTAGGGCTCGTACCGACTTATGGTCCAAAATTACGTCAATATAATTTCCTGACATTTTAGCGACGGTCGTCGACGGAAGATTTTTTTCTTGTGCAGCCTCACCTCCAGGGAAGGTTGCGTCATCTAGTTTCCAGGTTACGTCGGCTAGGTGAGCGGCCGAATGGCGACGGAGATCTGGAGCGACGTGACGGAGAGCGTCCTCTCCTTGTGGTGACGATGACCTGTATCTTCCTCGGAACAACTCTGTTTGTTCGGCTTCGTCAAATTGATATCCAAGTTCGTATACAACCTGTCCTCGTCTAGTTTTTGCCTCAGCGAGTACACGTCTCCTGTCCTTGCATATCTAACTACGTGTCCAGGACGGTCACAGTGCAAACTCACAGATCTATTATCCCGTGTCCTCCAGACGTCTGTCTTCCTTGGGGCGTAGGTTGCCTCTTCCTCCCGTGTAACTACTTTCGCATAGGTGAGCTTCCGCTTTGGAACGACCTTTCGCCAGGAGGACGTGGGGATTGAGATTGGCGCCAAAACACTTTCCACTTCCTCCCTGATGGATTCTCGGATGGCTTCTGGCTCTGCCACGTCCTTTCGAAGAGATAGAGCACGCTGAATTGCTTCCCTTACTATTTGTCGAACGAGAAACGACACATCCTTCGCCTCTCCTACTGAGGCAAACGGCACAACGTTTGAAAGCCACTCGAACTTGCGGCGAATTCGTTTATGATTCATCTCTTCGATTAATTGGCAGGGCTTGACGAACTCGTCCGTAGTTTTTATGTCCTTTAATAGGAGGTCCTGATATAAATCCTCCGCGACACCTTTCATTGGATGTGCCAGTTTTTCGTCCTCCCCATGTTTGGGTTAATCGTTCGGCACAATGCGAGAATGTTTTGAATATACGACTGGGCGTTCTCGTCACTTTTCTGAGCTCTGTATTTTAATTCTTCTGTGGCCTGCCGAACATGTCGCTCAGAATCACCAAATACCTTCTTTATCTCGGACAGAAAAGTTTCCGAACTTGTCTTCGACATTTTCAAACCACTGTCTTGCGGTTTCATCCAAGTAGAAAATTTTCCATTGAGCAAAGACTAGTCGTGACGAATACCTTGCTTAGGAACTATGAAAGAAGACTATACACATGGAAGAAGCTGGGGACACGGGCAGGTACCAATTAGATTATATAATGGTTAGACAGAGGTATAGATGTAAACTCCGACTATAATCTGCTCATTATGAAATGCAGGCTGAAAATGTAGAAATTCAAGAAAGGAATTAGAACAAAAGTAAAAAAAATAGAAAACTGCAACAACAGGACGTGCTTCAGAGTTTCAAAGAAGATATCAGGAGTTGATTAATAGAGAAAGGAGAAAGAAACAATATAGAAGAGAAGTGGGCACTCTTAAAGGAAGAAATGACTAGAGCACAAACAAAAAGAAGGGAATTAGAAGAACGGAAAGAACAGGAGGTGCTTCATAGTTTCAAAAAAGATGTCAAGAGTATATTAATGGAGAAAGAAACAATATTGAAGAGAACTGGACACTGTGGAACTCCAGCGGTGATGATAACATCAGCGGGCGAAGAACCAATATCATGACCTATTCAGGATGGTTTACGAAATTGACGAAACGGGAAGAATCTCAGAAGATTTTAGTAAAACCATAATTATACCCATACCGAACAAGATTGGGCAGATAGATGCGAACAGCATATTCATGCATGCAAAAATCGTACATGGAATGCGAGGCAGGAGAAAATCAATTCGGTTTTAGGAAGAATATAGGGACAAGAGACGCACTATTGACTTTTCCTGTAATTTTAGAAGACAGTATACGAAAAAACCGACATACGTTCATTGCATCTGTAGATTTAGAAAAAGCGGTTGATAATGTGAACTGGAATACAGTATTAAGGACTTTGAAGAACATAGGAATAAAATATCGCGAGAGAGAATGTTTATGTAAAGTGTAAGAAAGCAGAAATCAAGAAAAGAGTAAATCCATCGCCCATGCTGTTTAACATATAAATAGAACAGTCGAAGAAGAAAGTTAAAAAGGAATATGGAAAAGGAATCACACTGCAAGGCTAATAAATAAAAACCCTATGCTTTGCGGACGATATTGTAGTATAGGGAAGTCAGAAGAAAACTTGGAAAAAATAATAAATGGAATACACGTGGTCATGGGGAAAGAGTTCAATATGAGGGAAAACGAAGCTAATGGAGTGTAGAGTGGGAAACAATAACAAAGGATGTTAGATTCGGAAGGGATATTTTGAAGGTAGTTAAGAAATTCTCCTACTTAGGAAGCGTAATAACTAGAGTAGGATAGCACAGGCAAGGAAGGTTTTCGCGGAAAAGAGGAATTTACTTACGGGTTATTTAAGTGTGAATATTAGGAAATAGTTTCTAGAAATGTTCGTTAGGAGTGTGGCGTTATATGGGTGCGAAACGTGGACGACAGAAATTTTAGACAGGAAAAGAATAGAATTATTCGAAAGAGTAGAATACTGAAAATCAGATGGGTGAATAGTGTAAGTAACCAGAAATTTCTAAGCAGAATAGGGGAAGAGAGAAAAATTTGGAGGTTGAAGGGTTAGATTAAAATGCCACTTTTTGAGACATGAAACATGAAAAATTGGCATTCGAGGGAAGTGGGTTGGGTAAGAACAGAAGACGGAACCCAAGGATGGAATACGCTAGGCACATCAGGGTGGATATGGGATGTGGAAATGAAAATGTTTGCGCTGGATAGGCTTGCATCATACCAGCCTTACAACTAATTACCACAAAAACATTGTAATATTAACATGTTAGATATTCATGATTACTCAATTGATTTATTAATGATGCAATATAAATTTGGTTTAATTTGAAATATTATCACATTTTTAATATGTTTTACACCTACGTTGTCTTTTACTGACGTCATGTTTACCTAAAAAGTGATAGAAAATATAATAATATTTCTTTGCAAATCACGATGGAAATAGTATGAGGTACACAATATCTATTAATACAGATATTACACAAATCGAGGAAATTAATTACACGCCCGTTTTAATTTTGTAAATTTAATTGAACTATAATTATCATTGAAGACTATTGGGAAATTATTGGTAGTTAAAGTGTGTTACAAAATAAAATATTTTCGACTCCTCGAAGCTGAAATCCGTGTACGGTATTGTGACGCTGAAATGTCATGGCGAGATGGTATCGACGTATCTGGCAGGTTATTCAACTTCCCGCAGTGCATATTGTAGTCACGGGAACGTAACTCGCTCCTCGGAAATAATCTTCAATTAGACCATTAAGACCTTCCTGATAGAAATGTATACGGTAGCAAACGATCAGACTAGTTGTAAAGATTAATTGTACAAGATTCTTAAATTGATAGAGAGAGGCACTTAAGTACTTTCAAAACAGGTTTTCAATATGGGTGCACATTGATTAATCATGAACATTAATGTAATCATGACTGTCAGAATGAACTGACCGATAACGTTACAGAAAATTGACTACGCTAAATATAAAAGTACAGTGATGATTATCGTTTCCGCGTAATGCAATATTAAACACGAATCAATCAAGTTAAAAGCCTTCAATCAATGATGACCTTTCTAGTCTTTCACTATTCCATGAAAAATAGTCACCGCCTTAAAGTAAGAATAAATTAAATACCAGGAATGGCCAAAAGTAGCATATTGAAGAATTTAATTTTAAAAACGTTTCGTTCCTTGCTTTCCGGTCCTCCTCAATTTTTAATAAAAATATTTTAAAAAATTGTATCTTTTGCAACGTTTTAAAATTAATATTACAATTTATTACATTCTACATATTTTATTTTTTTAAACGCAATAACAACGTTTCAGCATAGTTTCGTGCCTTCTTCAGTGTTTCTTCGTGTAGAGGAAATATTTACAGCAAATTAAAACTAAGTAAGATAAAGTTAAACAAAACTATCCAAATCAGTAACAAAACAGAATGAGAATCACATATGAAGAAAACAATAGCAAGCAACGAGTAACACTTAAACTCCTCTGACAAGAAGTTACAGCCAGACTGAATGAACAAATACACGCAAGCTAAAGGATCTTAGACCTGGCATCTGGAATTTACCACAGAGTATCATAATTCTATTTAAGATACTCTTTGGGATTTTCAATATCGGTCCCAGTGACGTTGGAGTATCAATGTGCAACGGGAAGTGTCTTTCCTCTAAATGCAATTTAAGTAACACCAGGATAAATAAATGTGAGTCTACAAAGTTAAACTAAAATTGACGTTTAGGTAATGAGCGTATTATAACTTTTAATGGTCAAACATATCTGCTCAGACTTTTGGTGGTGCGGAGTCAAAAGAAAGGAGACAGATTTGATGCAGGGGCAATAAAACCCAGACATCACGTCGCGCATAGGGTGTTTCCCAATTTTGGTATGATTTGGAGGCATCGGCTGGTGTATTTCCCCAAGAGTAACCATAAATGTTATTGGTCAATATTCATCCCTGACACCTGGTTGATATGAACCAAAGAAGTGGGGTGGAGATTGTCAAAAGGTGTATAGACAGATTTTGGGGATGGATTGAGAGATTTTTCGGGAGTAGTGAGACGAGAAACATTTAGTGAGAGATTTCGAGAGAGATTGTTTTACAGATGACCGGCATTACCAGGCAGGTAGTCCAAGAGGAGGATAACCGGAAATTGTTCTGAACTAGGGACAAATAGCGGCGGCGACTCTGAGCAGGAAATTGCTACGAGAAGGATCTGGAATATTCACTAAGCTGAAACGGTAAATTACACCTGTAACCTTTTTGCTGATTTATTACACTGCCAGGTCCCAGTTGATTTTGTATGTTTATATTATGACCTATGAGAGGGCCCATAATAGACGACCCTGAGTTTAGAGTTAGAAAATTGTTAGTTTTAAGAATTTAATTTGTATCATTATTTCATGTAAATATATTTGTAGTAGAAAGATTTGCCGGCATAAAGATTGAAAATATCAAAATTGTAATTATGGATGTCAATTTGTTTTGAATCAAGTAAATTCTTTTCTTATTTTCTATTATATAAGCTTATTAATAATATAGATAAATATTCCACTTAAAATAATAAATACCTCCTATTCATTTCAAACTTTTACTTAAATTAATCGTGCCATTGTGTGACGAAACGTTGTTATTGATTAAATTAAAAAAATAATGTCAGCAAAAGGTCGTAAATTGTTTTATTGTATATAACGGACGTTAAGTTTAAACTGTTTTTAAATTAAATTCTTTTATTTGTGACATTTGGCCATTCTTTGTATGTTATTTCTAATGTGAGCAAGATTTAGTGTTACTGCCGAAGGATACAAAAAATATTCTGTAACTGAATTAAACTGCAGTTAAAATTAATAAAATTACTAAAGTTATGAAAATATTGGCTCAACTTACATGATTGTTGTGTTTATGCTTATGTAAAATACTACTTCAAATTAACCACTACAAATACCACTGAGAATGAGGATTTGATCGACAACAAATGAAAACACGAATGAATCAATCTAGACTCGGAGAACATTGCTTGTAAATTGAAATAAAAATACATATACAAGGGCTCATTATTGAAACCATGTTTATCCATGTAATAAAAAATATTAAATAAAATAATTGAATTAAAATGACAGTATTTTAAATTTTTGGCCTCGGATGTTGCGACAGTCAAACGAAATTTTAATAATATTTTCACTAATTTACATAAGAGGTCCGATAAGTTGGGGACGAAACGTTTTAGTTCAAATTATGTTCTTCTACTTCTACTTCTGACTTTTGGTCATTCATTGTATTTTAGCCATACAATAAATAAAATTGTAAAAAATAAAATAAACTGGAAGTTTGTCTCAAATAGACTCCTAAACGGCTCATCAAATTTTAACGAAAATTTAAGAGATTAAAACAAGTATTTTAACTTAAAAAATTTCATGTATGTTTCATTTCGATATTTTGCAAAGTTCATAAGATATTAATTAATATAAATATTTATAGTTCCATTGAATTGCCGCGTGACAGCCATCGTGAAAACTGCGAATTATAAATCTGATTAGGCGTTCCTATACCATTCATCGGGCTAACTGTGTTATTATAAGCGTAATTTTGGCAACATGAGACAGAGGAAAGACGAGAATTCTTACTCCATCTATTGTTGCAGCAGGATTCGCACCGTAATTTGCCTATAGTTGACAGAGAAATAATAAACTTTTTTAGATCATCAATACGGCGTAAATTGGTTTCATTTATCGCGTCAGGTAAATTTTAATATTTAGTAATAGCTCATTTTTAAAATAAAATAATATAATCTATCCTAATAAATATAATTGAAGTTTCTGTCTGTTTGGAATAGGCTCCGAAACGTGTTCAAAACCAACTACGACTTATAAGGTTTGCCCTGAAGGGATCATAAATAAATGATACCGTACTTTTTTATATACAATGAATTCAACTTTATCAAAATTCGGTACCTGTTTCGTTTTTTAGGGCAAAATGGAAAGAGCTATTTGTACAAGTTCCGCGTGAACGAAGTCGCGAGTATAGCTACTTTACAATAAGAACCGTGCCAAACCGTGGCACATGTCGATGAAATGTGGCGCATTTCATCCTTGAGTATGTTTATATTCGGCATGTATTATAAATAATATTATAGGTAATACAACGAATGTCGAAAAGACAGAAATAGAAGAATTTAATAACAGTTTTCCTGGCAGAAAGAACAGACACTTCCAAGCTCCTAGCCGTTCTCGCTCTCAGTGACAACAATTGTAGTTCAGAGTTATATCAACAAACGAACACCGTGAAGCTATCATTCTCTCTTACAAGAACATTATTCTTGGATAAATTAATTAATTTAATTGCGGCGAAGCAGAATCTAACCAAGAATATGTGACGGTATAAAATATGATTGAGTTATCTCGACTTGTCTGTTAATAAATTGGCGCTTCGTAAGCTTGGTTTAACGGAACTATGGTCCAAGATTGTGATATGCATCAATACAAACTTGAACAAATCTGCAAGGGTGATAAGAAACGAAAAGTAATACTTTTAATTATTACAATTTAATTAACTTGTTGTCAATTGAAAAGCACGACGAAATAAATTCAGTGGGAAGCATTGAGAAACTTACATGATATTCCATTTTTTAATTATTTCTATTTTATTAGCAAACATACAATTAAATTATTTACATCGTAATTTACATGAATTCCTAGAACAAACTTTGGACAATTGCCAGAGTACAAAAACTGTTACTTCTTATTAAATTATATTAAGGCAAACAAAAACTATATACATTTTTAAATACGTAAAAGTGATCTCCTCAGCATGTCAGAAACACAGAGGTTAACTACTTTAAATTGCATTAAAATACCTTCTTCACAAGTAAATATTAGAACTTTTAAGAAGGTATCTTTGTTTCTTGCCAAATCATTAGCATTGAAATGTCCCACAAACTTCTCCCTTTTTGTTTTGTAAGTTGTATATTCTATTAATATGTGTGGAATCGTCAGGTTTGCATTACAAGGCCTGCATATCGACTCTTCTTCTCCTGAGTGCGTTAGCTTACAGTGTAATGCTTCAATTTTGTTAATCACAACTTGCTGTTTCCTGGATAACTTTTCGATATTTATAAATTTATTACTATTCACTATGTTCAGGATTTCCGATTTTTGTTCCTGATAATGATTATTTCTTTCCTTTTCTTCATTATTTGTAGATTTTGTGTGGTAATCTGAGGTAGCTGGTCTGTTTTCCATGTTGGGGCCAAAGAATAGGAGTTATGTAGTAGTTTTGAGCAAGGTTATATTGTTTTTGTCAATTACATCCCTAAGTAGACCGGAGCTGGACATTTTGGCATATCTTATTAAAGAGATTTCTCTTACTTGCTCGAGTGGAGGCAGTTTAGTTTCCAATAGAAGTCTATTTGTGGGGTTGACCTCAGGCATCGCATTGCGTTATTTTGAATAATATTGAGCTTGCTTGCCCATGAATATATATGAGAACCGTACTTTATTTTGGCTTGGATTAACATGTATTAAGTGTTAATAGGTTTTGACAGGCTCCCCAGTTATTACCTGCAAGGTTTTTTAAGAGGTTGAGTCCTTTTTTACATTATATTGCCAGAATATCAATGTGTTTCTTATATGTTATTCTTTCTTCATATGTAATTTTCATAATTTTGTTTTTACATTTTCAATATTTTTTCTTTGTATTTTTAAAGGATGTTTGATCGCCCTGTATTTTCTTTTAAATATTATGGCTTTCACCTTATTAGGGTTAAAATTGTACCCAGAAACAAAGCTCCACTGTTCGACTACATTTACCGCTAATTGAATATCGATTGCTGTTTGTTTAAAGGAGTAGTCCCTCGTCATTAAGATAATATTGTATGCGTAAGTAAATGTTTCCACTGGGGCCTTACAAGGTCGTTCATTGTTACCAGGAAGAGAATTACGCTCCTTGTGTTACGCCATTTCCCATGATCATTTCATTAGAGAGTGCATCTGTAGTCTAATAAGGTTGATAGGATATTTCTCAGAATCCCTAATTCATTCAAGAGCCTGATAATTCTGGCTCTCCGTGATTTTTCATATGCTTTATTGATGTTTAAGATAACTGCTATCACATATTATGGTAGGTTCATAGCCTCTTTTATGTAAGCCAGGAAACGACAATTTAATAGTACTAGGTCACTGGAACGCAGAAATAGGAAAGTGAAGAGAAGGTGATTTAATTGCGAACTATAGACTTGGGAAAAGGAATAAAAGGGGAGATAGGATAGTAGAATTTTGCACTGTGCACAGATTAGTCGTGGTTAAGGAACCATGAAATGAAACTCTACACGTGGAAGAAGCTGGGGGACACGGGCAGGTACCAATTAGATAATATAGCGGTTAGACAGATAGACATAAGGTGCGAGACTGCAAAGCGTACCCAAGAGCAGATGTAAGCTCCGACAATAATCTACTCATTATGAAATACAGGCAGAAAATGAAAACAATCAAAAAAGGAATTGGAGAAAAAAGATGGGAATTAAAAAAACTGCATCAAAAGGAGATGATTCAGAATTTCAAAGAAGATATTCAGAGCAAAGGAGCAAGAAACAATATAGAACAGAAATTGGCACTCTTGAAGGAAGAAATGACTAGAGAAGTAGAAGAAAAAATAGGAAGAATACCTCAGACCAATAGAAACACATGGATAACACAAGAAATAATAAAAATGATTGATGAAAGGCGTAAATATAAAAACGCGATAGATGCAAATGGTAAAGAGCAGTACACATGTTAGAAAAATAAGATAGATAGGAAGTGAAAATCAGCCAAAGAAGCTTGGCTACAAGAAAAATACAAAGCGGTTGAAGATTACTTGGTGAAAGGAAAAATTTACGAAGTTTATAGGAAAATCAAAGAAACATTCGGAGAGAGGAAAAGTATTAGCAAGAACATCAGGAGAGAGGATGGGAAGCCCATTCTGAATTGTAGCGTTCTCTCTTAATTTGTTGGGCTCCAGAGTGGATGTCCTTGTTATTATTTTGTATGTATATAATAAGGGAGGGGAGTTAAATGATTATCAGAATGATTTAAAGAATATAAAAGTTTACTTTAAAACTAATTTTAGCGGACCGATCCTACTCAATTATTTATACATTTTGTTCTATTAATGGCTACGAAGTTGTGAAATATTTGATCTCGGTTTGACCGTGGGACAAATTTGGTCCTGGAAAAATGGTAAATTTATGATGTCTGCGTAACCACGAAGATGCTAAGAACTACCATGAGTGTAACTTATCAGCTGTTCTCCTTGGCAACGTCGTGTTAGTCAACTTGTCTGGTAGATACCGTGGACCCTGATGGATTGTCGACTTCGGTGGTTTGCCAGCGAAAAAATGGAGACTGCTCTCTATCGTGGTCTTCTCATCAACCATCGTCTTCAAAGTTTTGCCAGCGACTGCCCTTCATCTCCGCTTTCATGCCCTTTTTAACAATTTTGGGGCCGTCGCACTTCTTAAAGGCACAAAAACTCAACAGCTTTTCATCGCCAAAGCATCTGTTTGTTCTCCTTTAGGTTGTGTCTCACATGTTTCACATTGGTCACTTTCGTGTGTCTGAAGATTCTGAAGAGGCCCGACGCCATAGAGGGTCCGTTTCTTTACCCTTACATTGGCGATTCTGCAGGCCTGTCATTTCTTACTTCCTGTATGGACGTTCCTTACATTCCACATTGTAGTACTTAACATCTTATTATTACTCACGCGATTCACCCTCTAAATCTCAGTTTGAATTAATGGCGCCTCTTCTTAATAACGCGCTATATAAATTCCCTCTTTTAGAGTCAAATTGTGTAGCCAACTGCAACTCAGTTTGCACCAATCTGTTACTAAAAATAAATTACTTCGCGTCGATTTCATATCTATTTAGTCCAACATTTAAAAGTTCTAGGTCCGTTTTATACAACCACTGTACATAAAATTTAATACAAAAATATATTTGTGTTGCCTGGAGGGCTTAAATATACAAAAATAATTTAATACGTCAATATTTGTACAAATAGATAGGTTTACGCAAGATAGGTTATCATGAAAGTATGCATCAGACCAGTCTTAGGAGTGAATACCACAACAACAAGACGTTCAGAAAACTTTTCGATGAAAGTTTATGATCGTCAAGCGTGTCTAGCAGGTTATTGGTTTGGATGAGTTCAGTAAAATGCCTTCAATTTGTTCAAACATCAGAGGGAAGTTGTGTTTTTTACTTTCGTAGACTTGTCTGATTGCCTCAAAGATTCCATATAGTTGCTTTGTATTGTCTCTTTCTCCAGATTTTTTACTTGGATTTTTACTGCTCATTATTGTAGTTTGGGTTGGTATTTCTGCCTCTGACGGTTCTGATATTATCGTGGAGAAAGTAGAGGATGTACTTTTTTTTAATGTTTAGATAAGTTGACATTTCATCATCGTTATTATGGAAAACTGCTAAGTTTTCTTGCTGTGCTCTTGTTTTTGTTTGAGTACAAACTTTATTATCATAAATTTTCGCCATTGTTATGCCCTCTTCACCTGTGGGATGCGGAGAATAGGTTGTATTCTCTGAATAGGTTCTATATTCTGTTCGGCACTTTTCATGCTCTGTGCTTTCCCTTTATCTACTTGTTTCTGTGCTTGCATTATATCTTCCCCTACCTCCAGTATCCTGCTGCTGACATGGAAGTATACAGTCCTTGGCAAAGTGTCCTTTACCTTTGCAGAGAAAGCAACTATCATCTTTCGGAGATAAAAATACATTGTCACGTTGGTACTTTCTATGAACAATTAACATCGATTATGGGAGATAGTGTAGTTTCTCCGGCGCCATGAAGAATTACCTCCTAAAGGACAAAATATCAGCAAATTTGCTTTCTTTAGAATTGGTTCTGATTGCCGATATTTTGACGAAGGAATTATATCGTATTTATTCAACTCTTCCAAAATTGCCTCAGTTTGAATGATAGGACACACATTAGTCAAAACAATTCTACATAGTTTTACCTTGAGTGGTCTAACATTGATTTTTATTCCTTTGATAATAACGTACTTTAATGAATATGGGGGATACTAATTATTTAAGTGGGAAATTAATATATAAATAATGAATTTTTATAATATAAAAGAAAGACAATAATTTACTTATACATTAATCTTACAATTTGATATTTCGATCTTTATGCCGGCAACTCTTTCTCAATTAAAACTACAAATATATTTGCACAAAACTGATAAAAATTAAATTCTTAAAACTAACTCTAACCTCAGGGCCGTATATTATGGGCCTTCACAATGAACGGAATATTTTACACAACATCTACTCGGACCTGGCAGTACAGAAAATCAGGAAAGAGTCACAGGGGTAATTACCGTGTCGGCTTAGTGTATATTACAGCTGCTTCCTCCTAATTAGTTCGTCCAGATCACAGCCGCTGCTATTTTTTCCTAGTTCAGAATAATTTCTGGTTGTCCTCCTTCACTTGGACTACCAAATCTGTCTTGTCATCTCTCTCGGACTCTGTCTCCGTATCCAAACATATGTCGAAAAATATCCTCTCCAAAATCTGTCCAAATCTCTCACCCAAAATCGATCTGTCCCAAAATCTCTCTGCCAGCCTTTTTAAAATCTCTTCCCCATTTCTTTAGTTTATATCACCAAAGTGGCAGGGATGGAGATCCACCGATAACATCTAATTCGGGATGCCTCCAACTCTCACCAAAATTCGACGCGGAGTCTGAGTTTTATTGACCCTGGATCAAATGCTGTCTCCTTTCTTTTGACTCCATACCGTCAAAAGCCCGAGCATATGTGTTTTACCTTTACAGTACTTATGGTTAGACGTTATTTATTCTACATCTTTTAAGCTGATGAAATATATACAAATTCTACTGTTTGCTGCGTTAGAAAAGTATTTAATCTTATTAGTGTTAAGAAAAAATTTTATGGTATCCCAGTACTTATTTGTATTTCTCTCTTGGACTGCATGAAGAATAATCGCGTGCGATCTTTCTGGTTTGTACATTACAGCTGCAGTTCCAGCGTATGATGTTCTCTGGTCCGTAATGTTTCTAATATCGGGATCAACAAATAACTCCGCTCTTTCCTGTTGATTTACTTGCTAATGAAGTGCCTTAATAGTTATCTTCGCAGCGAATATCACTGCATGAAAGACCTGGCCCCGATATATTCCATTTTGTGTATTTATAATTGCAAAGATTGACGATATAATTTCAACTATGATATCTTGAGAATCTTCGGTTCTGTTTTTTATTGATTTTGTATATTTAAGAATAGTTAGTTAATATTTTACCCATTGATTAGTTGGCGGATTTATTTGTTTTCTTATAACTTTTATATATTGAATCATGATTCATACTTTAAGATTCTAATTTTCTGTGCGCACAAAATTTTAAATATTTTGCTTCACTATGCGTTTTAAATAATTTGATGCGACACTAAATTTTGTACTCTTCAGAAATGCCTTTTTATTGGATGATTTTCTTTTGTCGTAGTATGATTTAGAGAATTTAATAAATAACTGTATAGATTTTTTGAGTGTTTGTGACATTAATAAAGAATCGTTAGTATTTTTTACTCTATTAAGGTCCAGTCCGTCACTGTAAAATTTTTAACTCCACTTTACGCGAAAGCTTGCCGTAATCCAATTAAAATTGTTGTATTTTAAAATTCCCATATTTCTTATACTATTTATTACACAGTTATGAGTTTTACACCAATGCAAAGAATGTCTCTTCCCACAAACAAATTTTTTGGCAACCTCTCCCATATGCACATGTTGATTAGATTTGGATTCTGTGTGGATCCATGCAAACATTTGGAGAGGATCCTTTCATCAGCCAAATCTCTATATATTGGTTTTATTGCATTCATAATAGCAACTGGAAGGGAATGCTTGTGATGATATTCACTACAAAGTGACAAATTCTTCTGATATCCACACCACGACTTCAGTCCTTTAGGACACAAATTATGAATACGGTTCTCATCGGTAGACATTTTATGAAAGAATGATGTCCAAACTGCTAGTTTCATACCCTTCAAATCATCAGCATTTTTCCTTATATTTAACCCATATTATCTTTGTGAATTGTCTATTTCAATATCAGTCAATCTGCCACGACCTCACGACCTTTTATTCCCCTTCCCATCAGATAATTTTTGCCCAGATAAATTTTGCCTCAACTAGTCTTCTTTGAACATGTCCCACACATTCCAGTTTTTTTATTATAATATTATTCCCATAGGGACATGCCTCTTGAACTTTTTTGAAAGCTTTTGTATTACCATCACCTAGATATTTTATGAATCTCAGTCCACTAGTAGTCTCAGACCTCATAAACATATTTAAAACACCTTCCACTTGTACCTTCATAACTTATAGTACATTTATGCAGAACTATGGTCAAATTCAGAAAATAAATCAAAATCAATTACTTTACCAGTCTCTAATGCAGTTCAATGATGTGTGTCCTCTTTTCTGCCAACTTCCACCTAAAGCACTAGAATGCCTCTGCTACCTTCAATTTCCACTGTCTCACTAACAGCATTTAGCATAGACTTTTGTGAAACATTCTTCAGTCCATGGAGTAATAATGAATTGTATCTGTAAAAAACTAACTGGGGAAGGACACAGATTCATTATAGCTGCAAATCTTTTTGCAGCCCTTTGTCCTTAACCAATACGACGCATCACATAAATTTAACCTCACATTAACATTATAGATATTACAAGTCATATTTTAAGACATACACGAATCTTTTTGTTGACAAACTGCAATACTAATTTGCAAGCAAAAGCTCTCCTGGTATTTACATCTTCACTGAGTGCCATATGGTCCACATTTTTGCAGTATTTACACAACAAGACGTGAAATAAAAGAAGAAAGCATTTCAAATTGAAAAATAAGAGTGACATGATTATTGTTCGAATCGTATTCAGCTTCAAACGATATTTTTCGCTTCGAAGCACTAGTAAAATTTGCAGCTGGAGTAATTTTTCATTTTCAATAAAACTTTATTTTTCTTACTTCCACGGCTCTGTTTATGATTAAATTGACGAACCTTCGGCTTATTGAACAAAGTTTATTCAAACTACGATACTAAAAGATAACTCAAACTAGCACAAACTTCGAACGGAGTAAAACAAACGAGAGTAAACAAATTTCAGAGAAAATAAATAAGGAAAAATATATACCATACTTACTTTAGCGAATATACTAATCGATATATTGAACTGCGAAAAACAAGAAACATGAAATTGTTTCAATTTCTGAAGATAAAGTAGAGCAGAGAGTACACTGCAGTAACCCTGATACACGGTTGCCTTTAAAACGCTGTAAAATATGTTAAAACTGACAAAATACGCATGTATTATATACCAAATTGTTTGAAAATAGTGTTAAAATCAGGAAGTCGATTTTTTGACACATATTTCGCGTAAAGTATGGAAACTATTTTAACTCTCTAAATGCATCGGGAAGTCTTAAACTTTTTTTGTATTGTATTGTATTTGCTAATTATCTACAATTGGGCGCAAGCCCGGTGGTAGATACATAATTAAATATACATAATTATAAACTAAAAAGGATAAACATGCTCTGTGGATACTCTGAAAGAGAAAAGAGAAACACTTCACTTCACTTTAGTTTTTTATATTCGGAAACACATTTATATTAAAAATATCCACTTCACACGTTTTTTCAGATTTGACCTAAATTTATTTTCTTGAAGAGGATTTCCTCCAAACACCCCCACAGGTAAATTATTCCAGTCGTTGATAGTCCTATTTAGGAATGAGAATTTTCCAACATCTGTTTTTTGTTTTCTATATTTCACTTTGAATTGGTGATCCCATCTACCTATATAACTGGGCTTTTGCATTTTGTAGCTAATTCCAATCCATGGTTTTTGCCCCGTATAAGCTTTGAATAGCAAATTCAGTCTTGCTTTCTCCCTCCTTTCTGACAAGACCTCCCAACCTAGCTGTTTTACTTTTTCCTTCCTATGACCTGGCCCTACTTGCACAAAATTAGCAGCCCTTTTCTGAACTTTCTCTAATGATTCTATTTGATTAATTCTATAAGGATCCCAACAAGCCGCCCCATATTCCAAAATTGGTCTAACTAGAGATAAGTATGCCACCTCCTTTGTTTTTGAACTTCCCTTTTTTAAGTTCCTCATAATGAAATGTAAGGAATTCCACGCTTTTCGGGCCGTGAAATTCACTTGTTCCTCCCACCCAAGTCTATTGTTGAAAAATATCCCCAGATATTTGCAGCTCGTTACCCTTGGAATTAGTTCCCCACCTATTCTATATTCTGTCTCATTTAACAACGTGAGTTTAGTAAACGAGATTGAGCTGCTTTTCTTTCCATTAATTTTCATTTTATTTTCCAGAGCCTAGCTATTAACTTTATCTAGATCTTCTTGTAATAATAAAGTGTCTTCCTCGTTTGTTATCTTTCTGTATATGATACAGTCGTCAGCGAAAAGCCTTACCCCTGACTTCAAGTAATTCGGTAAGTCATTAATGAATATTAAAAACAGTAAGGGGCCGATTACAGAGCCT